>KK113548.1:742831-756871 GCA_000611955.2 Stegodyphus mimosarum | reverse complement strand
GTGTTAAGCTCACCTTCCTAAATAAATTCGTATTTAATCGATTTATTGAAATACGAAATTTATTTTAAGTTCGTAAAATAGCTAAGTGTGTACGCTTCACGACGATGTAAAAATGAAATGTATAGAGTGAAATCTCGCTTTCCCGTAGCCCATTATGTCTCAAAATGACGCGATTGGGTCACAAAACAAAAAATTAAAAAAATTCTAATTCGAATTTCGAAAAAATCGCTTCGAGGTGCACTGGCTCTTGTGTAGATACACCTATGTACCAAATTTCGTGGCCCTGGGTCTATTAGCTTACTCGCAACACGAACGAAAGACACACACACAGACTCTTTGTTTTATTATATGTAGAGATTGACATAGTTCTGTTGAGACGCAGGAATAAGCTTAAATAAAATTCGTTACAATTAGTTCAAGGTTTTTATCGGAAATGCAACTGTATTGGCGGAAATGGATTAGTATATTTATAGTCATAATAGCGGAAGTACCCGATGCCAGTTAAGTTAGATTGAGAGTAATGTATCTAACAACAGAGAAAACGATACCGCTGTAATCCTTCTCTAATAACGATGCAAAAAATACCATTCATACATTTTTCAGTCAGATGCGATATGGAACCCACATAAAAAATTTCGATGGAAAAATAAACTAATTCTCTCTCATTCTATCAGCAACATCTGCACGCCGTTTTTAATGATTTTCGTCTCTCTAATTAAATGGTCGTAAAAATTCAAATTCCATCCAATATTTCACCTATATTCAATTATAGTCGATTAAATGTGGCAAAAATTGGATCATAATGGATCAGAAATCAATAATGCGACCAAACACACAAACCGATATTCTTCTTTATATATTGTTACGAATTTCACATTTATTTAGCTATTTATTTAGAACTGTAATTGAAATTCCTTTTTATTTGCCCGTGCAACGCAGACGATTTTTGAAGAGAAAACTACGTCGAAAAGAAAATAATAAATAAATAAAAATAAAAGAGAGCGTACATTTAATGCTTAATAAATAAATATCTCGTAATTACTGTTGCCATCCAGAAAAATCTAGAAAAATCGTGATTGTTCTACTGATAATTAAAAAGCTTATAAAAGCCGAACTGAAACACCTCATCTTATTGTGATATTGTGCGAATATTTCTGAAGAAATATTTCAGCATTTTGATTTATTTCTTGTGGAAAGAATAAATTTTTGTAAACTTTTTAACGACTTGTGCATTCAATATATAACGAACCCGTACGCACGCAACAATATATATAGATTTTGTAAAACTTAGAAATTTTTTATTAACAAACTTTACGATTTGAAAAGCTAGAAGTTACAACACTTTTCGAAATTAACATTTTTATTTTTATATAACCAATGGGAGATGTTCCTTGAATAATTTTGGCAGCTGAAAAATTGAAAGTATGATTTTCGAATCAATAATGTTGGGCAACAGAAGACTTCTGTGTTTCCTTTCTTTCTAACATACGCCTCATGTTCTTTAACGCGAAATGTTAAGGCTTTCTTAGTTTGGCCAATGTAAATTAAACCACACCGGCAAGGAATCATGTAAATACCCCAGGAATTCATATCCGGAATGGGCTCCTTGAGTATGGAACTCGGAATTTTATTGATGGGAGAGTAAGTTAAATTTAAAAGAAGTTAAAAAGTTAAATTTCTCTAAAATACGTGCAACTTTATAGCTAATTGATGGAAAGAAGGGAACGCCAACAGAATTTTTATAATCTACTAAAAGAAGAGTCTGCCTTTTGGTGTGTTGAGATGAGAAATTTTAATTGCTTGATTACTAATGTTGGGTGAAAAGTCCCTGGTAATAGCTTCTAAATAGTAAATTAGTTCTTCATCGAGGGATAGTTTGGAGAAGCAAACTTGAAGAGCACGGAAAACATAGAAATAAAATGAAGCGAACTTTTGTTTAGTCGGATGACATGATATATGACTTGTTTCTGCAGTAAAGAAACTGCAGTATTTCTGGCATTATAAATTCTCAAATAATAATAGAAAGACATAAAAGCACTGTTGCAAAGACAGTATTTTTATTCCAGTTTTTCCATTACTTTATAAAGAAAGCCTCAAGTAAATTAGCCTCAAAAGCAACAGTTATTCTTCTCGAGGCGGGAAGATGGTGATTTTGAATAGAAATTCAGAAAAAGGATATTTCTTGTACCACTCCCACAGAATGTTTTATAACAGTTCAGAGGGCAGCCGTCTTTGCAAACTGCAGTTATTTGTCAAATCTGATTGCTGATCTCATTGAGATTACTTGCTCTGTTCCCTGCACCCGCCCTCTAGGTCTCTGTTACAAGAAGGTTGACCCTCTGTTATGTGGTGTAGTTTGGAAGTCACATCTAAAATGCATTTTTCAAGTCTTATTTGGGTGTTTTTAGTCCAAAGGGGCTTTGTCCCTGAAGGACTATTGTTTTCGTTTTGCGATTTTGCTTCGGAAACATTAAAAGTCTGTATCACGTTTCAAACTGTTGCCACAAAATATTGCAGCCCTGGATTATATTTAAAGAAATTAAATAACGAAGAATGTGCATAAATGTATGCATGTTTCTCGCATTGTGATCAAACGACGGCACCTAAAGCCATCGAATTTTGAATGCCGTCATCCTGCCGCGAATATGGGCATCCGGAAGCCCAAATTTGAAATTTGGAATTTGTTTTATGAACGATTTCATATTTTGTAAAACTTTAATGAATTTTTGATGAACAAATTCGAGGATTTCGAAGCGGGCCACGGCAACGTTGTACGGAAAAAAACATTTTTATCTGCAGCGCGTGAGGCTGTGTGTAGGAAATTCTAAATATAGGCTCAGTTTAAAATTACTTTGCGATATTGTTCTTGAACTGAATTTTATGGTTTAAATGCGAAGAACATGATATTCGATAAATAAAAGTAGCATACAAAATGTTTAAAAAACGCCCCTTTGGACGTAATTTAAAATCTGGAACCTTTCAGATTTTAATTTTTTTAAATTGATTTTTTCCATTTTTTAGCATTATATTCTGTCATTTTACCATCTATTTTTTTGCCAAATCCTGTATTTACAGTTATTAATTTCTGTTATAGTTAGTAGAGAAATTTCCTTTTCATTAATTATACAGATATGTTCACAGAACTCTTTTTTTTTTTTTTCATTTAGATTTAGGATACATACTAATTTCACGTAAAGTTACTTTTAGGTTTTTCTGATTCACTAGTTTGTAATGACGAAGTATCGAAATGAATTATGAAATGATTATGGTGAAATTAGGAAACTATAACCGTGAACATCGGTACACTGCGAGGAGAAAAAAAAAGGGGGGGGGACTCCGTTCTACTGGGCCGATTGACGAAATTCAAATTGCGTTTTTCATGTCTAGAAAGCGCGACTTAGGATATGTATCAGATTTATATATAGCATTGTTCTACTGTAGGTATTTCGACACAGAATCGTACTTTTTCTGAAATGACATGCCCATTTTTTTCCCATATTTCCATTCTACGATTTAAATTATGGCAAACTGCCAAGTTTTCGGAAAATCGCACGAGTAGTTTTTAAAACAATAGCTCTCAAAATTTTAGCTCCTCAGTGTTAATAGAATTTGATATACATTTATTGATACCTCTTTTTTTATTATTAAACTCACTTGATTCTTCCTTTGACATTTCGAAATTTAAGTTCATTCCAAATAAAATTCGCCTATTTTTTATGATTTATTTTTTAAATTTGAATTTTTAAATAGCTTTTATAAATTTTTTGAAAAAAACTTTCAATTATAATCTATAAAATATTTACCATCATCTTAAAGTAGATGTATTTCTAAGCATACCTTCAAAGAAATTACAGTTTTTTTACTGAAGAATTCGAAGGTATACATATAATAATTTAATTTACATATTGGCGCGTTTTGAAATTTCCCATATTCGTTGAAATAATAATAACATCAAATGTGGTTTAGGCACTTTGTTAAAATTATTTGAAAATAGGAACGATGTAACTTTTTTTCCGCTCATGCATAATGTAAAAAGGTAGGAACGATGTGACTTTTTTTCCGCTCCTGTGCATTGGAAGGGAAAGGAAAATAGTTTGCCATATATTAATAAGTTCGCCAAGTGAATCATTCTTGATCCAAACTTCAAAGGACAGTGCGAAAATGATATGATGGCCCGTGAAAATACCGCTCAGACGGTAGTTCTTAGGGAAGACGGCTGCGATACCAAAGGGGCCCGGTTTCGAATCCTGGAAGAAGGCATGGGGGTAACTATCTGTGCTTTTAAACAGGAGGCAAAGGCGGCCCACCTATTAGGTGCTTCCATAATAAAGTGGCCTTAGTAGTGGCCAAGCCGAAGTCAGCCGAGAGCTCGCCATTGGAAAAAAAAAAAAAAAAAAGGTGGCCCAAGAAAATTCCTGATGTAAAGAATTAAAGATCGTGATTGTAAAGAATTAAAGGCAGTGTCCACATCTAAAGGGCAGCAGAAACATCTCAGATTAATGCCTGATGAGATCATGATGTGTTTCCCAAGATATCTTCTTGAATTCTTATGAAAACTAGTTATCAACGCTAGCATTGTTTGCAATAAATTATCATTCATTTTCTTAACACTAAATTTACGGGACTCATCATTTTAACTGAATCCGGACTTCGTGAGCAAAATCAGAAAAAGCATTAGTTTTAAAGTTTTCTAATTTATGCTGACAATTATCGATGCAATGAGACGAATATATACCGAAATTAACTTCACCTTTAATTTCAGAGTTCTGTGTCACATATATCTGTCTCTACCGATACCCCTCAAAATGACGGGTAAGCTAGTTTTTAGTTATAAGGTATTTCTCCAGCCTTCTTCGCATGCCTTCGTGGTGTAGTGGTCAGCACGCTCGACGAGTAACCAAGAGATCCGTGCTTCGATTCCCGGCGAAGGTGTTGCTCCATTTTTCCCTTATCCTGCTACCAAATAAATCCTATTAACTCTAGAATTGGCGCCCGAACTAAGAAAGGTATTGGATGATGATTCTCCACCACCAGGATTTGGCGATTGGGTCCCCTAATCCCCAATCATAATAAACCGTTTTCTGTTTTTTTTTTTTTTTTTTTTTTTTTTTTTTGGTGACAGACGTAAAAGAAATTAGGACTTAGGTACTAAATAAAAATCATGATTCAAGGGAAATATCTTTCGATAACTTCGAAAGCAATATCGGCTCACCATCTCGGTTCAAGGGATATGTCACGTGTGAATCTCTCGGTCCACTGCCATCTAAAATAGTAATAGTAATTTTTACTAGAATGAAGGTTTAGTATCGATTCCTCTGTCTCTTTTTTTTATTTCCGTCGCCTGGAAACAGATCGTTGCATTGCGGATGAACCAAGGATTTATTTTTAAAAATCTGAAGTTTTTAGTATGGTGGTTTTGGCATATTTCCACTATAAACCTGCATTTGATATGTTGACAGAGCTTTGCACGAGTGTCTCGTCTCATTCATCTGAATTCGAGCCAAAGATGCATCAAACGAAAAATCATGATATGTATTGTGCATGAGGCCTTACATTATACACTGTTTACCGCTGGAAGCTTTAAAACGTTGCTTCAAACGTTAAATATTAAAATACGCGTCGAATTCGTTTGGCGAAAATATTTGGCTGGAATATAGTTTTTAATTTGTAACGGGCATCAAGAAATGGAATGAGCTTTGAAAATCATTTTAGGAATCGATCGCTGTCTGAAATAGCTAAAAGCGAAAAGTTTCAGGTCGTTAAATTTGCATTCCCCCCTTTTCTTCAAATCCTAATACGATCTTCATTTATCAATGTGCATATAATAATGCCTTCATGAAGAAAACTTTAATAGTGTTGAGTGCGTACGGGTTCATAATGGATTGAATGCACAAGTCTATAAAAAGTTAATAAAATTTATTCTTTTCACAAGAAATAAAACAAAATGCTGAAACATATCCTCAGAGATATTCGTACAATATCGCAATATCTCAAACGTTAAACAGAACTCAATTCAAAACAGAGAAAGTTAATCCAATCTCACAGCGAATTCTCTACAATCAATAACAGCATTAAGTAAACAAACAGTTCGCTTAAACAAGAGCAACTGAGCTGAGGTGTTTTAATTCGGCTTTTATAAGCTTTTTAATTATTCACGAGAACATTCTGGTAAAATCTGTAAATATTTCGATTTTTCTGGATGGCAACAGCAATTAAGAGATATTTATTTATTAGATATTAAATGCACGTGCTCTTTTATTTTTACTTTTCCGACGTAGCTTTTCTCTTCAAAAATCGTCTGCGTTGCGCGGAAAAATAAAACAATTTTAATTACATTCTAAATAAATAGCAAAATAAATACAAAATCGGTAACAATAGCAACAACCAAGGTAAATTTAAATATAATATTGTATCTATTTTCTTGATTTAGTTCAGAATCTCGAAATACATGACTCGAAAACCTAACCACTCGAGATAAATCTGTAGTTTTAATCCTTGGAATCATAAATTCTTCTAATACTATTGCCACCTAAAACATGATGGAAGCAATTTAAGGGAGTGCTATGATTTTAACAGAATACTTTGAATGTTAATTTAACCCGACAATAGTAATGAAATTATACCGCCCAGCCGGCATAGTGACCACGACTGCATTAACTATGGTCCCGCAGAAGGCATGGCCGTAACTGTCTGTCCTTTCATAGAAGGCAGCGGTGGTCACTTATAAGTTGCTTCCAAAATGAGTGAGTGCACCGCTATGATCGCTTCCGACCGCGAACATGAACCAAACGAAATTGTATACCATTACAGCGGGGAACACTCCAGCGTGACGAAGCTGAATATTATACAGGGTGTTTATAAAGTCCCAGACCCATTTTGATGTTTAATAAATAACTCATAAAATAATGAAGATATAAACAAACTTATAGCATTTGTTGATGGAATAACTTATATATTTTCCTTTTCAGGTTTGAATATCTTTACTTTTGTAAATATCGTCTGTGCGTGTGGTTAATTTCAGATAATTTCATTTTCTGGTCTCATCAGTCGTATACTTAGACATGTTGGAAAACTTCGTATTTCCACAACTAGAAGAGCTTCAGCCACATGTCTTTTTGCAACAAGATGGTGCGCCACCTCATTGGGATATCATCGTTCGTAGTTCTTTGAATGACCCTTTTACAGGAAGATGGATTGGGCGAGAAGACCCAATTCCTTGGCCCCCGAGATCACCTTATATAACGCCGCTGGACTTTTTCTTTCGGGGATTTGTAAAGGTCAACGTTGACAGGAGGAGAGTGTGGAACATGGATGACCTAAAAGCCAGAATGACAACAGCAATAGCCTCTGGTGGATGCCGACATGCTTGCCGGTACCTGGCGTAAAATTGAATATCGACTGTATATTCTCCGTGCGACGAAGGGGCACACGTGGAAGTTCATTGACAAGTGCCATGAAACTTTTCGAGTCTATCTAACCTTTTATGTTAATAATTTTAATCTGTCTTTATTATTTTATGAGTTATTAAACATCAAAATGGGTCCGGAACTTTATAAACACCCTATTAATAACAGTTTCTATAGCTTGATAACTGCAGGCACCAAGCGCTATTCTGATTATCTGCTTTAAATTCTGAACACTTCAAACATAATATTATTCACGGTTTTTTATGCCTACGCAATGTCTTGAGATTTTCTCTATTTCACCAAAGGCTACATTCATCTGTGTTAGACTTTTCACATTGCCCAGACACACTCCGCTGGTTTCTTTGCCAGGTTCTTTTATGTACACAATGAAAGTAGTAGTGTCGACTTCCTCTCTGTATTCGCAGAAAGGAGCATCCCTAAGTCTTAATCTGTTGAGGTATACTGGGAACCTGAATACTGAGCATGAGCTGTCAAGAATACTGTTAGGCTAGCATGCTGGGTCTTCATTTTGATGTTAACTTTTGCCAGTAAGCGATATGTCTTTCGTCCTACCTTTGCCTCTGTCCATCTACTTTGCCAATTTTGTTTGCAAAGTTGTCAAGGTTATTCTTTTAATTGGATACCAATGAAGTTTAGTTGGTCGTTCTTGCAAATCCGTGCAACTGACTGCCTGCTTGACCCTTAGCTCAACGTCTTCATGAATTCCTATATGTGCTGGAACCTATTCTAAAATGGGTCTTTGTGAGATAGCCATTGCCAGAAGCTGTTTTTAAATTCGGCATACCAAGTGACTCCGGATGTTTTGACTTGCGGCTTCCATAATGAAATGGCCACCACTTTTGGCCTTTGTAGTGACGCTTATTAAATAAAGCGTCTGACCATTATTAAAAAAAATCTGTTGTGTACACCACATGATTTCCTTGTACGGAATATTACATTATATGCAATTTGCATTTCATTTAAACTTATTGGTTTGAATTAAATCTACTTCGTCGGTACCGAATAAACCACAACAGAATAAATAAATGCACTCTTTAAAATTCATTATATTTGTTTACCATAGCGACACTGTGGCGCTAGGTTCACTTAACAGCGTTACATCTCATTCATTTTATAACTCAGAATGCACAAAAATTATGTATATCGTCTGAAGTATTACCGAATCGTTGCCACGTTCCTGTTCAAATACTAAAATAACTCTAAAACGATGTATAAAAGAAATTAAACAAACAACAACAAAAAAAAAGTTTTCACTGACTATTCAGTAATTCTCATTCAATTAATTCAGTTCTCACTTCGCGACAAGGCAGAAATGCATAAAAACCCCAAAATATCCATATTAAGTTTATTTCCTCGAATAAATTCCAGACTGGATTAAGCATGATTTAATTCGCAATAATAGATTTAGATCGATCATTAGAGTTTTCATTAAAGTTCAACTTTACATCGTTGAAGCATTAATACTACATCACACAATTTTCTTTTTGACATTTATACTGTAATATAAAAAATATATGTTAATCTGAAATTTATGCTATCTGTAGATTAAGAATCGGTTATGAACAATTAAATTTCAAGGGGTGCAAAATTATGTATTAATTTTGAACTGTGTATAATATTAATATCACTACCGTCACATAATTTTAGGGCAACTATATTTATAACGTTCCAGACATTTGAGTCTACCATTTTGAAAACCATCTTGTTGTGCTTGTCAGACTGATAAAATTGTGACTTAAAATTATAATAGTAATTATATTTTTCTTTTCGGTGTAGAACAACAACATACATGAACATTATTGTATGCATTTCTTTCTGCAGTGTACAGAATTATTATTGCAAACTATTCATGAGATTTCAAAAAAGTACTGGAAATAATTTAAAAAATAAAGCTAATTAATACTATATGAAATCAAGTAGAAAGCTTTCAAATTTTACTGATAAAACTATAAATGTTCAATATGTGTTCTGGTTTTATGATGTACATAGAAATGAGTATCCCAATCCTCTCAATATGTATTATAACTTTTTCTACACTGTTTCTTTAGAAATGCTTGGCCGTCTAAAGTTGTTACCTTTATATAGGCAAGTATTATTCTTAAACTGTCAATACCATCTCATTAGCAGTTCTTACATCACGTGACCTCTGACGTCACCGGAATTTATCTCATTGCAACACTAAATAGCCCTCGAAAGGTTGGTCTTATTTACAATTTAAGAATTTAATGAAATTTCTAGACTTTCAGACCATGGTAATTTGCGTCACATAACCCTTTTAAATAAAATTATATGAAACTTAACTTTTTTAATGAGATTCGTAGAAAAAGGAAACTTTTAATGTCAAGTTGAACCTCTAATCTAATATTATCTTTGTTTAACTAATTTAGAAAATTACGTATGGCAACAGTGGAGGTTGTTTACATTTTCGTTTTGAGCTCGTTCTTTTTATGAGATAAATGGCTTCGAGTTGCATTTCATGTGTATTAGATAATTAATGAGTATTATTTTATGCCATTTATATTTTTAAGTGCTGTTTTGAGGTGATAAAACTACAGCTGTCACTTATTAGATTTGTAAATAAACTCTTTGTGTTGTAACGAGATGTTTCATTGAATAACTGTTTACACTCATTTCCATTACTAATTCTTCTGATGTTCAAAGGCAAAACGAGACATTCAATGACAGGATTGTTTTTATAACCGAATATGCGAAAGAAAATCATCAAATAAAAAAATTCCTCTCTTTCCCAAGAGCTAGACTTCCTCTTTTGTGTTGCATCAAAACGAATGCAATATTATTACATTTTACATAATTCCTAAATCCTCATGAAACGAGATTCCGAAACTCAAGTCAAAAGTTTTTAATCTCGTAGGATACGAAAGTGATGACAATCCTTCACAACAAAATTCATTATTAACCGACCGTGTATGCTTTCAAATTCCTAACTTTCTCAGAACTATATTCATAGAAAGATTAATCGAAACTAATTCCAAAAGAATCTTGAGCGGGTGTTTACTATTTCAGGACACGTTCCTAAATATTTACTAAAAATATTATATTGTACAACTTGTCGAAAATGGCCTCAACGGAAACAAAAAGAATAGTCGTTTTTGTTTTTAGCATTGGCAACAGTAGCGAAGTTTAAAAAAAAGAAACATTTGACATCGGTTGTAATTCTTTTAGTATCGTCTGCGATTTTTTCTAGATATGCTGTTTTTTTTTTTGTACGTAAGTTTGTTTTTGTGCTCGTTGTACGAACTGTGAAAATAAAGTGTTTTCAACAAAAATTAGTCTTCAAGTACTGTTTGATGATTTTCTACCTATCGGAACGTCATCTCTTGGAATTTCGATCCTCTGGAAGGTAAAAGGGTAAGTGAAATCCTTATTGTAAATTTCGAACTTTTGAATTTTAAACTCAGAAATTTCGAACTTTTTGAAATGAAAAATTTACTTATAACTTTTCAATATAACCTGTAATTCTAAAATGCAACTTAAATTTGCCTTCGAGAGTATAGAAGTTGGTTGCTTCTGGAATAAGGCATCAAGTTTTAGAGTGAATTAGTAAACCGACAGCTACCCTATCCTCTGTGAGCAAACACCACCCATTCGGAAGTACGCATATAAATACAAAAGATAAAAAGTCAAGAACTTTGAAAAAAACCTCTTCAAGGATGGTAATTTACGTTTATACTTAAAGCTCTTAAATGAGTAAAGTCTTAGTATACGGTACGGCCTTGGCGCGATTTTGAAAAATTGTCGCTAACACCAAAATGACTCGTTTACTTACTGTTCATCATAAATTCCGCGTTTACTGCTCATCATAATGTCAAAAGTTGTCAGATCCCTTGTGTACCGTATACTAGGATTAAACCATAAGCAAATAGCATTCTTAAATGGTGAACTAGTTGCTACTTTTACAGATAAATGCAAAAAAGAAGCATATTTTAACTGCATTTTAAATTATCGGAACAGCTTGAGTATAGGACTCCATTGGCGATTTTTTGGCTTGGCGACCGAAAAAATGCCGCCAAGCCGTGGAAAAGCAGTTAAAATTGAAAATACCAGTTAGAAAGCATGTTTTAACCAGAAAACATTTTAGAATGTATGTTTAAACAGCAAATTTGAAAGTACATAAGTAAGTGGGGGCATATTTTAAATAGTGATACTGAAAATACATGTTTAGCCTTAGAAAAGCAGTTAAAATTGAAAATAGAAGTTAGAATGCACATTTTAACAAAAAAAATTTTAAACACAAATTTAGAATATATATTTAAACAGTAAAACTGAAAATAAATAAATAAGTGGAGACATATTTTTAGCAGTCATACTGAAAATACAAATTTTAAGCTGTAAAATTGAAAATAGGAGTTCAAAATACATGTTTAAATTAAAAACATGAAAATAGGAGTTAAGAATGCATGTTTAAATTAAAAATAAAAAAAGTTTGAAAATACGCAAGTACCTGGGGGCATATTTTAAGCAGTAATATTGAAAATGCAAGTTTTAAGTTGTAAAACTGAAAACACGAGTTCGGAATACATGTTTGAATTAAAAATAAAGAAGAGAAATGCTAGAAGTTTAGGGAAGTTTACAAAATCATGGTAAATTTACAAAGAAATCTTATACTCTGCCCAGTTTATGTTCCTTACAATTTCTAGAAATTTGCTGAATACAGTGTCTCACAAAAGTGATGGGACACTTGTGTTTTAGAAAAGGAAACCGTAACAAAATAAACTAAACAAAACATGTAAAATTTTTTTGTGGGTGTGCTTCATACTTAAATTTAGTAACAATAATTACGTAACATACATTTTCTCAAAATATTAAAATATTAATTTAATAAAAATACAATTGTTTAGAACGAAGCAAAAAATGGCTCACATAAGTGATGGGACACCATTAGAGTATGCAACAAAAATCGTCTAAAAAAATTTTGGGGGATTTTTATTTTTACTCAAAAACAATTGGCAATAATTTATAAAATCGTGTGCATTATTTCTTTCCAGTTTGTTTTGGAATTTTTGTGTTTTTTAGCTCTGTGCAGCCATGAATGCTAAACGAAAAGAAACTTTGCCTGAAATTCGAAAATTAGTTATTAATTTGCATATTGAACGTGGAAAATCTATTAGGGAAACTGCTGAAACAGTTAACTTGAGTCATTCAACAGTTTTCAGTATCATTAAACGATATAAAAAGAATCATATGATTCAGGGTAAAAGAAGACCTGGCCGACCATCAAAGCTATCCAATGGAATAAAGCGAATTATCGTTCGAAATATTTAAAAAAATTCAAGAATGAGTGCTCCTAAAGTTGCTGCTGATTTACAAGCATTATATGGAGTAATTGTTAATTCCAAGACTATTAGAAGAGTAATTCGATCGACTGGATATCACTGTAGAGCAGCCAGGAAAAAATTCTTCGTAAGTGAAAAGAATAGAAAACTCAGACTGACTTTCGCAAAATCCAACATAAATAAGAATTTTGATTACTGAAATGAAGTTATATTTGCTGATGAGAGTAAATTTAATATATTTGGTTCTGACGGTAGAATCTTGGTGTGGAGAAAACCCAGGGAAGAATTTTTCAAACAGAACTTGGTGCCAACAGTAAAACATGGTGGAGGAGGAGTTATGGTATGGGGGTGTATGTCGTCCGCCGGAGTTGGTAATCTTGTTTTTATTGACAGTATAAGGGATCAATACAAGTATATTGTCATATTAAATCAAAATTTGAAATCTTCAGCACGAAAATTGAACCTTCGTAACGATTTTAAATTATACCAGGACAATGACCCCAAGCACACAGCTTTGAACGTTAGACTCTGGCTGCTCTATAACTATCCTGAAATAACAAAAACACCACCACAATCTCCAGACTTAAATCCCATAGAGAATATTTTGCAAGAATTGGAATCAAGAATTCGCAAACACACCATTTCTTCAAAACGACAGTTAAAATCGGTGCTTCAAGAAGAATGGGGTAAAATCACTCCAGAAATCACGAAAAAATGAGTTGAATCCATCCCAAGAATATTAAATCATGTTTTAAAAGTAAAAGGAAATCAACAAAATATTAAAACCTTTTAAAAAGTAAAATTTTTGGATAAATATTTGATGGGAAAAGTAAGTGTCCCATCACTTATGTGAGCCATTTTTTGCTCCGTTCTAAACAATTGTATTTTTATTAAATTAATATTTTAATGTTTTGAGAAAATGTATGTTACGTAATAATTGTTACTAAATTTAAGTATGAAACACACCCACAAAAATTTTTACATGTTTTTTTAATTTATTTTACTACAGTTTCCTGAGAAATGAACGATAAGAATAAATGTGAAGGAAAATCACGGCAAAGACTGAAAGTAGTTAAATTACGAGAAGAAGTAGTTTTACATAAAAAGAAGGGAAATAAAGAAAAAAAAAAATAATAATAGAGGGTAACGAGGACCTCCTGCGCAGTTTCTAGAATGAGAGGAATTTCTAATCTAACCACATTATCTAAGTGAAATGAGACATTTAAAATGGCAGGTTTAGTACGTCGCATCGTTTGTAAAACAAAGAATTCTGAATTTCAGAGGGAGAGGTTCGCGTTTCAAAGTGTTGGTATTTATTC
>KK113548.1:722658-734932 GCA_000611955.2 Stegodyphus mimosarum | reverse complement strand
GCTTTCAATATAGAAAAATTTCCTCAGTTGTCATCCAGAGATCGAGGAGAAAACTATTGATCTCTTCGCGCAAATTAAAACAAGAAGAATGGATTTCATTTTTAAATGAATAGGTAAAGCTTGAACTGTAACCATTTAAGTTAAAGTAATTAAGAAATGCTTAATTTTTCTTTTGTAAAATTTCATGGAAGTTTCAAAATAAATTTCCTTTTTATACATATTTGTTTCCCTTTACACAGGTTTAAAACAAAGGTTAAATTTTTTTGGAACAGCACCCCCACTAATTTTAGCTACGAGCCGTCACTGGAAGTTAGTAACTGCACCTGTGACTATATGCACTATGTGGTGTGGTAAAAGAATTTTCTCTAATTTCTTATTCTGATCAACATCCCAACAATCTGAATATATTACACTTTCTCCGCACAAACATTATATACTCTGGGAAGAAGAGGATAGCTACTTCTTTTCAGTTGACAGTCAGGGCCAGCACTAAGACATTTTACCAGTCAGTGCAATCTCTGCAACTGCCCAATGCTTCCCTAAGTTTTAAAACTTTTGTTGTCCCTAAATTATGTTTCACTCTCTCTGGCTCTGCTGACAGTAATAAAAATTATCACTGTTTTAGAAAAAAAGTATCATGTAATAATGAACAGTATCAGAATCTGTAAAAATCTACACTGTCCACCATTGTCTATTATCAGGAGAAAAAAATATATCCAATTAAATGGCATGCAATAACAAATATGCACAGGAACTTTAGCCATTTTCCTGAATGTAATTTGTCTCAAATAAACTGTTATATCAATAATCTAGCAGCCATATTAACCAGAATGTATTTATTTGTTGTATTTATGTATATTTTACTAGCAAACAAGTAACTGCAGTCTTTTTTAAACATGAATGTAAGTTAGGTATAAAAATTTCTTCCTGCACAAAAAGTAATTCACTTATTTTAGATTTTTTTCTTAATGAATGCTAAGTAAAATTTACAAATAATTATGCATATTGCACAAATTATGAATATGCTTTGCACATGTTTATATAATGTTTGTATGCATATACATATGTATATATATGATTTTTGATAAACACATAGGCACATTAAAATGATTATACATTATATTACTTATTGTACATTAAATTTTTTAGCTACTGTTAACTTATTTTTCAGAATTCTGCTTATAGATGACTCATGTATACTGACTATTTTACAAAAATTATTTTTCACATAATTTTCACAAAAACATTTTCATAATCTTAAGTAAACTATGCATATCTATTACATATAATAATACCTCATTGTTGGCAGAATGTAAACATAAATCATAATATTAATTACATGAATGACCTCGCTGAGGATATTTACTCACATCTGATTTCTTACTAAGATAAAACTGTCTTACTAAGATGAAAGCATAGATGAGTACGAAATCCATTGGATGTGCTATAATAATTCTTCAGGTTGCCAAAAGTTTAGCTTAAATTGCCCTAAAAAGGTCACCTCCAAAAAGAAGTATTATTATCTCAGTTAAATTTTTAAAATGTGACTTATGCTTTATACCTGTAATCAATTTCTGTTAATATATTGTCTTAAATGTCTGAATACATTTTAAGATACAATATATGTACTTATTTGAAAATATTACACCAAATATTCTTGGAACATTGTATAGATAGGTCCAAGAATGCTCAACATGTTCAAGGATTAAAAAAATAATAATAAAAAAATGTACACAGAATAGCAAAGATATACAATACTCAAGTTAAAATTTATAATTCATTTTCTTATAACTGTTAAACATGATAATTAGTTGCTTTTCCTTCAACTAACAGCTTAAGCTTCAATTGGCACAAGATTTCGCACCGTTACATACTGTATAGATACTTTTACTTCCATGAATACTACACATATTTCAGAAGGAGATACTTTTTCATAAATAATTTGCTATATGTATCACATACATGGATTTTCTTATGCACCTATACATAAATAGAAATCTATGTTATTATAAACTTTAAGAAAAGTGACTTATGAGCAAAATTTCCTCAAATAAATAAGCAAACATGAAAATCGCAGTAACTCCAACTGTCCCAAGATTTGGCTCCAAAAAGTTCAAAGTTACCCAAAATTCCCATAAAAATTACTTTCTTGATCTTAATTCTAAAGCACAGATGGCTATTTTATACCTCGATTCTTTCTAATAAATATCCTTATTTGTTTGAACTCGCCAGTGGTCAAGTGGTAAAATCGATGCACAGTGGTAGTACCAGTATGGGTTCGATTCCAGGCGAATGGGCTAGCTGCAAAGGCATTTTCATGCTTTTCTCAAGTGTAACATGTATACAAGCCAGTTTTTCTTAGAAAGTTCTCCACGAAGACATCTCTCCCCTTGGGCATTTAGCCCTAGTGTGCTTTGCCATAATCAAATAAACCCTTATTTGTTTGAACACATTTTAAGATGAATGTACATATAATTATTTAGAAGTGACAGTAAAAATACTCTTCGATGCATATATATGGCTTGGGTGTTTGGAGGATTGATTCCTGTGCATGAATAAACACATATGCCATTATAAATGATTTCTTAACATCAACAGGCATATCATGCACATTAAGCATGTGTACACAGTTACTGTTCCTAATATAAATGCAATATATAGGTTCAATAATAAAATCCATTCTCCTACTGTTATAGCAGTGGCAGAGGGAATAATGATTCAACTTAGTATCGTTTTCTAATGCTCAATTGGCAGTGTAGATGTTTTTATATATTGCTGACATGTTATATACATACAAGCCAGTAGAAAATGCTTCAGGTAGATATTGTTTCCAAACATATATACACCTTTTGAAAAAAAAAAAAAAATTAAATACCTTCATGTATCTATTACATAGCTACCAAGGTTATGATTTAATTCTGTAATTTATTCTTCAGTTTCTTGCTAATTGTTACTAGTAGTAGGATATCTGAATCAACAAACCTTGAAAAAGATGCAAGGAAATGAATCTTTGTGATTTTTTGTTAGTTTAATCCTAACCTATAAAATTGTTCAAGTTTTAAAGAATTTGGAAAAATTAGTTTTATTGACATCCGGAAGCATTCATAAAAGGGAATACAACTGCAGCTTTAATAGATTTGACTAATCAATATCACATCATAAGAACCTGAATGCCACATTTCAAATTTTCTGGAGAGAATTTATTGTTCCACATTTAATGTTTATTTCTGTTAACTCTTGAAATAATCGCTCCATGTTTATTTTTTTTTATTTTTTGTTAACTTGAAATAATATACTACCCTCTACATGACTTAATAAGATTCTTGAAAAATGTAAAAAAATATGAACTATTACCGCGTCACTTTTTAACAGATTATATTGAGATAATGAACTTATGAAATGAGATTGAAGAGTTTTAATTATTATAAAGAGTTTTATCTACTAATTTCTATCTACTAGTTATTTATCTACTAATTTTTTCAGCTCTTAAAATTTTTTTTTATCACATGAAAATTTCAATTTTAGCTTATTGCTTTAGATTAAAATCTTTTAGTGTTATGATGCTTTGTTTTTTAATTAGTTTTCTAATATAAAGCATTCAAAAGGCATTTAGAATTCACATACAAGACATTTAAGATTCGCCCTATCTCTAGCTGTTATTTTTGTTACACATGTACGGTTTTCTTTACACATTGGTACATGTATGCCTGCATAGACCTTGCATTCTTGTAAATGCTTTCTTACATATATCACACACATGAGGTTTCTCTCCTGTATGGCTTAGCATGTGCGTCTGCAATTGCCTCTTTAGCACAAATGACTTGCCACAAATATCACACATATACGGTTTCTCCCCTGTATGGATACGCAAGTGAGTTCGCAAATTTTGCTTCTGTGCGAACGATTTGTTACATATTTCGCAGACATGAGGTTTCTCTCCTGTGTGAATACGTTTATGGATCTGTAAATTACTTTTATGTGCAAATGCTTTGTTACATACATCACACATGTAAGGTTTCTCTCCAGTGTGAATAAGCATATGCGTTTGCAAATGCTGTTTCTGTGAAAAAGCTTTGTTGCATAAATCACATACATAAGGTTTCTTTCCTGTGTGAGTATACATATGCATCTGTAAATCATGTTTTTGACCAAATAATTTGTTGCATATATTACATACAAGAGGCTTGTGAATACGCATGTGTATCCCTAAATTTCGTTTTTGTACAAATGACTTGTTGCAAACTTCACAGACTACAGGCTTTTCTCCTGTGTGAACACGCATCATATGTACCTGTAAACTGCTCTTTTGCATGCATGATTCATTACATATAACGCATATATAAGGTTTCTTCCCGGTGTGTGTAAGACTATGTCTTTGTAAGTTATGTTTCTGTGCAAATGATTTGTTACAAACATCACATACATGAGGTTTCTTAACTGCATGCGTGTGCATATGCATCTGTAAGCGACTCTTCAGAGCAAAAGACTTATTACATATTTTGCACACAAGTGGCTTTTCTCCAGTGTGCATATACATATGTATCTGTAAATCTTTCTTTCCTGTAAAGGACTTGCTACATATGTTGCATATATGAGGTCTTTCCCCAGTATGCACATACATGTGAATCTGTAAACCATGTTTCTGGATGAATGACTTACGACATACATCACACGCATAAGGTTTTTCTCCTGTATGAACACACATATGCCTGCGTAAATTATATCTTAATCGAAATGATTTATGACATACGTCACACACATGACGTTTTTCCGCCGAATGTGTTTGCATATGATTCTGTAACTGAGTCTTTCTCACAAATGATTTGTCGCATAGCTCGCACACAAAAGTATCTTCTGCATGAAGCAACATAATTTATTCCTCAGTTCTTCGTCTGCACTTCAAAGAAATTG
This sequence comes from Stegodyphus mimosarum, assembly GCA_000611955.2. NCBI lineage: Eukaryota > Metazoa > Arthropoda > Arachnida > Araneae > Eresidae > Stegodyphus > Stegodyphus mimosarum. The sequence continues at coordinate 730,021 of KK113548.1, read as the reverse complement.
CATTAAGACATATAATGCATGTGAAATTTATATTCTGTAAAACATCCGCCTGGGGTGTCATTTTACAAATGTTCTTTTTTATCTCAAACAGATCGAAAGATTTCAGATACGAAACAAAAAAACGGAAATTCATAACAGAAATTCTTTCTGTTCGAAATGTGTACCCAGCAGCTACGTATTAGTAAGCTGAAACCAGAATTAAGTTGTATCTTATTACGAAAAGCAATGCAGTTTATATACACGTAATTAAAATATTTTAATAAAATATATTAAATTCAAAGGATTAAGATTTGATAAAAATTTTCATTTTTTTATTGTTTCCATAAGCCTTTATTTCGTAGAGCGAAAGCTTTAGGACATATAAATGTATCGAAATTCTTTCACCGTAAAAAAAAAAAATCACGCCGGTATTTACAGTTTTCATACATCGGCTTGGTTGCCACCGGAAGCGTATTTCTACTTTTTAGTTAGCAGCTATTACCAAACCAACACCTACCTTTTCCAGTAAGTGCTAATAACATACCGATAAATAAATATGTTTTCACAAAACTTTTTTTCTCGGAAGCAGTTATCATCTATTTATGCTACCTATGTTAATTTAATATATAATAGTTATGATAAAGTTATGTTATTTAAAATTAAGCTATTGCTTCAAGTGTTTTGTTGATCATAGGAAAATCTAGCTACGTCTTTACAGAACTATTTTGTAGCACACAATACAGCAGGGTGTTACGATTGGTGGCACGGACCTGTGCCCTAGCTTAATCGAAATGAATAAAAAAACTTTACAGTGTAAAGGGAAATTTCTTCACACACAGTGTCTGGCGAAATAATTTGTGCGAAATGCATCTCAACCTATATTTTTTATTATTGTACGGAATGGATTACTTTAAAATATTCGGCAGTAATCATGCTCTAGCAATGTGCGAGTGAATAAGTGTTTTGCATCAAGGTGATTTGTGATGTTTTGTACCTTCTTCTGTCACAACATGGATATTATCTATGTGCATTCATCAAGTGGGTGAGTTTTTTCTTATGTATTTTTCATGCTGTAGATCATTTGAATCCAATCTGAAAATCAATTATTTAAGGCTTCTTCATGTGTATTGCAACTGTAATCCTGCATTGTATCATCTTATCGTTATATGTATTTATTTATATGTATCACTGAAGTGTCTACTAACGATCCTCCAACGGCTCGCTTTGCTTAAAACCGGCCCGATTTTGCCGTAATGACCCCAACCCGTTGGTTCTTTAAATTAGACCTCGGGGATACAACACGCAATGACAGGAAATTTTGTACCGTGGTTTCTGCCCTCGACGCCGAGGTTGAGCAGTCGGAACGCAAGATAGTTCTGAAACCTTCTTCAGATAACAAATACGAGGAATTGAAAAATAAATTAATTTCAGTCCATGAACAAGTCTGAAGATACCAAATTAGAACAGCTGTTTCAGGATTGCAGTTTGGCGATATGCGCCTATCCCTGTCATTGTCAAAAATGCAGGAACCCGCAGTTTTAAATAGTGTTTTGCAATCATTGTGGCTCACCCTTCTAACCGGAGATATCCAGGCCATTCTTACCACTAGTAACGAGAAATCAGGGGTTAGAGACTAGTTAGAGAGGGGCCAAAGGGGACATACGTCCCCGGGCGCAACATCTAGGGAGCGCCAAATTGGTGTTGTGAATTTTTAAACTGTTTTCCATTCTTGGAAAACAGGAGGGGGAGCAAAATTTTCAATTGTTCCCACGCGCTGAAAACCCTAGCTACAGTTCTGCGAGAAACTATCCCAGTTGTCCTAAATGACAGACATAATTCATGATGTTCTCCAGCCGCAAATAGTCAATCAAGTTCAAAATCTCAGTGTTGATAATTCATCGTCTCAGCAACAAATCCGGGAATTATTATTGCTGGTTGCAACTTTATAGAGACGATCTCAGTACCATTGCGCGGCATATCAAAGTCACGGAACCGCTAGAATAAGGAATATCAACGCATGCGGTCCAGTCAGCAACGGGAAATTTGTTTCTGTCGCTTCCGATTTGGTAATAAAGTCCATAAGTGTACTATGAAAATTCCAGCAGATCTTTTTAACGAAGTGAGCCTTCACTTGAAGCCATGACAAAGAGCGAGAAAAATAAAATAATGTGGTCGGTTTATTTAGTTACGCCTTGCATTCTAAACAACTTCGCATCTAAATTCCATTATTATTATAGACTTTGCAAATTCCTTATATGGCGCAGCCGATAGAATTTAATGCAAGGGTCCCTTTTGTGTTTGTTTTGCATTGCTAGAATCCCCGTCTTCCCCCCAAATGTTTATTTGAATATATGCGCAACAGCAGTTTGTCGTTTGTTTGTTGTTAGAAAAATAAAATAATGCTATCGGTTCATTAGTCTTGGATTTTAATAAATGAGTTTTAAACAACGTGATACCTAAATTCCATTATTATTTTAGACTCTACAAATCTCTTATACATGCAACCTAAAATCAAACTCCAGTATTCAGCCGTATTTCAGTATGGTATCAAGAGAAATTCTCAGAAATTTCAAGCAATCGGTGCGCTATGTTTTATGAGAGATTCTTGAAACTAACTTTCTGTTCGTCTTGATACTTGATAAACTAACTTTGTTTACCACTAATGAAAACATATAAATGCGCGTTACTGCCATAACTCTGGTTGTCTCCCAAGCAAAGCTGTAGCTGTAGTTTTCAGTGGCCGGCGACAGCTGAAGACCTTGCTTCTCTCTTGTTTGTCAAGAATGGAAAACGTTTCATTTTAAAAATTCGTAACATCAGTTTGGCTCCCCCTGGATACTGCGCCCGGGGACAGATGTTCGCCCTTGGCTCCCTCTAGCTACGCCCCTGCTATCAGTTGAGCTATTAGCCATGGCTGTTGAGTTTTGAGCTGTGATTTGAACATACGATAATCCATAATGAATGGTACTGAATGAAAAAAACACACATATCTGTGACTTCTGTAGGGAATTTATTTCAGAGATACAAGTTACAAGATCAATAGTACTCTCCTAGGTTTTACGGATAGCTACGAAATTTCGACGTGGACGCCTTCTGCCGTATGGCCGATGCCACCATGATAAGTTTACCTGAGTTATTGCCACATATCCATCAGTAGTTAGTAGTAACGGAGGACGTGGGCACCATCCCTCTACCATTATGGTTAATCGGTTCTGCATACGTCCGCCCTCCCTTGTCTAGCATTTATGAATAATTCTTGAATGTTTTACATGGATCTATATCGTGGTTGATTTACAAATAAAGTCTGTACATTAATTGTATTCAAAATTCCTTCCATTTTGCTGCAGTTCGTTCATAAGTTTCTCAGTTTCAACGTTTCTATTTTATTCCTCATCTTATACCTTATATATTGTGCTAACGTCTTCCAGAATAGTACTTTTTCTTTTCAAAGTTTTTCGTCTTTTCCTTTTATATTTCAATGAATCCTGTCTCTCTTTGAGCAAACCGAATCAACATAGGGATGCTTTCTTGTAACCTGATTTTCAAGTTTATAATATCTTTATGACAATTTCACTACCAATGCATTATGTCTTCATAATCGCGAAAAGTCAGTATTTATTTATATTTTCCCCCGTAGTTTGAATGCATGTACATTTCTATCACTATAGCTTCATTAACAAAGTCGACCAAACTTTACCAACTAAGTCGTCCTTATGCATAAAAATTTAAAAGTGAACGTCTTGTCTTTCGCATACCGAAAAAAGGAAAAAACCATAAGGCATTAATTAAGTCGGGTCATCCGAGGCAAAACCATTCAAATTGCCCAGTAGCCAATAACACAACCAATTCAGTATTTTGAGAGATAATGTTTCAGATAATCGCAAACGTATTTATGCACTGTCTAACTGCAAAATGAATCAGATACATATTTTTCCAGATGTTCAAAAATTGCTCTAACAGCTCGTCCAGGTAGTAGAATCCTAGGTAAACAACGGTGTTATGATAGACTACGGGAAGATGAAAAAGTCCAAACTCTATGTGATTGGTTACGACGCAAAGCATGTTTACTTCTCCAGAACTACGCTCATGTGTCATTGTAGCTGGCACACAATAAGGTTATTTTCCTCAGCTATAATTAGGCATGTAAATACAATAGAAGTCCAGAAATCCGTAATGCTTGGGACCAGAGGATGTGCGGATTTCAGGACAGAAAAGCCAAATCATAATATTCAGACTAAAAGTGCAAAATAAATAAGGCATATTAGATACATTTACTTGAATTGTTATGTACAATAACAATGATTATGTACAATAACATTATTTTATTACATACATTAAATTATTATATGTATATATATATATTATTCATTTATATTAGTGACTACGGGAATATTTTAAAGCATTAAGGATATATACAAAAGAGACGTGTAAAAATAAGGGATACTAATAAAGCATAAAATATTTCATTTTTTTTATTTGTTTCAAACATTTTTCTAATAGAGGTTTGTTTTAAATCTTAAGGTACTCTAGAGTAAGATATTTGTTTTTGTATATTTTACAGGGTCACAATCTCTTGCTCTGTGACACAGCTCTGTTGTTCTAAATATTTTAAATATTTTTCACCATGTTCCAAACCCTCATTAAAAGATATTTTCTCACTTCTTTCACATTCATTATCTGCGTCGGTGTCGGAATCGTTTTCTTGCCGTGGCGAGTTCAAAACAGAGCCAATGATTTCATCATCCGTTATCTGATATGCCAGTGTTGGCTCATTTGAACACATCATCCATTACTAAAAACCTCTACTGGGGTAAGATTTTTTTTCTGGGACTAACACAGAATCATTATTATTCGGTAATTATGACGTCATTACTGGATAAATATTTTTTCTTCGGTATTTCGTTCTCCATTCTGCGGTTTCTGGAACCTATAAATTCATTGTTCATATTTTGAAAGGCAATGCGGATTTCAGGTTGGCGGATTTTCGGTACTTGACTGTATTAGTCTCGTGAGTAAGAATATCGGAAATGGTGAATTTTCAGTATTGCCAAATAAATCTTGAGAAATAACTTGAATTGTTGAAACAAATTTGTTATAGCAATCAAAAGTATAATTTCTTTTCGTGGCATTTATTTCGAATAACCCTGTGTGTTTGTAGAATTGTGCTGAAATACGAATCTGAAGATTCAGGAGTGTGGTTATGTATTTTATTGGCTGTATATTCGTAAATATTACAAGTGTATTTTTGAATGAAAATCTACTTGATAATATACACAGATTTAAAATATTGCTCAATTTTTAAATATCCCTCCCATTTTTGTTCATACTATTATTCTTATTTGAAGGATTCGCGAGATTTGAAATTTCGATGATTCCAGTATCTTTCAGAATTCAAGTAAATTAAGCATTCGACTTCTTTTTACTTACTTTAATAATACAGATTCGTTATGCTGTTCAGTAGGATTTGAGATACGTCGTGAGCCAACCAATTTACATGCCTCATTTAAAAATAATCCCCTCACGGTAACATTACAAATTTAGTGATGCAGTCAGAATGAAATTTACGCCCCCATTCTCCACTTTATTAAGAAAATTCCGATTAGAACGGTAAAAACGAAGTTTAATGAGCTAAGAGTAATTGAATGACAGGAAAGATACCGTGAACAATTGTGCAAACGAAATCTCTTGTTAAAATTTTTAACAGAAAACTGATCAGATAGATATCTGAATCAAGCTTTAACTAATTATGGATATTTTCCAAAGTCATACATAAGATTAATATAAAAGTATTGTACACTGAGGAAAGAAAAGGATGGGGGTCAATTCCATATCTTCCGTTATACTGGGCCGATGGACGAAATTCAAATTGCGTTTTTCATGTCTCGAAAGCGCAACTTCGGATGTGTATTAGATTTATATATAGCGTTGTTCTAATATAGGTGTTTTGACATAAAATCTGACTTATTCTGAAATGACATGCCAACTTTTCCATATTTCGACTCGACGACTCAAATTATGCCAAACTACCAAATTTTATAAAAATCGCTAGAGTAGTGTTTAAAAAATTAACTCTCAAAATTTTAGCTACTCAGTGTTAATTGAATTTGATATATATTTATTAATGTCACTTTTTTTTATTAAACTTACTTGATTCTTTCTTTCACATTTCGAAATTTGGATTCATTCCCAATAAAATTTGCCCATTATTTATGATTTATTTTTCAAATTTATATTTTCAAATATTTTTTGAAAAATATTTTGAATTATAATCTATAAAAGTTTTACCATCGTCTTATAGCAGATGTATTTCTAAGCATACCTGCAAAAGATACCTGCGAGTTTTTGATTCAAAATTTAATAAAATATACTTGAATTTATATATTTGCGGGCTTTGAAATTTGGCATATTTCTTAAAAGCGATAATAACATGTGGTTTACGCACTTTGTTAAAATTATTTGAATGTATGAAGAATAACTGTTTTTTCGCTCCTCTGCAGTGAAAAAAAGAAAAGGAAAATGGGTTGCTCTATATTAAGAAGTTCGCCAAGTAAATCATTCTTGGTGAAAACTGAAAACAAAATGCGCCAAGATAAATAATTTTTGAATTTCTAACTAAATTTTTCAAAATTTAATATTAAGGAATAATTTGGGTCGTAGAATCGAAATATGGAAAAAACAATTGGCATGTCATTTCAGAAAAAGTCTGATTTTGTATCACAATACCTATGTTAGAATTATACTATATATCAGTGCTCCGCAACCTTTTCTCACCTGCGACGCACAAAAAATCTTTCTGGAATTTGGTGGCACACCAAAAACTAATGTATATATGTATTGATTTATACACAAAATTTACAGTAAGTTTTTGTTTTTAATTTGAAAAATATACAATTATAAAACCATAACATATTTATTTATATGCAATCATAATAATTATCATAATAATCGAAATTTAAAAAAAAATAAAAAAAAAAAATTATTTTAATTTGATTGTTTTATTTCAAATTTTTCAAATTAAAAAAAAACAGTTTTAGAGCTATTATTTTTAATTAAAATGGTCTGAAACCAATATATTTCGTTTAAATTTATGTTTAAAAAAAGTTATATATTTTTGAGTTCCGAGTTATCAAGGAAGTGCCGAAAAAATTCAAATTGCTGACACACAATCACACACACAACAGTGAAATATGTAGAAACATTTAAAATAGACATTATTAAGGAAAAAAATTGTCATTGTGTATTAAATACATGATAAAAAATTGCAAAATGTCAAACACATGTATTTGATTGCGGCGCACCTATATCCTACTCATGGCACACCAGTTGCGGAGCACTGCTATATATAATTCTAATATATATCCTAAGTCGCGCTTTCGAGACATGA
>KK113548.1:704048-722600 GCA_000611955.2 Stegodyphus mimosarum | reverse complement strand
TTTTTTTTTTTTTTTTTTTTTTGCGCAGTGTACATTAGAATGGAAACAATTAAAAAAATCGCCTATGTGCAGAAAGGCTGCCTTTTATGAAACATATTTAACTTGCAAAATTTCTTCCAAATTGGATTAGATCTTTGACAGCCCAATTATTTCATAGTTGCCATATTACTGTTCTACACGTCAGCTATGCAAAATAAAATATTTTTCAATATTGCATAATGCTTTATAGGCTTATAAAGCTGTATAAGTCATCCGGATACAAGCATCTAAATGGCCCGGCACTAACTGTATTTTTCTTCTTGAGGTCAATGGCGACCGATTTGCTTTCAGCAAACCAGTCGACAGGGAGTTTATTCTCATTATATATCATTTCTTGTTCTGCGTTAAATCAGCGGCTATTAATAATATTTTTTAAATCGAAAGACAATTAGGCACAATTTAATTCGTAATTTGTGTAAATGCGTCTTAAATGCCCCATGTTTAGTGTAACAGAATATTTTAATGCATCCTACCACCGAGATGTAATAAGATACTATTTAAATAACACTGCTTTAAAATAATGCTTGATGCAATATTTGTTTCAGAAAATAACAGGTGTAAAACTCTGAATCCTGAAACAACAGGAAATTAAATATAGTGATATTAATGCGATTGAAACTGGATAAATTAGGTATGTCAAGTAGTTATTAATCGGTCTTAGTAACTTTGGTAGCGTTTCGAAGTTCGATTTGTTGCGAATATAGGTTAGTTATTTCTGAACAGAAAGAAACATGATATTCCTGAGCTTTAAAGAAATATTTATTGAAAACAAAGTAATGACATTTACAAATATTTTTACAATATGCAGCATTTAAAATACAATGATCGCCGATCTTTTGGTGTTGACTAGATCATCGTCCAGTGTAAATAAAACCTGAAAATAAAAGAAAGGAAAAGTATCTCGTAAGAATTATGCAACCAAGCAAAAAAAATCTGAAAGATTTTGGGATTTTAAATTACGTCCAAAGGGGCGTTTTTTTAACATTTTGTGTGTTATCTTTATTTATTAAATATCATGTTCTTCGTACTTAAACCATAAATTTCAGTTCAACAGCAATATCGCAAAATAATTTTAAAATGAGTCTATCTTTAAAATTTCCGATACAGTTTTCCACGCGCTGGAGACAAAAAGTTTTTTTTTTCCTCGTACAGTGTTGCCATGGCTCGCTTTTAAATCGTTTGAGTTTGTTCATCAAAAATTCGCTTAAGTTTTACAAAATATGAAATCGTTCATAAAACAAATTCCAAATTTGGGCTTCCAGATGCCTATATTCGCGGCAGGATGAAGGCATTCAAAATTCTATGGCTTTAGGTACCGCTGTTACATCACAATGCGAGAAACATACATACATTGTGTTTTATCACAATGCGAGAAACCTACATACATTTATGCACATTTTTCATTATTTAATTTCTTTAATACAGGCCTGCAATATTTTGTGGCAACAGTTTGAAAGTACAGACTTTTAATGTTTTCGACTCAAAATTGCAAAACGAAAACAATAGTCCTTCAGGGACAAAAAGCCCCTTTGGACTAAAAAAACCTCTAAAAATACACTAAAAGTTATGATCCATTGTTATTTCTTAATTTTTTGTTAACCCGCACGAATTACGATGTGAGAAACTTCATTCATTTGGCAGAAAGTCTGTTTGTTGATTTATGAATTAGATGTTATAGAAGTGGATCAGAATACCCAAGAAAATGCATACAACGCGCAATAAAAATTGTGTATCGTTTTCGTTGCATTGAAACAGCTTAGGCAGCAAACACTTTTCACAAATTTCGTACTCATTATTAATGTATTTATTATTACATAACTGTCATATTACTATTATATTTATTCAAATATAAACTCGTATACGTGCATATTTTATTTATTCAACTATATTTCTGCTGTAAGTTCTAAGACTGGGTGTTTTTTGAGCCCATATTGATGCCATGTTTGTGTTACGCATATCTGTTTTTGAAATAACATTGTGGGCCACAATGCGAAGCTGATACAACTGCTGGGAGGAATCCTCGAATTCATCGGCGGAAATCAACCGCATGGTTACAGTCACTGATACGATAACCTTCCTAACCCTAACATCCTTCTATTTGTTGATTCACACAACGAATAGAAAAAAAAAGGGGGGAGGGGAGGTAAGAGGTAAGATCTAGGAATTATGAGGATAGACTAAGATTGCTATTGTACGTTTTGACAGTTCAGATTATACGAAGTGGTGTTTAGATTTGTTGACGTGCAGAAAGTACCGATTCGTATTGAGTATGCAATTTTATTAGTTGAATGGGGATGGTTTTCAGGCGTAGTCTGTTGTATTTTCTGAATTTTTTTCTTTCTTTTTTGACTAGTTTTGACCGATACTACACATTCAGACATGAAGGAAAGTGGCTGAAGTTGAACTGAGACTCCAGGCATTTGGTTTAGCACTTGTACAGTTTCCATTATAGTTTAGATAAAACTTAAAATGTTTTATTTTGCGCCATTTTCCACTCGGCTTTTTCATGGTTTGCACGTCATCATGTCACGCATTAAAAGACATCCTTTCATAAAAAGAATTATTTGAAAAATATTTTTATAAGACCTTGTATAAAACTTTACTTTAAATTTATTTTTTATGACTCATTTCACAAAACTCCTACGTGATGGCATCGATAGTTCTATTACATAGTAATCATATCGATACAACCATGAACTCCAATATTCAACTAATCTGTGGCTTTTAAGCAAAAACCCACGTACTATTTATTATACAGAGGCTGTTCGCACATTTATTGTATTTATTGTATTCACAAAACTAAATTTCATAAAATTCTTGAGTTTTAAATGTTCTATTTGACATCCCTTATTCTGAACTATCTTTCGACACCGCAATTTCCAGGACAATAATGCCTTTTGAAGTGTCAGAAGAGGTATTCTATCCCATTCCTGCCGAACAGCTTTCCAGAGTCCCGTTAGGGTTTGGGGAGAACGTTTGGATAATGCAGTTTTTAAAAGTCCGAAAGCACAAAAATCCATAGGTGACACATCGGGAGATTTAGTAGCGATATCAGTGAAGGGTATGGCCTCGATACCAGTTTTTTGTTCCATTTCTTTTAGGAAATTTACAGTGAATTTTGATGTGTGACTGCTAGCTTTGTCCTGACGGAGTCTCACAGATGGATGGCGCTGTAGGTAAAGTCATGGTGTTTCATTCGGAAAAATTGGCGATAAAATATGTTCCTGATAGTATTTGGAGTTAATCTTGATATTTTTTTGCACTCTCTTTATTTTTAACTTGCCATTATAAGAAAAACCAGCAACAATCACGAATCCCTTAGAAAAACTTTCTTCCAAATTGAACCATGTACTTAAATTTTTTTCTCCCCTTTTATGATAATAAATGGCTCTTTTTTTGTTACAATCATTTAAATACACCCATGCTTCATCTATTGTGAAAATTGTTTTCTATTTCTCTTCGGATAAGTGTTTCTCCTATAGAATTCTGCAGAATGTCCCGCGTCGAGCGATATGCTTTGGAAGAAGACGATGCACATTGCGTTTTTTCGCTTTCTTAAGATTTAAATCAAAATTTATCATTTTGTTTACAGTGGACACAGATCATTTTAATGATTTTGCAAATTTCCTTTGACTAGGGGTATTTTCTTTTAACATTAAACAACGTACCTTTGCAATAGTCGAATCGAAGATGTCCGTTTTTTTCCTTGGATACTTGTTTGGAATTTTTGTCCCACTTGAGGCTCCAATTGGACGTTCTTTTCCTTTCTTGTTGATGATATTACCTATCGACGCTTTAGATATCACAAAAACATGACTCTCGCATCGTTTTTGTATAACGGAGTACGCACATTTCTCTTCGGAAAGAGCGTCAATGTAGCCTTCGAACTACTTCTGTGTTAAATTCGCCATTTTGAATAAAAACAAAACTTTCGAGCCACAGGCGATAATTTTGACTTTTGAAAACATGATTCAATTGCAATTACTTCTTTTGAAGCAAACGAATTTTTATTACCGCTTATCAAAACCGTCTAAAAAATGTGCGGACAGTCTCTGTATTTGTAATTGAAAATGGATATAGGAACAATGTAATCCAGTTCTTGCTCTTGGATTTCCAGATACAGTTCTCGATTAAATGTTTCTTTTTAATTATGAAATTCCGAAGCACTTTTAATCTTTTTTGGGGGTGTTCAAACATCTTGTAACCACATAGTATTCCCCGAAACCATTTATTGTGCACCATAGCTATTCACGAAGAATGAATTAATATGAAAAACGACCAAGTTGTATTCGATTACTAGACTGCCTATGACATCTATGCATTTGTTGATATCGATTGTGACACCAAGATTACCTATGACATGGAAACTACGTAGCAATGAATCAAACTTAAACATGCGGTCAAGAAAAGGACAGAAGAATTTTCTCAAATGAGATAGAAATCCGTTTTAAACAAGCAAAACAGTGCCAGATCGGGAGCCTCTCTTCATTTATCAGAGTTTGTAGCAAACGTTAAGAATGAGTAGTTGAAGTCTTATTAAAGAGCACAAATCAGTATCACAACTGATTGCTCATCATGATGCCTGAATACGATTGATTGAACAAATACCAGCAATACCATTAGCAAAAATGTGTGTATTTCAATAATGGATACATTGGCAAAGAGTAATTTTATATACAAGGTCTGTCCCGAAAGTAATGTGCCCCATTTTCTTATGCTGCGACTATTCGTCGCACAGCGTTGCCGCTTGCGCAGAAGGGTGGGTGGAGACTTTGGAACACAGCGCGACCAGCGCCAGTAGGGTCCGAGATCCTGGAGAGTCACAGTGCCTGTTTCAGTGAACCTTTGTGTGAGTACTCGGTCGAAATCAAGATGGAAAAAACTCTCGAGCAGCGATACGCAAAGTTTTGTATCAAATTTGAGAAAACGCCGTCGGAGACTTTTGCGTTGCTTCAGTCGTGATTTGTTCCCGCCCGACTTCTTTTTGTTGCCGAAGATTAAAAAATCCTTAAAAGCATCCCAACAGCATTTGGGGACCCTGGAGAACATCAAGGCGACTACGACGAGGTTACTAAAGGCTATCCCTGTGACGGACTTCCAGGACGCATATAAAGCACGGAAATCGCGTTGGAACAAGTGTGCTAAAGAAGGAGGGATGTATTTCGAAGAATATTGAGTAATTGTACGAATCGGTTCAATAAATTTCTTTAAAAAAATGGGCGCATTACTTTCGAGACAGATCTTGTAATTTGTGTATAAACAGTCTTTTTCCGTTTCCCGTTACAGCTCCAGAAAAGCATTCCTATTGCAACTGTCCAGGAAGTTTGTGAAATGAACTTTCTTGAAATACTAAAAAGGTAACTGGATTTTGTAGAGTGATTAGGTATTTATAGGAGCCTTCCAAAAGAGGTCATTGCTGCGCTGGGATTGGAAATTTGAACCTCCCGATGCTAACCCAACGTGCTTCAGGGAACCAGGACGATATCTGATAAGAAAGAATTAAACTTCCTTACACAAAATTAATTCCAGGAAAATATTATTTCTTAAAATTACAAAAAAAATTTCCTGTATATTTTATGTGATAATAAAAAGTGAAAATTAAAAGATATAGATAAATTTCTTTTCCTTTATTTGAAATTGATTTAATATAGCAGCTTAATAAAATCATTTCGTTAAATGTTGTTGTTGTTTCAAATCCCCTTGGGGCAGGAAAGCCTACACCAAGTCCAAGAGACCTTGCCGCACAAGCAAATCGCTGACGTCACCCTGCTCAGCCGACAGCTGTCTCAGGGAGACGCCTATACAGTTCAGTAGGTGAGCGGGAGAGGCAGGGAGAAAACAGGCATACGAAGGAAAGATCTTTTTTCCCTCTTTAAATGTAATGTAGCAATTGACTTGACAAATGCAAGCATCAAAAAACTTTTCTCTCGTATTATACGGCAAGCTTTGCAATAATGATATTTTTCAGAAAATGAGGTTTATCATTACACTCGTACAAGTGTAAACGAGTATGATAAAGACATACTACAGAACAAGCACTAATGAAGAATAAAATTATTTTACCATAAATGAGAAGAATAAAGCGCAGCTCGAAAGAAAATGCCAAATGTCGTGGTGATCGAAAAAGTTCAAGATCAGGCAGTGTTTATTTCTTTCCCTGGATTCGGCAGGAGTTACCTAAAAGACAGAATTACACACAATTTAATCGGCACCGAATATTCATTACAGAAACAAACAAATGTTTATTACCATTATACAGAAAAACGGTGTTTTATTTCGAGTCAAAATGAGTTTTTTAAAAGGCGCGGTTTTAGATCATTGTCGTTTGTAAAGAAAATACCGATGATTTTTATGAGAAAGGCAATGTCTCATTGAGACATTCTACTCATCCTGTACGAGGATGAAATTTTCTTTGTTTTCGACTGTAGGGTTCTTCCCTTTTATTCTGCTAGATTCTGTCGAGGATCCTGGAGAACTGTTAAGGGAATTATCGCTTAGTGAAAAGCACAAAAAACATCGTAAACTTAAGCAGGGTTAATTACCCTTTACTCATTCAAAATAAGATTAACAGTATTTACATCCCTTTTCTTTAGGCTTAAAAGTAAGAAATTTAGCCGAAGTTAACACAATGCTAAAGTAGTTGGCTTGTAATCTTAAGCCAGACGGCGAACTATCAAAAGGCACGTAATAATACGGCCGAGCGTAACAACAGCTTTAGGCTGCTATCACACGACCGTTTGTTTAGGAAGGACAACTGTTTGGAACAATTTTCTGCCTTGTCACGTGATATACAACAGCCAATGACCATAGATCACTTTGGGGTTAACATATAAAGGGGAAACTGGTTCTCTACTACAAACACGAAGGCTGCCAGGTATTTTTAGCATGATGAGGGATTCGAAGCTGATAGTTGATTGGTTGAAAACGAACAACCTGCAATTTTTTCCGAGCGGAAGGGAAAAATCGCGCGTCTTTCTTTCAATAGTAAACCAGGCAGAAAAGTTGTCCGAAACCGTTGTTCGTGTGAAACAAACGCCGTATGATATGGGCCTAAAGAGAGATGCAGCCCAAAAGGCAAACGCGCGCTAATCAGGATTCCTGACTCTCTTTCATGAAGTCAGTTGAACTTTCCTTTAATACTATCTCTTCCTCATTTGCATTCAACGCGATTCTAAAAAATTGTTCTAGTAGGGAGTTGAAGGTTGAAACGAGATAGATAGGAAAGATGAGCTAAATTAAAATAATTGCTATAAAATTAAAATATAACTTACACGACATTTCCAAACGATGACTTATGTTTTCCTCGTTTAATCAAATTTGATTTCACTCGATTTTTTCTTACAGGGATACATGAAATGTTACGATTACGAAAATGAGCCATGCTCATAAGAAAACTTAGAAAGGAATATTAGCGAAGTAATTAGTAAACACTGACATTGCATTCAAGGAATATGGTTCTCATTAGCTCATATTTCTATTTCGCTCTGTAAAGGATGCTACATTCTTATGCTCTATGGCAACTGTAAACTACACGTAACGATCCCGAGCAAAAGACGTCATAAATTACGGTTGATTTTTTGTGGAAGCTGTTTACTGAAAAGCTCTTTATACTTAAATATTACATATTGCAGTTAAATATTTTAAACTAATTTGAGGAGATATACATATGTATGTGTGTGTGATAAAAAAGAGAAAAAATTTGTAATTGTGCCTATTCAAGAACATTTACGTTTTTGAATACTATTGCGATAGGAAGCGAGCACAGTGAAATAGCTTCATTACAGATAGAGAGGCAGAAGCCAAAGTGCGTAATCATTCAGTATGGAGGCTTACACCAAATTTATGTTAGAAAAAGTTTCAGTTCTCAAAATTTTGAGTTCACGTTCCGAATTAGCTACGTCGTAAGCGTTACGCAAGGCATGTGACGTAGATTAATCTAGAAACAGCCGAGTCCAGAAAAGTTGCTGTTATTTTTAGAATAAAGAGAAGAAATACCCAAATTAAAAATGAAAAATTAAGAGGCTATTACTAAATTAAATTATAATGATGATTTACATATTTTTTATTATGACTTACATATATTCAAAGTTATATATAAAAATCCTTGAATTTTTTTTCTCTTTTGTTATGCATCAATGAAGGAAATTTGCAGTCATTTTCAACACATTCTTAAGATATGAAATAGTGTTTATGTGACCAAAGAGAGTAAGATCCTATAGGTACTTACGTAGAAACCGTCGACCATTTTTGCCTGTTAAAGAAAAGACGCCAAATTACGCGATTTTTCGCCAAAAATGGAAAAGTCTTCTTCAAACACGCTGGGTTTGGTGTAACCTTGATTACATGTGTTAGTTATTATTCTTGAGTAAAGACTTCTATCACGCATTTTGGAAAAAAAAAAAAAAAGATTAAAATTTGGGACCTGCCTACTACAGAAGAGCATGCTGTTGAATATTTCCAAACTTATGGAATCTTATCAGCCTCAAAAAAATGTGTTAATGGCCACGATATGGCGCTTTATTCAAAAACTAAGAAGCGAGTGTCAATTCGAAAGGGAACGTGTTTCCAGGATTTGGCGCGATTGGCGCTGTCTGTTGTGGTTGACGGGATTTTCCGTAAGAGCATAAAAGAGATACTTGGACTTACTTCCTGTCAATTTTGGTCTGTATAGTGCGATTTAGAATTGAGATTTTTCTTACCGTCCGGGCAGTTCTTTAGTAGGTTATATTACTAAATCGATGATTACAATTTAAACCTTTACAATAACTTCTCCTTTCCTTAGTCCTCAGTAGAATGCAAATTAGTATTTAAGTCGAGGGCTTTGAATGTTTAGTTCGGAGCTTCTGGCAGCCTTGCTGTTACGTATTATGGCCAGTTTTGCTTAAGTCGATTTCCGGCTTTAGTATCTCGCTAGCCGACGTTTTAAAATACGCGACGTTAACTAACTTGAGCTAGATTAAGAAATCTATTTTATGGGCAGCCTCCGACTACTTTACCAGCATTTGAATGCAACGCTAGCTTATGTTAGTTTAAATTTCCGCAAGGAGCGAAGTTCGCCTGTTGCACAAACTACGTTTTTCTGTTCAGTTAAGACATAAATAAAAGTTGTATTTTAACCTTTCTTAGACTTTGTGCTTTGTCGCAGACTAATCGCTTCCAGTCTAGTAGGGTCTGCAGAACATTAACAGAAGATTCTAGATACAGCATAACTCTATATTTTAATTGTTATAATCTGTAACAAAATTTAATTTAAAATCACGTACAGTCATATGTACCTAAAAGTACAGTCGTATGTACTCTTAAAATGTGTACAGTCGTATAGGAAACGTAAACGAAAGATCACAGGAATAATGCTGAGAATATCAAATTTACTTTCATAAGCTAATAAGTAAAGTAGTTATTAGTTACTTCATTAAATTACTAGTTGGAATCTACTGCGTAACTGCGTTGGGGAAATTTTAATACCTCGAGTATTTCTTTGTGTATTTTCACGAAGAAACTCTCGCCTTTGCAAAAAGTTAAGAAAGGATATTTGTCATTGCAATAAAGATATTACATGACCGGAAGAACGGTCAGAAGTGGCTAAAAACTAAATTATGTAATTTATGATTAAAGGACAAAACGTAAGTTGCAAGAATATCCCGAGGGCTGAGAGATTTACAGATTCCAGAATATTTTGGACACGAAATGCTCAGCCTATCACGCAAAACAATTTATATACTGCACAAGATTTAATTTTACAGAATAACTCGCCACAATAATGACTACACATAAAATTCAATAAAATAAATAAGACTTTTACCTGCCACGAAGTGATCTTTGCTAAAAAGAAATTTAGCGCAACACCCCAACAGATGAACGAGAGAATCATGTACATGATGGGAACCCATCGAAGGCCTTCTTTGTACCAGATCTAAAATACAAGACATGGAAGATACGTAAGCATTTAAATGACGATTCAAATTAAGCTCTTGCTCGTATAAGGTGCGTCAAAAAGAACCAACTACGTCCAAACGTGAACAGATAGATACACTACAGTGATAATCATCACAGTCAATATAATCAGTTGTTTACTTCAGATGGAGTACTGGCTTCATGCAGCACCTCATTGCTGCGGCAGATACGCAGGATTACCATCACTGAACTCCAAAGAATCCCCAGGAGTTGCATCAATAGCCTTCCAAAGTTATACAGTATGAGATTGTTGCGTTTTTTTCCTTCTTACGTTAAGGGTTCGCGGATTTGAAGTGAATAACGACTATACTTGATGAAAAATGGAAACACACTTTATTAGCCAGTATTCTCAGGACAGCTCCAAAATCGCGTTTACAGTCGCTGAAGAACTATTATACTGGTTATCATAAATTAAGGAAAATCACAAAAATAGCGATAACTCCCTCAAAAATAAGCCAAACCGTGTAAAATTTGAATATGTTGCCAAGTAAGAGTAGCTGAGTAAAACTAAAATATGCAAATTAGTAGCGCTGCACTCGGAATCTGCGAGGAGCATAAAAGTCCATGTTTGAGAGCAAGCCCACATATTTCACTGTGATAGTGACATCAGAAATCTGAGACAGCTAATTCGTAACAATAACTTCCAGGCATCATTTGCCTGCAGGACCGCGATGTAGAGCCACTGGGAGACTAGATGCAAGACAAAGTCCAACAGAAGTGACCAGGTGGCTAAATGTGAGTTCTTCTGTGGTTCATAGGCTTTGGAGGCAATTTCAAACCACAGATTCGTCATCTACGAGGTTCCGCCAAGGACGGCCGACTGCTACGATGAGCGCCGATAACCGATATTTCAGTTTATGTGCATGCAGGAACATTATGTGCATGCAGGAATAGAACCGCTACTCCGACTCTTCTTAGTTGTCCCTTGCTGCAGCCACCGGAAGGTTGGTGTTAACGCCAACTGTGCGTAGAACGTTTCACGAAGGTGGTCTCTATGCGAGGCGACCAGCCATTTGCGTGCCGCTCACGTCACGCCATAGGAGGGACCGTTTGCAGTAGGCACGACAACATGTCCACCGGACACCTGATCAATGGAGGGCTGTTCTCTTTATGGAGGAGTCCAGGTTTAGTCTAAAAAGCGATAGTAGACGTTATTGGATATGGAGAGAACCTGGAATCCGTTATCATCCGTCAAACATCCGTGAAAGAGATGCGTACGGAAGAGGCAGTGTCTGTCTTTGGGGTGGCATCTCTTGGGGTGGATGCACAGACCGCCATGTCTTTCCAATGGGAACCGTGAATGCTCAGGTTTATAGGGATGACATCCTTGATGCTTATGTGCGCCCGTATGTCGGGGC
Source organism: Stegodyphus mimosarum (assembly GCA_000611955.2). NCBI lineage: Eukaryota > Metazoa > Arthropoda > Arachnida > Araneae > Eresidae > Stegodyphus > Stegodyphus mimosarum. The sequence goes on along the minus strand of KK113548.1, from coordinate 711,249 downwards.
AATAGGTGACGCTTTCCTGTTACAGGACGACAAGGCAAGACCACACAGGGCTCGCATCGTAGATGATTATGTTCAACAGGATACAATTATGCTCATGGAGTGGCCAGCTCGATCCCCGGACTTGAATCCTATCGAGCACGTTTCGGATGCTTTAGGGAGAGGTCTAGCTGCTCTCAATCCGCCCCTTCAGACCCTTGCCGTGCTTGCAGCTGCTTTGCGAGAGCAATGGGTCTCGTTTCCTATGGAACGGATAGACCGTTTAATTGAAAGTATCACACATCGCTGTATGTACCATATTAGTTCTAGAGCCGATCGTATTCCATATTGCAGGTACTTTTCCTATAGCAAACTGACACATTCGATTTGTTCATTTTATACATGTGCTAATTTCTATATCAACACGCTGAGACAACCAAGACTCAACTTTCAGGTTTTCAGGCAATAGCAGTGGAGACAGCTTAAGCGCAAAGCACCAGAGTTGAGCTCCAGACTCTGCTCGGTTGTTCTCGGAACTTTCCGTACTCTCCAGACTCTCCACACTACAACTCGCAATACACTGGACTACAGTTCCTGACTCTGTTCGGTCATTTTCGGAGCTGATTACTAAGATAAAACTCGACGACGCAGTTATTCGCGATGCTCTAAGAGACTCTCTCGATGCACTCGACGACCCACTCGGTATTAGACTACGTGACACTCGCTTATTGACTGACTATGAACTCGATAGACTCCGCATTGATTTCGCATTGACTCACTCTCCGCGTACCGGCAGCGTTTATATAGCTTTTGGCTTGTGTTCGAGAAGATTCTGAAATGTGGCAACCCTGCCATCCATTTCCATTTTCTGGCAACCCTAAGCCTGCTTTAAGGGGAAGCTATCTTACGCACCTAGACATTTCCTAACAATATAAAATTTCTGTAACGAGATATTTGACATTAGTTTGTGCTTGTTTTTATTTAAATGGGGCATACGTAATAGTTAGGTAAATGCTTCATTATACACGTTCATATTGGAAATGTTTCTTCAAGATACCGATACTAGTCACGTAAGCGAATTTCAATTAGCCACCAGGACGCCATACAGCTAGGATCTCCAAGGATCGCAGCTATGTACCTGTTCTTCAGCAGTTGCTGTCGGGGCCACTGATATTGCCTTATGGGACAGCCAATTGGTCTATACCAGCTATACTTGATTTTTTCGGGGGGGGGAAGCTACTTCAAAGACAAAGTGCACTTTTTCATATTATTATTGAGTATCTCTTCGGGTTATTACTGTGTTCAAAGATCGAATATAACGCAGGGAATTCCTCCCGCGACGCTTTGACGTGTAATAAACGTTCTTATTATTTTGACCAAAATAATGTATTAACTTAACATGATGATGTCAGACTATGATAGCATAGCCAAAAATCCGTGGCTTTTGAAATTAATAAATGGGAAAAAATACATATTTTCACATTCTGTTCATTGACAGTCTATTTTTTTTTATTTCAAAAACGATTATATTTTTGACGCACCTTTTAAGTAAATAATCTTTATTAATCCAACAGAGAAACACAAAATAAAAAATAAAATATCTAAAATACTTCTTAGAATAAAACTTATAAAAAATGTAAAATTTAGAATACTTATTAGAATAAAACTTACTTTCATTGCAGTGTAATACATGAGATACATCATTAAGTTCATGATGAAAACACTCAACAGAAAGCTCCCGAAGTTCGCCGGCTGCTGTATGAGTCCATACAGATCTCTGAAAGAGGTCGAATAACGATAATGCTCGATATTTTCCAAAAAAGAAACAATTTTTATAAGGTTAGTGGTTACGTGTGTAGAGACATTAGGTTATTTCGAAGCGAGAGAGGAGAAAAATGAGCAACGCCTTCACCGGGAATCGAACCACGGACCTCTCGGTTACGCGTCGAGCGTGCAGACCACTACACCACGAAGGCATGCGAAGAAGGCGGGAGAAATACCTTATACGTGTAGTACAATTCTGAAATTACTACAAGAAATGAAACAAAATTTTCGCAATAACAAATTATTTGTTCCTACTTGATAAAAGTTTTGAGAAATCATTTGAGCTGCCTAAATCAGACATTAAAATATTATCTTAAATACTTTAACAATTTTTAATTCTTATTTTATAGTTCAAGCTCGGATCTTTTTTTTATCTTCACTAAAATTTTGCCGGCTCAATTCATAGACTATAAAAACATACTTTCCGCGCTATTTTCATGCTTTTATTAACTATTAGTTTATCTAGTATTATAAAATAAAATTAACAAAGTTTTTATCACTGGTTAAATTGTTGAGTCGTTAGGTTTTTTATGCTGGAGACGTATCAGCACCCTTGTAGTAACTTGAACCTGGACCTCTCGAATACGCGCCGAGTGTGCTACCGTTACACCACGAAAGCATGCAGAAAGGAGGGAGAGAATTGCTGTGAACAATTCTCATTGTCTCAAACAAAGTGGAATAAGTCTTTTAGACTAGCTGAAATTTAGGCGAATGAATAATTAATTAGAAAATGAAGTCTTGAAAGTAGCAAAAAATCTTAACACTACTATATAAGAAAATTAATTTTTATTGAAAAGAAAAAACATCGTCTTAACACGGGAGCACGGCAGAAGTCTTGGCAATGCTATATAAAAAAATTAATTTTTATTAAAAAAAAAGCATCGTCTTAACACGGCAACATAGTAAAGAAATCTAAGGAGGAGGGAAAAAAACTTACGTTTAACCTCTCCCCACAAAGAAAAAGAAGAAAAGTAAAAAATTTTGAAATGTTAAAAGGAATCTCAGTTTTAAAATGAGATGAGTTTTTTTTACCCCTCTGGAAAGCTTGTAGAGATTTTTTAAAGCAGAAGACGTGAAAAATGGGTAATGCGCTCTCCAGGACTAAAACCTCGGACCTCTCGAATACGCGCCGAGTGTGTTACCATTACACCACGGAGGCATGCAGAAAGGAGGGAAAAAATACCTTATAAACTCAACTAACCGAAATCTCTCAGTTAACGGAAAAATGGCTGCATTATCTGCCTTTACTACAGTCTGTTATTTTAAAATAGTCGCTTCAAGGCAAACCCTCTATCCCATTTGCGATCGTATCGTAATTCCTATTTTTCACCACACAGCACTTACTTTCTTCCCCTGATTTGAGACTCTAGTTCGAGTCTGTCTTCATTCACGTGCTTTTCTTGAAGCAAAACATGCTAAACGGAAATGAAGTGGGGGAAAAAATACTAAGCGACTCGACTTTTCCCCTGGATCTGTAGCAATATGCTAATATTAAAAGAAAAAGCTTGCAAATATATAAGGAAGAATTATCTTTCATTAAACCATTAACATTCTCACACATTATATACATCATCTGACTTTGCTTATTACTTCCTGGTACGAGGTATCGTAATTCAGAAAAAATTCTCTTTTCAGGTTTCAGTAAAAATATCCATTTTGAAACAGAACTATCTGTACATATGAACAAAATAAAAGACTCTAGACTAAAGAGATTAGAGACTAGGTATCCAAAACGGACTGCATAACGGATTTAAAACCGATTTTTTCGTTATGTCTGTACGAACGTACTTCGCACGATTCAAAAACGATTAGCCGTAGACGTAGAACGTTGAAATTTTATATGTGGGATTGCTATAACATGCACCTCATTTTTTTATTGCGATCGGCAATACCAAAAGTCAATATTGTACCAATAAGTACCAAAAGTCATTGTTCAATATGCAGGGTTATCCAAATTAAACTTCCTTAACTCACAGGCCTGTGCAGAGTGTTGTATGGGTTATAATGTGATGAAATTTTAAAAACAGACACTTCAGATCATGCACTCGAGATTTATTTTTTAAAAAAAAAAGTTGCCGATAGGTGGCGCTGCAGGTGCCGTGGTTCTCCACAACTCTTTCCATTCGCAAAGCAGTGTGTTTCACAGCAGAACGCAGTAAGTCCACATTAATTCCACGAACATGTCGAATAATTGCGTCTTTCAGATGTGCCAAGGTTGCTGGGTGTTCTCGGTTGCCCAAATGCGGCAGTTGTGCGTATTCACTTGACCATTCAGGTGAAAATGGGCCTCATCCGTCCAAAGGATGTTCCACGGCCAAGCAGCATCGACTTCCATTCTGGCAAGGAACTGCAACGCAAACGTTTCCCGAACTACAGGATCTCCGTCGGACAGCTGATGACGACTATGGATTTTGTAAGGAAAATAACCAAGGATTCGACGCATCACACGCCAGACGGTCGTATAGGGCATATCAACAGCACGAGAAACAGTTGGCACACTGACACCACCATGTGGCGATTGGCTAGTGGGGTCCACGACCGCCAAAGCAACGTCTTCTACGCGTGCAGATTTCACAACCTGTCATCCTCTACCTGGTAAAATTCCCAGCTGTCCCGTTCTTTCGAACTTCTTTACCATGTCTCGTAGAGCGCGTGGTGTCATTGGTCCTCGGCGTAAGATCTTCAGCCGACGAAATGCTCTTATCGCAGCACAGGAGTTCTCGTCATTCTGGTAGGAAAGTTTCACTAACAAATCCTTGTCCTTCAAAGTCGCCATTGTGCATCAGCGAGCTGGAAACAACTGCCTGTGCAAGGCCTGGTCTTCCACTTTTGTAGGGCTCGTCTTTTGGATACGTTGCGCAAAAGCTTTATTTCTGCAAATCACGTTGCTGCAATATACACATTACTAGTGTTACAGCGCCACCTATCGGCAACTTCTTGTACTAATTTTTTTTGTTTAATAAATCTCGAGCGCATGATCTGAAGTGTCTGTTTTTAAAATTTCATCACATTATGACCCATACAACATTCTGCACAGGCCTCTGATTAGGAGAAGTTTAATTTGGATAACCCTGTATATCTATATATACTGTTTCCACTTCAAAGTCCTTACCTGGCTTTTATTTTCGCAGTCGTTGGTTGTAGACACATATTTCCAATTACAGAAGTGTTTTAAAGGACGAAAATATTCATCTTTCGGCAATTTCAAGTTAAAAATGTTTTTGTGAACAAATGACGAAAATTAATTTTTAATGCAGTCTCCCGGTTCTTATACACTGAAATGACAAAAGTCATGGGATACCTCCTAATATTTTGTCGATCCTCCTTTTGCCCGGCGAAGTGCAGCAACTCGACGTGGCATGGACTCAACAAGTCGTTGGAAGTCACCTGTAGGAATATGGAGCCATGCTGCCTCTATAGACGTCCATAATTGTGAAAGTGTTGACGTTACAGGGTTTTGGGCACAAACTGACCTCTCGATGATGTCCCATAAATGTTCGATGAGATTCATGTCGGGCGATCTAGGTGGCCAGATCATTCGTTGGAATTGCCCAGAATGTTCTAACCAATCGCGAACAATTGTGCCCGGTGACATGGCGCATTGTCATCCATAAAAATCCCATCGTTGTTTGAGTACGTGAAGTCCATGAATGGCTGTAAGTGATCTCCAAGTAGCTGAAGGTATCCATTTCCAGTCAATGATCGGTTCAGCTGCACCAGAGGACCGAGTCCATGCCATGTAAAAACAGCCCAGACCATTATGGAATCACCACCACCTTGAGCAGTGCCTTGTTGACAACTTGGGTCCATGGCTTCGTGGGGACTGCGCCACACTCGAACCCTATCATCAGCTCTTACCAACTGAAATCGTGACTCATCTGACCAAGCCACGGTTTTCCATTCGTTTAGAGACCAACCGATATGCTCACGAGCCCACGAGAGTCGCTGCAGGCGATGTCGTGCTGTCAGTAAAGGCACTCGAGTCGGTCTTCTGCTGGCATAGCCCAAGGAAGACAAATTTCGCCGCACTGTCCTATCGGACACGTCCCTCGTACGTCCCACATTGATTTCTGCGGTTATTTGACGCAGTGTTGCTTGTCTGTGAACATTGACAACTCTACGCAGACGTCGCTGGTCTCGGTCGTTAAGTGCAGGTGGTCGGCCACTGCGCTGTCCATGGTGGGATGTTATGCCTGAAATTAGATACTCTCGGCACACTCTTGACACTGTGGATCTCGGAATGTTGAATTCTCTAACGATATCCGAAATGGAATGACCCATGCGTCTAGCTCCAACTACCATTCCGCGTTCAAAGTCTGTTAATTCTCGTCGTGCGGCCATAATCACGTCAAAGCCTCTTCACATGAATAACTTGAACACAAATGAAAGCCCTGCCAAAGTACTTCGCATTTATACATTTTCTACGCGATACTACTGCCATCTGTATATTTGTATATTACTATCCCATGACTTTTGTCACTTCAGTGTATTTATAATTGGGAAAGTTTTATACTCATTATGAAAAATAAAAATACAAGAAGTTTGACTCCCGTACGACAAAAATTGACCAACGATATTTAATTTCAAAATTTGCAATTTGCGATGCTATTTTCAACTTGTCTCGAGGGATCGGTTAATTAAGTTACAATAATTTATAGAAATAAGTTTAAATGAAGTGCAGCACAAAATGCATATAATTTAAAGGAAGTCCTCAGACGTTTTTTTTCCTTTGTTACTCAAGCCATAAATCCTTCATATTTTTGTTGTGATGATAATGATTAATTACCGCGCTGGCTATTTTTAACGAGTAATCATCAAATTTCACCCCTGGTTTTGCAAGTGTATGTTTTTAGAATCCAAATCTATAATATTGATGCTGGTCGCCGTAATACCTTTTGAAAGAATCTGAAACGAAGGTGTCATATAAAAATTCGTACATTTTAAAAGTCTACCAGATTTTTTTTTAAAAAAATCCGTATTTACTTGCGTATTTATCCTTTTTACTTCCTTGTACGAAGTAAAAAGGAAGTATTGTAATCGCGAAAAATTTCGGGTATCATATTTAAAGAAAAGATCTATTTTTGACCGCTATCGAATGCAGTTTAACGATGTTTTTGATGACATTCGTACGTGAGAACAGAATAAAGGACTCTTTTTCCACCAAAAAATTATAAAACTGATTTAAAATGAATTCTCAAGAGATTTTTTTCGTGGCGTCTGTATGTACATACGTATCTCGCATAACTCAAAAACGAATAGCCTCAGACGTTGAAATTTTGCATATAGGACTGCTATAACATGCAAATGTGCACCTCCTATTTTGGTTGCAATCGGTCGCACCAAAAGTATATAAATATGGGTGTACATATATATATATATATATATATATATATATCCACTC
>KK113548.1:678864-704009 GCA_000611955.2 Stegodyphus mimosarum | reverse complement strand
TTTATATTCTCATATGTTGGTAAATTGCGCATTTTTTGCTTTAAAAATGATTGAATTATGTTGTTCTTATCTTCCGGTTAAGGTTTTTGTGCCTTTAGTAAACCTGCATGCAAGATTTGTAGAATTATCCACAATTTAAAAATATTTAAGTGCAGCTGAGCCTAATCATTTTTCTCATGGCGGACATATTTGTTTACATTTGAAACTTGGGAGAATATTGGATTTGTTTCCAATCTAAAGAAACTAAGCTTCGCAACAGCAAAGATAACGCCTTCTTTTATGATTGCGAATTAAATCATTCTTAATTCATTCTTGAATTTATTCGAGGAAACAAGCGTTTTAAGATTTACTTCGTAATTTTTAATATAGATATTTTGAGTTTTTATGTATTTTATGTATTTTATGCCTTATCGCGAAGTGAGAATTCGATTAATTGATTAAGAAATACTGAATCGTCTGTGAAAAACTGTTTCTTTTTCTTTTTTTGGTTTAATTTCTTTTACACATCGTTTTAGATTTATTATAGTACTTGAATACAAAGTGTGACAACGATTAAGTAATTATCCACTTGATATACGTAAATTTGTGCATTCTGATGAGTTATAAAATGAATGAGATATAACGCTGTTAATTGAAGCTAACACCAGAGTCACTGTGTTAAACAAATACAGTGAATTTTAAATAGTGCATTTATTCTATTGTGGTTTATGCGCTATCGAGGAAGTAGATTTAATTCAATCCAATAAGTTCAAATGAAACGCAAAATGCGTATAATTTAATATTCCGTCCAAGAAAGTCATATAGTGTACACATCAGATTTTTTTTATTAATATTATCGCTCGAAAATCGAGAGAGGAAAATATGGGGAATGATTTAATTTCCAATAAATAAAAAGTATTCATATAATGATATTTATTTAAAAGAAAGCTACATTCCACAGTAGTATTAACATTACACTCTAATAAGATCTTCATTTCTACTTCCCTGTATTTCGAATCTCGCGCGCTCTTATTGTTGTCCATTACTGTTTACCAGGCTTCAAATTCTTCGATGCTGCTGAAACTGTGTAGTCTGCTGTAAGTTTACGACTTGTCAACCGTAGTCATCGCCTTCATCACTGATCTGTCTGTTTGCCCATGCGAAACAATCTTCAAAACAATCAAAAGCATTTGATAGCTCCGTTTTTGAAACCTCCCACTATAATTGCTTCATCACTCACAGCTTTATGCACCCAAAACCACGAGCAAATCAATAGTACATCGAAAACAACAACTGCTATGGCGTTTAAGCTTACACCAGCGTGAAAGTACTATCGACAAGAATAAAGCAACGTCGACGACAGGAACACTTTTCTTAGAAAAACAACTTGTAACGTGGCCTTCAGCAAGCAGAACACGCTCTGTCTAAACAATCTCAAACCCTCATTTAAATACGCATGAGCTAATTTACATTCCGGCAGGAAAACGGCAAAGACAGAAGTGGCAGTACAGATTCAGAATATAAAATAACTGGTTAATTTGTAAGGTATTTCTCCCGCCTTCTTCGCATGCCTTCGTGGTATAGTGGTCTGCATGCTCGACGCGTAACCGAGAGGTCCGTGGTTCGATTCCCGGCGAAGGCGTTGCTCATTTTTCATGTCTCCTGCTTCCAAATAACATAATGTCTCTACACTGGCGCCCGAACAGGGACAAAGGTGGTGGATGATGATTTTCCACCACCGGGATTTGGCGATTGGATCCCCCAAACCCCAGTCGCCCTTTAAAGGGGAAGTATGTAAGGTATTTCTCCCGCCTTCTTCGCATGCCTTCGTGGTGTAGTGGTCTGCATGCTCGACGCGTAACAATGTCTCTACAAATTAACAAAATAAACCCTACACAGGATTCGAAGATAAATCTTTCAAGGATTCACTATTAATCCAATTCTCTAAGAAATTTATATCTTTGCAAAACTTGGAAGATCTTATATTATCTTCTTCAGTCATATGCAGATGACACAGTATTCATCATTAAAGTTCACAGTTATTCTAACGGTCGGCTGAAGCCCGACTCCAGCACTTTTCGGTTCTTTGAGTAAAATTGTAATTCCAGCCCGAGCCCGAAATAAGATGAGCTTCGGTAATTTAACATATTATTTTACGATTTCTCATTAATGAAATAGCCGAAAAAAATAGTTGTCTCGAAGCATGACTTTGTGTTGTTTCACTTTTTATTCGAGTCTGTTGCCATCTGGAAAAGCGTAATATATTATTCTTTTATATTTAATCTGTCAGTTATTAATTGACATACTTAACGATTCAAAAGCAGTAGACGCAGTTCTTAAAAATATTATTTTTTTACTTTCTAATCTGATTTATTTAAGTAAAACTGCATTTAAAATTCGTGATATGTCTAATTAAAAACATTACATACTTTCTGAAAATCACATTACTTTTTATTTAACTTGTTAAATGTACAGACGATATTAACGTTCACATGCTAACGTAAATGAATATTCATCTAATATCCTATCAAATATTTCGCTGCTCCACCTAGGCCATCTCTATGGATAATCTCTAGTGATAAAACGCATTAAACTTCAAATGAGCTTTTTCGGGCGATCGTTAAAATCTGAACTCTTTCAGATTTTATTGTTTTCTTGTATTTGTTAAAGTTTAATCTGAATCGTTAATTTTTTGTTTATATTTCTTTTATATATGTTTTCCTTTCTATTTTATTTAATTTTTATTATTCATTACTTATTATTTTACACTCATGTCCATAAATTAAGGATAATGCAAAATTAGGCAAAGGAAGAGTTAAAAGCAAAACAAACTCACTTATTTGTAAAGCTTATTTATTAAACAAAAGGTAAAGAGCAAAAAAAGATGCTATAGGTTTGATATTATTAGAAAAATTAGCCATTTTTTCTCCCTGGAGCAAATTACAAAAAAAAAAACCTATTTACAAAAAACCAATATTATATGGTTGGTATGATTGTTAATACATTGTATGTCTCTCAGACGATGCAATACAGTCTGTACAACGCCTAGGCATGCTGAGTATCAAATTATCGATCTGATCTTGGGGGATATTACACACAAATACAATACCACTCAAAAAGCAATGCTCTCCGAAGTTCCGGTAGACATGTAGGAGGAGGTTCACGGGCTGCAACTCGTCGGCCAAGCATGTCCCACACGTGCTCTACTGGATTCGAGTCCGGTGAGAATGCTGGCCAGTCCATACGGGTGATATCCTCCGATCGAAGGCATCCGCTTACGATGTTTGCACGGTGAGGACGGGCGTTGCCATCCATAAACACAAATTGTGCGGCCATGCCGCCCCGAAACAGACGTACATGTTCTTCCAGAATGACGTCCCTATAGATTTGCCTCGTCATGGTTCCAATTTGAACATAAACAGTTCTGGAACCCAGAATAATTCCACCCCAAACGAGCACTCCTGCATCACCGTAACGGTGTCGTTCAATGATGTTTTCTTGGTGGTAACGAGTATCTGCAGCTCTCCATATGAAAGTCCGGCGAGAATCAGACTGCAAGGTAAACCTAGGCTCGTCGGAAAACATCACACGAGCCCACTGTTGCGGTGTCCACAATGCATGCTCTCTACTCCAGTCTAACCGCAGGCGACAGTGAGTTGCAGTAAGTGGAACGCATCTGACAGGTCTACGAGCATATAGACCCATCTGCCCTAAGCGTCTGTACGCGGTCTGTCTCGAAATTGTCGTACCAGTGGCTGAAGGTAGCTGACGAGACAGATCTGATGCTGTGTCCGTCTTCTTCTTTTGGCAGTTACTGCCAAATATCGGTCGTCATTCGGCGTTGTAATTCTGGGGCGACCTGTGCTGTAACGTCTACTCACATGACCATCATCTTGGAATCGTTGCCAAAGCTTGGAGATGAGACTCTGGGCCATTCCAAGTTCGTCTGATACTTCCAGTTGGGTACGCCCACATTCCAGACGGCCGATCATTCTACCACGTCAAAAATCCTGCCAATGCGTCCTTTGAGTCATAACTATTCGGTTATTGCACTGAAATGCTTATAAAGTGCCTGCGAACAATTTTACTTCTTTGCCTGTATTCCTTGTATATCACTCTCACGTACCATCGGTGTCATCTGTTTATTTCCTGAAATTTGCATATGATTCTTGAAGATGTGTGTAGTGATTTTACAGGTGATAGATTCATTTTAGAGTTCGATTTCCGCGTGACTGCGTGTTATCCTTAATTTATGGACATGGGCGTACTTCCCTTTTTCTGATGGCCTTCCGTAGGACTTCGACATTTCCAGTTTTAGAAATAACCTCCTGTCTAAAATAATTTTACTGACAAATTTAGATTTCAGGAAAAAAAAAAAAGCTGAGGGAAAGAATTTTTTTGACTCAGAAAACAAAAACGTCATTCTTCAAACAAGACATAAATGTATGTTCTTCGAAACAAAATCCTATCGTTTGTTAAGTACCTCTTTGAATCATTTAGTGAAAGATGGACTTAGAAAAACTTATTTATGGGCAAAACGTTCTGCACACTTAACAAACTATGTCAATTTTAATAAAATCTAATAGATTAGGATAAAAACAATTGATTTTTGAAACATGAAATCATTAAAAGTTTGTATTAATAAATTAAGGAAACACTGTATACTTACACAGCAATATTAAGGAGAACCGCTATACTGAGCGCGACAAAACGACCCTGTAAATGAAACACGAATGAGAATTTTAGAAAATTCGTTATTTCTAAATATGGCATAAAATAAGAAAATCTAAAATTACCGGATATGTAGGCTTGTAAGATTTAGCAGCTACGTCTCTTATTGCAGCGTGATACATTCGCTTGAAAATCCCTTTATCTGGAAATAGATGCACTAAATTAAAACGAATGAATGTAAAGTCCGATCATTCGAATTAAAAACTGGTAATGGGGCTTTAAAACGTACTGTCCAACATATATATCCTCTTGAGCTTTAACGATTTGTTACGCATTTCTCCTTCTTTTTTTTTCCATTAATGATTAAATTGAATATCATTAGTTAAGTTTGTTTAGTTAAGTTGAAAATAATTTTAACAAATTTAGTTCAGTTATTAGTTATAACGCTTATTAATTGATATATGTTGTGTATAACCTGTTTTGTGATTGAAGTTTTTGACTAATTAGAATTTTTTGTATTTTTTAGAACAGTGATTTATGTACACGATTGTATGTATAACTCAGTTAGATGAACTCTTGTCAGAGTTCAGGTGGGGAGTGTGTTGAGGAATATTCCTTGATATCGCCAAGAGATGGCGTTAGAAGTTCATCTATTGGCTTACTTAACTCTTCCCCTTCTGAACACATCGCTTGCAAAATATTTTTATTTATTTATTTATTTTTTTTTTGATAGTATAATTCGATTATTACATTCTTTAGTATTCAGTGCTTCCCTAAGCGTTGACATTCGATTTAGGCATTTTGGCCTACATTACGATATATGTATAATTAAGTTTTAATTAAAATTATGTAAAACCCTCCAGGCCATGCAACTCATTCTTCGATTTCGAACTTGATCTAGAATTTCATTTCAGCATTAAAAAGGGGGGAGGGAAGTTAGTGTGATCGATTAAGAAATGACCGTAGGCTGGGATAAAACATGAGGTTGCAGACTATATCTTAATTAGACGAGGCATTAGTAAGGGGGAGGGAAGTTAGTGTGATCGATTAAGAAATGGTAAGTTTCTTTATTTCTCAACAGAGGAATAGCGTATTTCTTTATTATTACTTGATAACAGCAGTTTGGGTTTGAATACTATTGGATATATGATTTCAGTATTGCCTTCACCTGCATTACATTAGAATTATGCGACAGCCATTAATTCTGGAATAGCGCATTTCAAAAATAAGTTATTGTACGCATTTTAGCATTTTTAAGATAGAAAAGGAATACAGCCAAATTAGAAAGAAGATTATAGGGCTTGTTATAAATTAAAATTTCATTCAGAAAGCTTTATTATATAAGCCCTTACTGTTTTCAGGTTAGAAAGAGAAAATAACTGAATCAAAGAACAGACTATCGGAATTGTAACAAATAAAATGGAACCGGAAGCTAGGTGGTGTTTTCGTGGTTTAGGAATGCAAGTTTTTATTCATAAAAGCATCAGAACGCATAAAATCAAAAATTTTAAAAAGTATGATTTACTTAAAATTATTCTGTCTACTTACTGATTTTGCAACGTCCCATGTAATAAATTTTTGCGCTGACGATTGCTGTAACAGTTAAATGCACGAAGACGAAAAGCAACCAAAAAAATAATCCACCCTGCAACTGAAAGATAAGCAGAATTATTCATAAAATTACTGAATAATTAAAATATTTTTATATTCAAGTATTGTAATTAACTTTTTTTGTTTTTTGTTTTTCTCATTGCAACAATCATTTCTTAGAAAATGGATAATAATAAGAAATGAATATGAACTTAGGAATAGGAATAGTTCTTAATTTGCTTAAAATTTTACAGAAAGGTTAGAAATTTGTAATGTTTATTGCACACTCATGTCCATAAATTAAGGATAATGCAAAATCAGGCAAAGGAAGAGTTAGAAGCAAAACAAATTTGACTTATTTGTAAAGCTTATTGATTAAACAAAAGGTAAAGAGCAGAAAAAGATGCTATATGTTGTCAAAAAAAGATGCTATATGTTTGATATTATTAAAAAAATTAGCGATTTTTTCTCCCTGGAGCAAATTACAAAAAAAAAAAAACCTATTTACAAAAAACCAATATTACGTGGTTGGTATGAATGTTAATACATTGTGTGTCTCTCAGACGATGCAATACAGTCCGTACAACGCCTAGTCATGCTGAGTATCAAATTATCGATCTAATCTTGGGGGATATTACACCACTCAAAAAGCAATGCTCTCCGAAGTTCCGGTAGACATGTAGGAGGAGGTTGAGGGGCTGCAACTCGTCGGCCGAGCATGTCCCACACGTGCTCTACTGGATTCCAGTCCGGTGAGAATGCTGGCCAGTCCATAAGGGTGATATCCTCCGATTGAAGGCATTCGCTTACGATGTTTGCACGGTGAGGACGGACGTTGTCATAAATTGTGCGCCCATAGAGCCCCGAGACAAACGAACATGTTGTTTCAGAATGACGTCTCGATAGATTTGGCTTGTCATGGTTCCAATTTGAACATGCAGGTCAGTTCTGAAACCCAGAATAATTCCACCCCAAACGAGCACTCCTGCACCACCGTAACGCTGTCGTTCATTGATGTTTTCTTGGTGGTAACGGTTATCTGGAGCTCTCCATATGAAAGTCCGGCGAGAATCAGACTGCAAGCTAAACCTGGACTCGTCGGAACATTGGCAGTAACTGCCAAATACCGGCCCTCATTCGAGGGGGGGGTTCTAACTCTGGGGAGACCTGTGCTGTCACGTCTACTCACATTACCCTCATCTTGGAATCGTTGCCAAAGCCTGGAGATGACAGTCTGGGCAGTTCCAAGTTCGTCTGATACTTCCAGTTGGGTACGCCCACATTCCAGACGGCCGATCATTCTACCACGTAAAAAATCACCCAAATGCTTCCTCTGTGTCATAACTATTCGGTTATTGCACTGAAATGCTTATAAAGCTCCTGCGAACAATTTTACTTCTTTGCCTGTATTCCTTATATATCACTCTCTTACAGTCTCGTCATTGTGACGTACTATCGGTGTCATCCCGTTACTTCCTGAAATTTGCATATGATTCTTGAAGATGTGTGTAGTGATTTTACGGGTGATATATTTATTTTAGAGTTCGATTTCCGCGTGACTCCGAATTATCCTTAATTTATGGACAGGAGTGTAAATATTTTCATTCACAAAAGCAGTCAATTGTAGAATTTATAAATAGACAGTTTTAAATTCCTCTAAAGCATGACTGCCAACGACAGTATTAAAAGTGAAGTTCCATTCTGCTCAAGTATCGTGTAGGTTCTTTCCATCGTAAGTTATATATTTCAAAATCGAGCAACTTATGCTGGCAACACAAATAAAGGCTAGCGCCCTCATGAGCGTGTTACGACTTATTAGATGAAAATCAAGGTATAATACTAAACGAAAATATTACTTTGATTGATAATAATAAGCCTAACAATGAGCCGTTCCAGCAAAAATTTTGCTGCAAGAATTCGTATCTCTCATGAAAATCTACAAGTCTTTCACAGCGAAATTTTGCATACCATACTAGATGCTGATTGCCTTATCAGGATTGACCTGTGATAAAGAATATCAATGACTTTTCATTGACGATAATATCACTCGTAGAAACATTAGGTATTTTGAAACAGGAGTTAGGAAAAATGAGCAACGCCTTCGCCGGGAATCGATCCACGGACCCCTCGGTTACGCGTCGAGTGTGCTGACCACTACACCACGAAGGCATGCGAAGAAGGTGGCAGAAACACCTTATATACTCCCCCTTTTAAAGGGCGACTGGGGATCAGGGGATCCAATCGCCATCATCCACCACCATTTTAGTTCGGGACCAGTTGTAGAGTCATTAGGTATTTTTGGAAGCAGAAGACATGAAAAATGAGCAACGCCTTCGCCGGGAACTGAACAAGGGACTTCTCGGTTACGCGTCCAGTGTGTTGAACACTACATTACGAAGGCATGCGAAAGTGGCAGAAATAAATACCTTATACACCTTAAGTACATAGATCTTTCAAAAACTGCGATAACTGAACTTCTGTGTAAACTAGATAGATTTAGCTTCGTATGCCGCTCATGTAAAAGAGTATAAGTATTTTCCTTTTTAGCTGCGAAACAGGGTATGCCTTCACGGAAGCTTTTTGAATGAAAGGCCCATATTTATGCTACACGTGAGGAATTCCATGAAGACAACCACCAGCTAATGATCAGAAAGGCCTTTAAAAACCATTCAGTTCTTGAAATGTTTCAGCAAATTTTGTTGACTTTTAATTGAAACGCGATATTAAAAAGTACACAAGTTTCCGACACTGGTTTAGCCTTTAGTTTAACTTATTACAGAATTTTTTTAGACTTTGTCTAAATACACTCACGTTTGTGAAAATTGCAACACCATGAAGGACTTACGCGAGTGAGCTGAAATTTTCAGGAAATGCAAAGTAGCGCATGATATGCAAATGATTAGAATTGCAAATCCGTAGCGCATGCGTATGCTGAGCAGCGCCCTCTGAACGGCTGATGGATCCGAATAAATAGATGGCTGTAGCGAGGCGTGTATGGTTATCGGTGGTTATCTGCTAGTGGTAAACGTTAACTCAATCTGTACTTATGCCTCGTCGACGAAAGAGAGCGAGATTTGAACAACTTACAGAGTTTGAACGAGGGAGAATCATCGGCCTTCGTGAAGCTGGATTGTCGTATCGTGCAGTAGCCTCTCGTGTGCAGCGTAACAGCAGCACAGTGATGCGCGTTTGGAAGCAGTGGACGGACGAGTGTCGGACAACTCGGAAATCCGGGAGTGGACCCCGAAATGTGACGTCAGCTCGCGATGATAGACACCTGGTCCGCATGGCGCGGACGGACCGTACAGCTTCCTCTAGACAATTGGCAGCACTGTGGTCAATAGCTACAGGTGTTTCATTGTGTGCTTCATCAATTCGTAGACGTCTGCTGCAGTGTGGACTGCGCGCACGGACTCCTTTATACAGGATCCCCCTAACGCACGACCATCGCCGCCTGCGGCTACAATGGGCCAATCAGCATAGAGACTGGCGTGCTGATTGGCAGCATGTCGTGTTTTCTGACGAATCCCGCTTTAATTTGTGGTACCATGATGGCCGCATTCGTGTCAGACGCTATGCCGGTGAACGCCACCTTCCGGAGTGCATTATCGAACGCCACAGTGGACGAACACCCGGAGTTATGGTCTGGGGCGCCATAGCATATCATAGACGATCTCAATTGCTACGAATTGTGGGCAATCTGAACAGCAACCGGTATATCCGTGAAGTTCTACAGCCCGAAGCTGTTCCCTTCCTTCAAAGCTTGCCAGGCGCTGTATTTCAACAGGACAATGCCCGCCCTCATACTGCTCGGATTGTTAAATCCTTCTTTGCAGCGCAGCAGGTACAGCTTCTTCCTTGGCCTGCGTGTTCCCCGGATATGTCGCCAATTGAACATGTGTGGGATGTCATTGGTCGGCGTCTTGCTCGTGATCCTCGTCCTGTTGCGTCTGCAGACGAACTTTGGGTACGCGTACAAACGATATGGAATGCTCTTCCTCAGTCAGACATTCAAACTTTGTTTGACTCCATGCCACGTCGTGTAGCAGCACTTATTGCGGCGCGTGGTGGCCACACAAAATACTGATTCTGATCTCTTGTTCTTGTTTGTTTGCTTTGAACATTTAATCATTTATTTGTACCACTACCACTCAACTGTGTATTAAATTGCATTCAATTATGACGATTCCTTCTTGGTGTTGCAATTTTCACAAACGTGAGTGTAATGAACGGTAATTTCAAATAAAAAGAAATGGAGGGGACGAGAAACCTCTTAGCACATAAATTGGGTCTGCTATTGATTTCAATTTAATTCTTTTAGTGAAGAAAAATTTAAGTAATTAAAGTTACTAAGTTATTTAAATTTTAATTCAAGAAGTAATTAAACATTACCGCCCGTTGAAAAAGGGAAAAAATACTGACAATTTTCATAAGCCGCAAAAATAATTTTCCTCAGAAAATAAAGAGTCAAATGCCCATCAAACTGGCATTAGAAAATTTTTTAATTCATGTTAAAATTTTAATGAAAATTTGTAGGATTTCCCCTTTGTTTAATTAACCAATTATTCTATTTTTTGTTATCTTTTCTGAACTCCTCAACTTCTCCTCGCATTTCCTCGCCAGGATGCAAATTAAAGTTTAGTGAAAAGAGTATAAAAACAGACAAAACTTGGAAGTTTATTCAGAGCGTGATTTCACTAGCCTAGCGCGCGTTGCTATTTTGTCCTTGCTGCTGATACACCTTTTGGCCATTTAATAAGTATACCGCCGCGCAAGTTGTTGAATCGGCCTAGTTAGCCTTAAACTAAATTGTTAATCCAGCACTACTACATATCTTTGAATTTATTGTTAAATTATTCTTAAGTTCCTACCGCAAGTAGTCGGTGTTGCTGTAAGCACGAAGTATGTGCATTTGTGTTGAGAGTTTGACGACGAGAATTTGTTTTACGCTTATTCTGCACTGGTATTATTGACGCCTGTGTGTGTTTTCGCCATGTTTCCGCCTAAGATCACATTAACTGTATGATAGCTAAGAAGGTTAGATCTTACAAATTAACATTATCTAACTTAGAGATAACGAGTACATTACTATATGGAATAATAAATACATTTTAATACATATATAAAATATTTAATAAAAATAAAAATAAAAACAAAAACTGAAAGTTTTCAGATTTTTATATTACGCCCATAGGGGCATTTTTGAACGTTTTGTGTGTTGCCTTTATTTATTAAATATTATGTTTCCCCCAACTTTTTTTTCCCCCGCAGTGTACGTACAATACGGCCGAGCGTAGTAGGTTTGCTAACGAAGTAGCCTGACACAGCCTCCTTTTACCTCACTTACATTCAACGGGATTCTAAAAACTCATTGTTGTATGTGAAAAACAAGAATTTAAAGGAAAGGGTTTCAAAATTAAAAAAAGCTGTTACAAGATCATGCATAATTTAATAATTTAGCAATACAAATCCAGTGTTACATCAAAACTGGAACACAAAAATATGAATTTAAACATACCATTCCACCAACGCTTAAAACTATGACTATGGAAAGTATCATCCACGTAGTATGAGATCTAGCTGTAATGTCTGGATGTCTTGCTTGATACAATTTCAGCATGCATACCGTGGCTATAACATACATAAAAGCTGTATCTGAAATGAAAGAGTAACACAATGAAATGGAGCAATACTTCAAAAATTAAATTTCATAAATAAGACCATCCAAGTTCTATGACTACCATATGACGATTGTTCATGATTCTCGCATGGTATATTTTTGATTAAATATCTCAAATTTTTAAGTTTGCTTGTAATGAGGGGCAGCTAGTAAAAATATGTATATACTTAAAACAAATCTGATGTGTACACTACATGACTTCCTTGTACGGAATATTAAATTACACGCAATTTCCTGCATTTCATTTAAACATATTGGATAAACAGTTAGCGATTTTGAATTAAATCTACTTCTTCGATAGCGCATAAACCACAATAGAATAAATAAACTCTTTAAAGTTCACTATATTTATTTACCATAGCCACACTTCGGCGCTAATTCACTTAACAATGTTACTTAAACAGCGTTACATCTCGTTCATTTTATAACTCATAGAGCGGAAAAATTATAACATCTGAAGAATTACCACAAGTTCTATTCAAATATTACACTGACTACCAATAAGTATTTGGACACCTATGCAGATGACGATATCTGCGGTCCCACGGTACGCCACGGACTCCGCTGGTATATATCGTGTAGGAAACAGCATCGGCTTTAGTCGCATGCAAGATGCCTCGCATCGGAGCTCTCTGATTTCCAGAAAGGTATAATTATCGGGTATCACAAATGTGGCCGATCCTTAAGGGACATATCTAGCGATCTGAAGTACCCAAAATCGACAGTGGCCTATGCAATTAAGAAGTGGAAGGTGAGCGGTGATTGTCAGCAGACCAACGAAAGTGGGAGATAGAGACCAACGAGTGCTGTCCAGAGAAATTCGGAAGAACCGCACCCAACCGATGGCCCTCATCCGCGAGGAGTTTCAACAGGCATCCGGGAGTATTGTTTCAATGGATACCATCCGTAAGGAAGCACATCTGCTTGGTTTTCACGGTCGTGCTGCTGCCCATAAGCTTTTGATCACAAAGTCCAACCGCGCTGCTCGGTTAATGTGGTGCAAAGCACATCGAAATTGGACCGTAGATCAGTGGGAACTGGTTCTTTGGAGTGACGAATCAAGGTTCACCCTTTACGGTTCGGATGGCAGGGTCTGGCGTCTACCTAGAGAATGTCTCCTGCCAGAATGCATTGTGCCAACAGTCAAGTTCGGCGGAGGTGGAATTATGGTCTGGGGGTGTTTCTCCTGGTATAGGATGGGACCCTTGGTCCCCATTCATGGTAAGCTCAGCTCCGATGCCTACTGCACTAATCTGGATGACAATGTGCTTCCTACGATGTGGCAGTTTTACGGGTTGGACCCCTGTTACTTTCAGGACGACAATGCCAGTTGTCATGTTTCGACGTTAAACCAAGGCTTGGTATGGTGCCAATGGAGTTCATCGAATGGACTGGCCTGCCCAGAGTCCAGACCTGAACCCTATCGAGAACCTCTGGGACGAGTTGCATCGCCGAATTCAGGGGTGCACTACCCGTGCAAAATCGGTGAAGTAACTTCTATGTCTTCTCCAAGCCGAGTGGAAGAAAATACCACTAGCTGTCATACAAAGACTTGTGGAAAGTATGCCCCGGAGGGTCCACGCTGTAATTACCTCTCGTGGAGGCTCTACCAACTATTGATTTTGAATAAAGTTAGTTTTTCTTTTCTATTACAGGTGTCCAATAAGTATTTATTGGTAGTCAGTGTATTTATTATACTATTTATTATTTTCGTATGTTTTTTTTAAATTTTAATATATTGATTGATTTTTTGTTGAGTTTCTAACTGCCTAAATTGATAGCTATGAAAATAAAAATATTACGTATGTATTTTAGTCTAATAATATATATGTATTTTAGTATTTAGTCATGTTTTGTAGTCAGTGAGTCTCTAACTGTCTGAATTGATAGCTATGAAAATAAAAATAAGTTAAATATAAATTAGAAGGCTATATAGTACATACATGTATTATATTAAATACATATAGCTACAAAACAAATTTTTTAAAAAACAAAACACAATCGTGCCTAGATTTTTTCACGCATTAAGCTGCTGAAAAATTATGAGTAAAGACATAAAAGTAAGAAATTTAGAACTCATTTTTCACAAAGACCAAAAATTGAAATTCATAAGTAATAAATTTCAAATAATCCTATAAATGCAATAAAGAATTCAGTAACTGTCAGCATATACTTACCAAATTGGAAATTGGCTCTATTGGGACAAATGTGGTAACTAGCGCTCAGCACGCCTTCCATAATGAGGGCCCAGCCCATAGCGTACATAAGACCAAAATGATCAGGTATTCCAGTTAACTGCGTTTAAAAAAATAAAAAAAAAGTTAGTGAGTAGTTAAAGATGCATAAAAAATATTTATGCTCATCTACGATCAAAATAAATACTTACTGAATACCATTTAGCAGTAAGCTTTAAGACTGTGTGTATTTTGTAACTTCGTCGCATATTTTATTACATGAATGTCACGTATAGAGCCTAGTATAGTCTGCAGTTTCACATACTAATGATAAGGTTAGAGCATATAACCTGCATATTAAGGGGAACTTTATTAGTATTTATACAAGGTCATGTCAGGAATAATTACGCAGGACACCAAAACTTTACCAAAGATAAAATAAGTATCACCCCGCAGAATTACTGATTTCGAAAAACAGCACTTCTACAGGGTTTGGAGAGTTACGTGAAGTATAATGAGGTAATGGTATTTGATGCTAACATACGCAGTGTACTTTTTTTTGTGCTTTTATTTTAGAGGTACTGATTTATTTATAAGGTTGGTAATATACAACTGTCCTGTATGTTCTGAATAAGATTTGAAATTACACTGCTGGCCACCGTAAATGCAACACCCTGAAGGAAGAATGCATATAACATGAAATTTACATCATGCATTAGCGGAGGTGAGATATGCAAACGATTAGAATTTCAGCGCAGACGCACATCACACGCGCATGTGGCGCCACTTCAAAGCGCTATTTAAGGCTTGGAATTTTCCACGATTCCAAGTTCGGCAATTGTGATTTTCTTGTGGTTTTTTAAAAAAAAAAAAAGATCCATTATGCG
This sequence comes from Stegodyphus mimosarum, assembly GCA_000611955.2. Lineage (NCBI taxonomy): Eukaryota > Metazoa > Arthropoda > Arachnida > Araneae > Eresidae > Stegodyphus > Stegodyphus mimosarum. Next base: position 689,028 of record KK113548.1, on the reverse strand, counting down.
TCGTAGTAAACAGCGACCATTATTTGATCAAGTATCCGAGTTCGACAGAGGAAGGATAGTGGCCTACCGAGAGTGTGCATTATCTTTCAGGGAAATCGGTAGTCGTGTTGGACGAAACCAAACAACTGCAATGCGGATAAGTGACTGTTGGATGCAAGAGGGTACGGCGGACCGACGTGTTCGATCGCATCCACTTCAGTGCACCACTTCACGTGATGACAGGAACATTGTGCGTATGGCAATAACGGATTTCTCAGTCACATCACGAACCATAGCACAGCCCATTCAGTCTGTAACGCATCATCCAATGTCTGCGCGTAACATTCGACGCCGTTTACAGCAGAGTGGTCTGTCCGCAAGACGTCCATTGCTTCGTCTACCCTTCACGCAGAACCACAGACGTCTCCGCCGCCAGTGGTGCGATGAAAGAAGGATGTGGACGACAGAATGGAATGAAATTGTCTTTACCAATGAGTCACGCTTCCATCTGCAACACCACGATGGTCGGATTCGAGTCTGGAGACACCGTGGAGAGAGGATGCTGAACAGCTGCGTTATGCACCGCCACACTGGTCCTGTACCGGGTATTATGGTATAAGGCGATATTGGATGTCACTCTCGCAGTCCTCTAGTACGCATTGCCGGTACTTTAAACAGCCAGCGCTACATCTCCGAGGTGTTGGAGCCAGTTGTCCGTCCTTACCTTCAGGGCTTGCCCTCAGCCATATTTCAACAGGATAATGCGCGACCACACGTGGCACGCATTGCCCAAGGATTCTTCGTCCATCGCCAGATTGAATTGCTTCCCTGGCCGGCTCGCTCTCCGGATCTTTCGCCGATAGAAAACATGGGGTCCATGATTGCTGAACGTTTGACCCAGATTACATCCCAACGTGTGGAAGCTGCTTGGTCTGCTGTACTCCAAGAACAGATCCAAAATCTCTTTGAATCAACGCCGAGGCGTGTAGCAGCGGTGATCTCCAACAATGGTGGCTACTCTGATTCTGGTACTGATTCTAGAAGGAACCACACTTCACAGAAGTCTATAAATTTAATCATTTGATGCTTGGTCGACATGCTATCTACTAAATAAATTTTGTTGTGATATCTCTTGTCTTTCTTGGTGTTGTAATTTGGGTGGCCAGCAGTGCACTTGAACAGTTTTTAATTATTTGTTGAGATCTTCCAATTATGTGTAGAATATGATACCTGATGAATGGCCATCTCCAGCCACGGCGGTTTGCTTTACTTTTTTCTCCGAGACAGTTCCCATTCCATAACAAGTTGACGTAAATATATCGACAGTAGTTTCCCGAATTTCACATTTAAAAATTTTTCAGTCGAGTCTAGTTTTTTGGCATAGGTTATTTATTATTATTTTCAGATATTTCACATAAAATCCAGGCACTGTTAATAATCTGATAATCGCCTAATACTGATAATCGCCTAATAGTCGAGATCAGTGGAATTATCAGCATCTGAATTTCAGGTAGGTTTGCGAAGACTTTATTTTATTTTGACCAATTATTTTAAGTTTGTGAAACTGTCCTTTTCCTTCTAATTTCAGTCTCCTGTCAGAATTAAATTTTAATGACGTAGTATGCTGCTAATCTAAGTGAGTTTGGAATCAGTTTTTAAGCAGCAGTTTTAAGAGTAGCAGCAAGAGAGTTAGTTCCGATGGATGCCGCGTGTTTTAAGTAGCCTTGTACGTGAATAGTTGGTGTTTAGCCACTCTCTTTGGAGCATACTGATATTCTAGGTTCGGCTTTGCTGTGTGCAGCCGATTTAGCGGTTTATATAGTTAAGGGGCCAGTTGTGTAACTATCTTACTTATTGTGAGTTTACATTTTTATTTTCTGTTCGAGCTATTTTAATGTAACACAAGTGGTGATAATCGTGAGCACTGAGTGATTGCAATCTTCGTTTACTTCGAATAAAAAGGTTCTTTAAACCTTCTTCTGCAGTACATGTTCTTCAAAGACACAGCGAGAATTCGCTACTCAGTCTTTTTGGTAGAGGTTTCACCCCCCCCCTTGGATGATCCCGAAACAAACAAGAAGACTCTAAGGTTAATAAACTAAAGAAAATTGAATAATGTATAAGGTATTTCTCCCGCCTTCTTAGCAGCTTTCGAGTCGGGGCGAGGGTATTGCTCATTTTTCACATCTCCTGCTTTCACAAATCCTAATGTCTTTACAAATGTGAAGATGATATACAAAGGGCTATGAAAGACATACCTCCTAAATCACTTACTGTCAATTTTCCATCGTGATATAAAATCGAGAATGTACGCCCCGAATGCTATTTATGAAATATTATATTCAAAGTCCTGGAAATCTGAAAACATTTTCCGGTCCTAAAAACAGCAATATGAACATAAGCGTGGATCATAAATTTTTAATGAATTACCATGTATTGTAAATGAAAATGAATTTACGCAGTAAATAAAAATTTATGTTTGGCAAACAAAAACAAACTAGTTAAATGGGAAGACCTAATAAAAACCGGGCATGTTAGACTTTTAATACCAACGAATTAAATCGACGATTGTCACTGTTTAAAGTATTGACTTTTTAAAATCGAAAATTTCCTATTTTATTGGGCATAAGCAGGTCAGTTCTCTTATTTGTCACAAAATGCTACAAGTTGGCTCCAAATCTGTTTCTTGCAAAGGTGAAACTGCTTGCGTTTCATGTGAAAATCCACTGTTTGTTACACAGATGTTAAGAACGAGTTCCAAGTTTATATAAATATTTAGTTTTTAAGCCTTTTGTTAAATTATTAATTTACAACATCGAATCTAATTTGTTTGAAGCGTTTTAAGAAAGATATCAGAGATATGTAAAAAGAAATACAGGGTGTTTATGAAGTCCCGGACCCATTTTGATGTTTAATAACTCATAAATATCTGTACTTTTCTAAATACCGTCTGCTTATTAATTGCATTTTTATCTCTTTTGTTTTTGCAACGATTGCTATGTTATGTTTACTTTTGATGTGTTTGTTTTGTATATGATGTTTTATTCGACCGGATACACCACAAGAGATGGATTGGGCGAGGAGGTCCAATTCCTTGACCACCCAGATCACCTGATATAACGCCGCTGGATTTTTTCCTTTGGGGATTTGTAAAGGACAACGTTCACAACTCTTCCGGTGGGCTGGTTGCCGACCTAAGGAACATTGCCAAAGGAGAGTGTCGAACATAGATCACCTAAAAGCCAGAATTACAACCGCAATAGCCTCTGTGGATGCCGACATGCTTGCCGGTACCTGGCGTGAAATTGAATATCGACTCGATATTCTCCGTGCGACGAAGGGGGCACACGTGGAAGTTCACTGACAAGGGTCATGAAACTTTTTGAGTCTATCTAACCATTTATGTTATTAATTTTAATCTGTCTTTATTATTTTATGAGTTATTAAACATCAAAATGGGTCCGGGAGTTTGTAAACATCCTGTATATTTCGCAAAGTAATGCTGTAAAAATGTATCCGTTTTGCACATTTAAATGACACAATACATGAAAGTTTCATTTAAAACTTAGTTAATGCAATTACATTTATAATATGAATATATAAATATAAAATAGGGAGAAGCAAAGGGGAAAAAAGAGTAAAAAGAGGGAGGTGTACATTTGTTGGGTAGCTTTGAACCAATACGAGGAGTTGACTACATTCCGCTAGATTATTGAGAACGGGATACATGTAACAAAAAAGTACGTAACAATTTTGAAATAATAATAATAATAATAATAAAACCAGAACTTGTAAAATGTGTAAAAGTGACACTAAAGCAGAAGCGTTAATTAACATTTTAGGATTGAGAATTATTCGAATGAGTTGAAAAGTTTCCCTGTTCTAGATCCTCTTTTATAATGAATGAAAAAAAAAGAATTTGGAAATAATCTAAAGGCAGCTACAAAGTACTTATGACCTTATCCATCAAAATAACAGGAAAGTTTCTCTTTGGCGTGATTTCCTTGTTAAAATTTGACAGAAAAAAAATCTCAAAGAGCTGGCTAAAAGTCCTTTATGAAAGAAAACCTGTTAATCACATTCATGACATAAAAATGAAGATAAAATTACACATAATTTTTACAATTGTCAGGACTGAGCGTTCGGTGCACATTCTTGGCAAACATCTTCGTAACAGCTTAGAGTCCTGATCTTGAACAGGGAGCTGAATGCAGCTATGTTCTGTGATAGAATACTGTGATTGAGTTGGAGAATAACTGCACTTGAAAGGGATTTAAAATCCTCTTTTATTAAAGTACTATTATTTACAAACCACTTCCCAACTCGGGAGGGATACAGAAAGTAAAGACCACACTTGGGTCTAAAATGAACAATCAAATTTAAACTAAAACTAAATAGAAATTAAATTAATCTTTGCTCACAGAGCTATGCGCGAGGTTGGCCTCTAACTAAATGGTGCGTAGCAAGATTTACTAATACTGACGCACTTGGATTTATTTCTATAAGCAATCACGTAAAGCGCTATGGCTTAGAATTTAAATGCTGGCTAGTCAGGCGAACGTCGAATAGAGTGACCGTGATCTGAGACTAAAAACTCTCTCTCTCTCTCTGAGAATTACGATATAATTAGAGTATACGGCCCGAAGGCCTTTACTCTTCTCTTATTGCTCCGTGAAGGAGAATCTAAATACATCTTACTTGAATTGAACTTATTATCTTCCTTATGAAGAGCAGATGTGGCGCCCTCTGTTGGCCACGAATGAAGTTATTGTAGAAAAATAAGGCAATTATTGAAGGATAAGCATGGCATGATATAATCTTTTTTGAAGAGATGGCAGGAACAAAAGGATAAGCTATTGTAGATATTTGTAGATTGAATGATATTTGCAGGAAAATTCGCTAAAGTTGTAGATTTGATTGAGTGCATCTACCAATCAAAGTTATTGCATTTGTCACGTGACTCACGTGATACATTTATTTACAACACAATTCGAAAAATTAATAAGAACTCTTGATTAAATAATGATATAATACGAAATAATGCGAAGAAACATGCGTAAAGTCGATAAGGCGTTACCAGGCATGAAAATTATTGAAACACGCGCAAAGTCCTTGCTTTACTAAGCGTCGAAGATTATTTACAAAGATAAAATACATATGTACAGTGATGCACGAAGAATTTTACCAATTATTATTATAAAATATTGTTCTGGGCCTCTTATGTGGCTGGATTATTTTGTAGTCATAATTTCCTAGTTTTCGGATGACTTGATAGTTATGAGAATCTGCTTTTAGATGGAATTTGTTAGCAATTTTTATGATTTCTTCATTAATGCTATTGATTTTTAGGCTATTTCGAATAACTGTATTTCTAACATATCAGGGTGAGTTGGTTAAAATTCTTAGATGTTTATTTTGTTGAGTTTGCTCTCTCTGAGAGGTTTCTACCTCTGGTTTAAATAGTACTTCGCTGTACTTCAAATTAGCATAAGCTGAAAACGCGCGCTTCTTCTAACGGGAAGTTGAAAATGAGAAGGGATAGAAAGATTTAAATTAAAATAAAACTTTGTTAGTTTAACTAAAACCTTACACAAAAAGCATCTAAATCAAGCCAAAATTGTATTAGAAGTATGTAGAATCTATAATTCTCCTAGATATTTTCTAGTTATATTTTGTATTTCATTCTAAAAGAATTTTAAAACTGATGATATTGAACATTTAGAATAACACGTGTCAGGACTTCTGTTCCTTCTAGTTGGCTTTGGAACCATAACTGGAGTTCTGAGTAGGAACAGGGAGCTTATTCAAAACTATGTTCGTGAATATGCAGAAGATACAACAAAGATAAGACCCTTTATCTCTCACAGCGTACTTCTGGATACAGAGACCAGAACTTATGGTCTAAAATGTAGAAAGTAAGAATTAAACTAACTTAACTAAATAAGAACTAAACTAAGATGCTTTACAGAGAGTAGTAACGCGAAGATTGGCCTTTTAACACTACGTATGAAATGAGCGGAATGCACAAAACTACAACACGTCTTCAAATATCAGAGAGAACTAGGTTCTGGCCTTAAAGGCAGACATGAACTGACTGAAAAGCACGCGCGTGGTAAGGCAACGAGAAGTCTCTTTCTTTTTGCTAAAGCCGTATCTTAAATACTTATACAGTTTGCAACCTCGTTTGCATAAACAATTCTACTCGCGCTTATTCTGGCCGGAAATGGAAAATGAGAGAGGATAGCATAGTTTAAAAATAAAATAAACGTTATTTAAAACTTAAAATCCTTACACACGAAAATAATGATATGAAATTTACCTCTTCCTGAGGAAGAATCGCATCACAGTCACCATGTAAACTTTCTCTGAAATACAAAATAAAAATAAAAATACGTAAAATAAAGATTCAAAAAGTGACATACATTCCGAGAATAGCTTGAAATACTGCACGTAAATAATTCGACTTTTATTTGAATCGAATAAATTTAAATGTACGTTAAAATAAATTCAAAAACTACTAAACTAAAAAATTAATATTCAATTAATCGCTATAAATATAATTTTTTTCTATGGCGGGCACTAGCTATTTTAGGCTAATACTACTAACGCCAGAAGCAGTGGTTATGTTACCGTTAAAGTATATAATGCAGTTATTTCATAGAATATCTAGTTATTCCATGAAATAACTGATCGTGTCCGTTAAAGTGTGTAATATGTTAATCATTTGACACATTAACTAGTTATTCTATAAATTAACTAATGAGAGAGAGTTAAAGCGTAAAATAAACAATTTATCCAAAATGAAATAACTAGGTATTCTATAAATAAACTAACGATAGACAATTAAAACGAAAAAGAAGCAATTTATCTAATTTATGCGGCGTATAAATGGTGTTTATGGAAAAGTACCATAAAATTATTCGTTACAACGAGGAATACTAAAATGACACTCGGAATGACAAAGAACATTATTTCTAAAACAAAAACATTTTTTGTCGACGCACTGGGTTTTACACGAACATTCCATATTGTTAAACGAAACGTAAATGTGCCTCATACTAAAAAGCGAGATGTATGATATAGATTATTTTACACTTTAACGGGCTGCAGATCGTTACTCTATGAAATAACTAGTTAAACCATGAAATACAAGAGAGTTTTACACTTTAACGGACGCGATCAGTTATTTCATGGAATAACTAGGTATTCTATAAAATAACGGATTTCATACTTTAACGGTAACAATTCTTTTATTACGGAGGCACCTAATTGGCGGTTACCGTTACCTCCCATGAAGAAACAGACACTTTACATCCATGTCTTCTTCGGGATGCGAACCCGGGGCCTTCGATACAACAGTTAAAACTACTTTCACGTTTGGGCGGCATAAATATGAATTCTAGAAAAGAATTTTTGTCTTTTAAATTTAATCGCAGAAGATTCATTATGACAGGATGTTTATGGGCTATTGAGTTCATTTGCTTTAAATGTTACAAAAATAATTAAGTCGTATATAAAGATAGCAATTTTTAAAGCAGTAATTCGTATTGTTGCGTGCGTAGTGAATTGAATGCACAAGTCGATAAAAAGTTAATAAAATTTATTCTTTTCACAAGAAATATAAGAAAATGCTGAAATATTTCCTCAGAGATATTCGTACAATATCACAATATCTCAAACCTTAAACAGAACTCAAGTCAAAACAGAGAATCTAATTCAATCTCACAGCGAATTCGCTACAATCAGTAACAGCATTCAGTAAACAACAGTTCGTTTAAAACAGCTACAACCGAGCTGAGGTGTTTTAATTCGGCTTTTATAAGCGTTTTAATTATTCACTAGAACATTCTCGTAAAACCTATTTTCTTGATTTTTGTGGATGGCAACAACAATTACGAGATATTTATTTATTTAATAGTAAATGCACGCGCTCTTTTATTTTCCGACGTAGCTTTCTCTTTAAAAATTGTCTGCGTTGCACGGGAAAATAAAACAATTTTAATTACAATTCTAAATAAATACGAAATCCGTAACACTTCGTTTCTTTTGGGTTTATTAACACATGAAAATTTTATAGCACTTTAAATTTTATAGCACTTTCATATTTATCCAAATTAAACACAGAATAAATATTTTAATCGCAATTAAAAGCATTTAAAAATGAAATTCAGTTTAATTTTTTTTTATCTATTCATTTAAAGAGAAATGTGCGCAAAGGTCGTTTCATATTTATTTCATATTTATTAGGACAAACGAATATTCTCTTATAAATATGCAAAGTTCATCTGCAAAAACTAACGCGTTATCATTTCTGAAATTCGCATTTTAACATTCCAACCCCGCAGAGAAATCGCAGAGCTTTCATTAAAGCTAACTTTTACAGCAAAGAAATATTATACAATGTGAAATGTATTATGCTGAACATCTGAGAGTTTTTTTGAAAATCAGTGGACAAACTTCTGAGTTAGTTGGAAAGCTAAAATTTACAGCTTGTGATTCTGAAAAATCAGTCTTGAAAAGGAAACCTTGACGAAAGAGACCCTTAGTTGTCATATTCGAGGACACAGTGATAGGTAAGCAATCAAAAATGACACGCCCTCTGAAGACTCATCGGCAAGGGACATAAGGGGTCATTTAGGATGAAGAGGCTATATGAGAAGTGAAAGTACTCGTGGCATATGAATTTAAGCCGGCAAAACCAGTTTCTGATGTCTTTCTTAGAAAATAGGGGTCTAAACAGGTTTTCTCTGTCTTTTGTCGTAAATAAGACGAACTTTGAATTAAATTTTTTAACTATAACAATCTCCTCCTCCTCCCCTTTCTGTTGCTCTTCGAGATGCATCAGGTCTGCTGTTTGCATCGGCACTGTACACTGCGGGGGAGGGGGAAAGTGCAGTTCTATATCTCTCGTTCTACTGGGCCGATTGACGAAATTCAACTTGCAATTTTCATGTCTCAAAAGCGCGAATTAGGATATGTATTAGATTTATATATAGCATTGTCCTAATAGCTGTATTTTGACACGAAATCTGACTTTTTCTGAAACGACATGCCCATTTTTTTCCATATTTTGATTCTACGATTCAAATTATACCAAATTGCCAAGTTTTGTAAAAATCGCGTGAATAGTTTTTAAAATATTAGCTGTTCAAAATTTTAGCTACTCAATGTTAATTGCGTTTGTTATATTAATATCTCTTTTTGTATTAAACTTACTCGATTCCTTCTTCCAGAATTCGAAATTTAGGCTTAATTCAAATACAATTTGCGCATTTATTATTATTTATTTTTAAAAATTTGTATTTTTAAATATGTTTTATAAATTTTTCGAAAAACATTTTGAAAATGTTGCCTTTTAAAAGTGATGATATTACTTTCATACCATGATCTTAAAGTAGATGCATTTATTCTAAGCATACCTGGAAAAAATTAGAGTTTTTATTCAAAATTTCCTAAGATATACATGAATTCACATACTGGCGCGTTTTGAAATTTAGCATAGCTGCTATAATTGATAATAACGCCAAATGTAATTTTCGCTACTATGTCAAAATTATTTAAAAGTATGAACGATGACTATTTTTTTGCTCGTGTACAAAGAAAAAAAGGGAAGGGAAATAGGTTGTTATAAATTAAAAATTATGCCAAGTTAATTATTCTTGGCAAAAACTGAAAAAAATGCGCCAAGATAAATTTTTAAATTTTCCCGTAAATTTCTCACCAAAAATTACAAAATTTAATGTCCAGGCATAATTTGAGTCGTAGTAATCGATTCACTATAATTGTTCGTTTCACTTTGCAAATTGTTGCAGCCGAATATTATCGCCCTGTGCTACATTTAAAGAAATTAAATAATGACGAATCTGCATGAATGCTGTTTTCATACTGAAAAAACAACGGTATCTAGAGCCATCACATTTTGAATTACGTAGTCCTCCACGCGAATAAGGGCACCTGGAAGTTCGAACTTGGAATTTTGAATTTGTTTTACTGTCTATTTCATATTTAGTAAATTTTAACGGATTTTTGATTAACAAACTCAAGGATTTCAAAGACAGCAATGGCAACACTGTACGAAAAAAAAAACATTTTTATCTCCAGCGCGATGGGCTGTCAAAAGGAAATTCAAATATGTGCTGTTTTTAAATATTTTAGCCAAATGATCGCGAAACGTGCATGTGCGTG
>KK113548.1:625006-673836 GCA_000611955.2 Stegodyphus mimosarum | reverse complement strand
ATATCCGATATTACTGTAAAAATGATTGAAGTCGCTGATACCGTATGCCTGGTGAGAACACAAGAAATTGTAGTAGCAAACATCTTGATTCCCCGTCATAAGTACAATCTGAAAATTACAGTAATAATATTAATGGAGTAGTTAAAATGTAATTTAAACAAGAATTGAATTTTTGAAATTAAAAATGTTGTCTTACAGGCTTCCAGAAATTCAGCAACTCATACAGCTGCTTTCAGTCGGTACTCCAGTATAATATAAATGAGAAATCAAATGTAAAATATCTGATGTCTACACCACGTGACTTTCTTGTACGGAATATTAAATTATGCGCATTTTGCATTTCATTTAAACTTATTGGATTGAATTGAATTAAATCTACTTCCCCGATAGCGCATAAACCACAATACAATTCAATGCACTGTCTAAAATATACTATATTTCTTTACCACAGCGACACTCGGGCGCTATCTTCACTTAACAGCGTTACATCTCATTCATTTTATAACTCATCAGAATGCACAAAAATTATGTATATCCTCTGGAGAATTACTTAATCGTTGCTACATGCTCTAATCAAATACTATAATTAATCTAAAACGATGTGTAAAAGAAAAAAAAAAGACGCAGACGATTCAGTATTTCTCATTCAGTTCAGTTCTCCTTTCGCGACAAGACAAAACTACAGAAAAACTCAAAATATCCATATTAAAATTTACGAAGTAAATCTTATGCACTTATTTCCTCGAATAAATTCCTGAGTGGATTAAGCATGATTTAAATCGCAATACTAAAAGAAGGCGTTATCCTTGTTTCTGCGAAGCTTAATTTCTCTAGATTGGCAACAAATCCAATATTCTCCTAAGTTTCAAATGTAAACAAATATGTCCGCAATGAGAAAAATGATTAGGCTTAGACGCACTTAAACACTTTTAAATTATGGATAATTCTACAAATCTTGCATGCACATTTACTAAAAGTATAAAAACCTTAACCGGAATATATGAAGAACATAATTCAATTATTTTCAAAGCAAAAAAATGCACAATTTATAAAATGAGAATAAAGAAACTGAACTCACTGAGCCGAGTAACAGAATGGATATATATATTTAAACACTCACTTCCAAAAGTTAAACACGAAGATGGAAAATGCAAAAAAAAATCAACAAATTCTGCTTTAATTGACACAAAATTCGGCAGGAAAGTAGCATATATATTTATGCATAAAACAAAATAAATAATTATATACAGAAATGAAAACAATATTAAATTTTTGTAAGTTATCAGATAATGACATACTGGAGACTTAAACAGAATTATGTATAAAGTGAAAATAAACGGCATAAAATGAAAAAAAGGATATTAATAGGGTATGTGATCCCCCCCTCATCTGTGTACAAAGTTTACACCTTGTGACCATGCTTTCAATTAGGTGGTCAACCACCGAAGAATTAAGCAATCGCCATTCTTCTTGTAGAGCAGTTTCCAGCTCAATAAGAGTGGCTGGAGGTGGGAAACGTGAAGATACAGCACGGCCGAGAGCATCCCAAAGATTTTCAATGGGATTAAGGTCGCGCGAATATACTGGCCACGCCATAGGCGCAATCCCTTCACTCTCCAGGTAGTCATCGACGATGTCAGCTCTATGGGGACTTGCGTTATCGTCCATTAAAACAGAAGTAGGGCCAACTGCTGCAGCGTGCAATCTCACAATGGGTTCTAGGACTTCATCTCGATACCGGACAGCCGTCAAAGAACCTCGTTGAAAGATGTGCAGTTCGGTGAGGTATCCTAATGAAATCCCTGCCCACACCATGATGCTTCCTCCTCGAAATGCGTAATGTTCGGTGATGTTTTGGGACTGATTGCGTGTTCGTTGTTCACGCCATATCTTATACGCTTGTCATCGGGCTTCAGAGAAAATCTTGACTCATCAGTAAACATGGCATTGCCCCAGTCAGACACATTCCAATTGACATTTCCCGGCACCACTGTAATTGTGGCCTTCTTGATGGGATGGATAGAGGAACGCAAACTCGAAGTACCCGGGCGTACAGTCCACTCATATGTAATCTTCGGCGTACAGTAGCTGCAGATATCGTCTTGCCAATGGACGCTGCGACCATAGATGTCTCACGTGTGGAAGTCGCTCTGCGATTCCGCTTGGCTACAATAGCAATATATCGATCTGCCACGGGGATTGTAACCCTTGGGCGACCGGCTACGGGCCTTCGGACAACTGTCTGTGTGGTAATTGCTTCCATAAACGTGAAATTACAGAATGATGAACGAAGAAAAGAGCAACATCTGTGATCGACTGTCCTGCTTCAATGCGCCCCACAGCACGCCAGCGCTCAGAATCTTCCATTCGTCTTGTGGAAGAAGTCATAGAAACACGGGCGCTGCAAATATTGTGACTTTAAAAAAGATCACCCTGTATATCCTAAGTCGCGCTTTCGAGACATGAAACACGCAATTTGAATTTCGTCCAATCGGCCCAGTAGAACGGGAGAAAGAGAACTGCCCCCCCCTTTTTTTTTCGCACTGTACATTATGCATTTCTATCAAAGCTTTCATAAGGTGACTATATTTTGCCTTAAACTGGGAATTGTTAGTGTAATTATTAAAAGCTTACTTACACATATTATAATTTTTCGATACTCTTCTGCTATCGGGATCGGATTCAGAATGTATATATGTATGCATGTGTGTATGGATGCATGTAGTCATGTATGCATGTATATAAGTACTTACGTAAGTATGTGTGTGTATACACACCCACATATACATCGATACACACGTACATACATACATACATATCTACATTTCTGAATCCGGTCCCAATAATGGAAGAGTACCGATCTTTCTTCCAGCATAAGACGCACTTTCACTTTCCCATGTAAACGAATCAGAAAATATGTTTGTTATAATCGACTCCAACTTTCGCTTTTCCCCTCACTTTGTACACGGCACCTCACTTTGTTTTTTAAGCTTTTTCTTCGATTACATATGATTTTCATTTTAATTCATAATTTATATTTGTGGAGTGGATCATAAAATATATTCCAATATACTTTTAGAGTCTTAATATTTAAATTGCACAAGAAAAATATAAACAGTTATTTTAATTACTTACTCTCTGATTGATGTAGACGAGTTGAACAACTGGTAATCCATAAAAAATAGCAATAGTAACCAAATTCCTGAAAAAAAAAATGGCGGTAATCAGTTTTGGAAAATCAATTTGAAAAGTTAATAATAGATTAATTTCTCAAAATTTGCACTCGTGCATTATTTAGAATTAAAATAATTTACTCTTATTTAATATTTAACAGGTAAAGAACTACACACGAAAAAGAAAGTAAGTGTTGAAGCATAAAAATATTAATATTGCGTGTTTGAATGCAGTTAAGTTTAGTATCTTGGTACAAAAGAATGCTTTCGAGCTTCAAGAACACTGCTTTTTATGCATATTCTTTTTTATTTGATTATAAATTTATTAGCCCAAAGGGGCAAGTTGCATAAAGAGCTATTAATTTCGTTTTGGCATTTTGCGCCGATTTACTTCTGAAATTGTTGAAAATAAAATGATCATGTGATCTCTGGCGACTGTGCGTTTGCAGTCGTCTGACATCTTTTTCCCGGCAAGCTTTGCGATAAATGTTTATATAGACAAATATTTAGAATTCGAAATGTAACGGATAATTTTTTATTACTAAGTTAGTTCTTTCTTTCTTTTTTTTTATAATATTTTGTGATATTGCTGTTGAATTGAATTTTATGGTTTAAGCGCCAAGAACATGATATTTAATAAATAAAGGTAACACGCAAAACGTTAAAAAACGCCCCTTTGGACTTCTTCCGTAGTAGATTTCCACAATAGTTTACATTCGTATCGTTCGTCTTTAAACCGTATCTTTCTTTCAAAACGTCTGATTACATCATCAGTTTGATTGAATTCATTTTGCCCTTCATTTATTATTCCCATTGAATCGAGTTGCCAAAACACCTTAAATCATCTGATATCGAGGCATACCCTGCTAAGTGCTTCGAAATATAAAATCTGAAAGTTTTCAGATTTTTTTTTCTTTTTAATAGTCCAAAGGGGCTTTTCCCTGAAGGACTATTGTTTTCGTTTTGCAATTTTGCGTCGGAAACATTAAAAGTCTGTATCACTTTTCGAACTGTTGCCACAAAATATTGCAGCATTGTATTATATTTAAAGAAATTAAACAGAATCTGCATAAATGTATGTATATTTCTCCAAATGTGATAAAACAACAGTACCTAGAACCCTTAAATTTTGAATAACGTACGTTTCCACCCGAATAGGCGCATCTGGAAGCCCGAATTTGGAATTCGTTTTATTATCTATTTCATATTTTGTAAAACTTTAACGAATTTTTGATGAACAAACTCAAACGATTTAAAAGCGAGCCATGGCAACACTCTACGAGGAGAAAAAAACCTTTTTATATAAAGCGCGTTGAACTGTGTACCGGAAATTCTAAAGACATGCTCATTTTAAAATTATTTGGCGATATTGCTGTTGAACTGAATTTTATAGTTTAAGTGCGAAGAACAGGATATTTAATAAATAATATATATAAATATCATTTACCAAGAAAAAACTTTGGTTCTTTCACTCAGGTATCTGTCTTTCTTCCTCGCTAAATCCGAAACATAAAGAACGGTCTGAAATGAACCAGTGTTTAAATTAGTGTGACAATAATTCCATGAAAGCATTTTCAGTAGTAATTCATTTTAAGCATATTTGTCTCATATGATGAATGAACACTAAAAAAGCGAAAGTAATCTAACCTTTAAAGAGAATGTTCAAAGAATTACAAAGTATAACCTAAACTTTTAAATTTGTTCAGCATGCGTGTATATCTATGAAATTTGCTAATTCAAAACGTGTAACTATCAACATAGTCAATTTGGTGGTTCAGTTATGTAAGTAATAAGTGATAAAAGCTCAGCTTTAAACATAACAAACTTATTTGATTTACAAGATTACTGAAATGTGGTATTAATTTGCCGCTAATATTAGGGCCGGCTACTCCTTTACAGACAT
Source organism: Stegodyphus mimosarum (assembly GCA_000611955.2). Taxonomy (NCBI): domain Eukaryota; kingdom Metazoa; phylum Arthropoda; class Arachnida; order Araneae; family Eresidae; genus Stegodyphus; species Stegodyphus mimosarum. The sequence goes on along the minus strand of KK113548.1, from coordinate 668,760 downwards.
TCTCATTCATAGCTAAGCACATCTCAACAGTACAGATTCCAAAACTACACTCAAGAAAAACAGGCGGGGTACAGCGCCCTCTATCGGCGTTTCGTAACACTCCCCACCTAAACTCTTAACATAGAGTTTATAACAATACTTATCAATTATCAATTTCCATCAGTTGAATTTACATCAATCACACTGCAATAAAGCAATTACCATATTTTTACATGTGATCTTCTAAACAAGTTTTCCATACAAAGCTTTCTTGACTAAGCTATTAATACAAAGAATAGAGGAATAAATATACTATTAGTATATAACAATTAAAAGAACACAATAATGAAAACAAAAAAGAAAGTTTCAATCTTGTGAATATCAGACTGTAAATTTTTTAAGACTCAATCATTGAGTTGTAAATTAACTGTATTGGCCTTCGTATTAGTCCAGTGCCAGGTTTGATTCGAACATGAGCGAACTTCCGTCCCTGCCTGGGAAAATCTCTATGATTCTACCCAGAGACCACATATTTCTAGGGTAGCTTTCTTCATAGATTAATACTATGTCATTTGGTTTGAATTCAGTTGCCTTTGAATTTGCTGGCACATATTAGCAGATCTTAAATTTAATCAGTAACCCTTTCGCCAGCATTTCCAAAAATTATTTAATATAGTCTGCTGATGTTTGAATTTTTTCGCAATAGATTTTCTAGAACCTGATAAATCATCCTTAGATATTCTAGTTGGAGGAAGGGATAGAAAACGTTTACCTATCAGAAAGTGTGCAGGAGTGAGTGGAGAGGGTTCCGAGGGTTCACTCTACAAGTAAGTGATGGGTTTGGAATTGATCATGGCTTCAGTCTCAACGAAAACTGTTTCTAGTTCATTTAAAGAGAGCGATGAACGGCCAACAATTTTTCTAAGACTTGTTTTGATCGTTCTGATCATACTTTCCCAAAATCCTCCCCACCATGCTCCTTTTTCAATAATATATTTCCAATGACTATTGTAAGAAGAGAAGAAATTCTTTACAAAAGGATCAGAAATGCAAGTCCACAGCTTTTTGAGTTCAGTGTCTTCGCGCTTGAATGATTTTGCGTTGTCACGGTATATAATTGAACACAATCCTCGTCGCGCTGTAAACCTTCTAAAGGCCAATAAGAACGCTTCAGTATTCATCGAAGTTACCAGTTCTAAATGAATAGCACGCGTTACTGCAAAAGTCAATACTAAAAGGTAATGTTTATTGTTGCTCTCTTTAGAGAAAAAATGGTCCAGCATAGTCCAATCCAGTTACAGCGAACGGTGGTGACTGAAGAATTCGATCTGGACGAAGTGGAGCTATATTTTGAACTCCAGGGCGAGCACTGTATCGTTTGCAAATCACACACCCGCCCAACAAGGATTTTATTCACTGCCTGCCTTCGACAAACCAAAATTTTTCACGTAGGTGGGTCAGAGTTGAGTCCAGTCTGGAATGAAATACCCTCTCATGTGCGCTGAAAATTAACAAATCGACGTATCGACACTTTGACGGAAGTATCCATGGAATGCTTGATAGATTCCAGACAGTCTGCAAATTGTATTCTGCCTTTTAACCGTAGAAGGCCGTCTTCTTCTAGCTCAGGATTCAACGAGTAAATGTTGGACCCTTTGTCAACTGACTTTCCTTGAGATAAATCGAAGATTTCCTTTTCGAAATATTGAAATTGAGTGTTTTTAATCCAATATTTTTTAGCATTCATTATTTCAGATTACTATTATCATTCATTATTATTATTATGGCCCACAAAGTGTTTCGGATCTAGGGTTAGAATTCTTGATGAACCCAAAATATCCACGCTGTTATTCGGTATACCTTGCCTAATTTATTAAATAGATTTAAATCGAGCAATGAATTCGAACTTTGCTCTCTATCTTTGCTGTCGATGGCACCTTGTAGGACATTATGCGGTTTTCTCTTTTCTACGGATATCTCTTCATTTGCCTCCATGTTTGGTCTTTTAGGCCACAAATTTGCAGGTTGGAGAAGCCAGCTTGGTCCGTTTTGCCACAACGGACTGGAGTTGATAGTCTCAGCTCGTTCCCCTAGAGACAATAGATCTGCAGGATTTTCTTTGCTACTGCAATGGTACCACTGGTTAGCGTTGCAAATTGCCTGGATTTCTGCTACTCGGTTGCCAACTAATGGCTTCCAGACATTTGGTGATTTCCTTATCCAATGGAGCGTTATTTGGGAGTCACTCCAAAAGATAATATTGTTGCTTAACATAGGCAAGACTTGTTTTAAATATTTAGCTAAGGGAGCAAGTACAACAGCTCCCATTAGCTCGCATCTAGGGAGGGTTAAAGATTTGAGGGGAGCTATTCTACTTTTAGCCATTATGAAACTGGTTTTAATTTCCTCCTTTTCATCAGCGTATCTAAAATATGCCACTTTTCCAAAAGCTCTAAGTGTCGTGTCACAAAATATATGAACGCTCAGCTGCGGGTAATTTGTGCTGTGAAAGAATTTTCTAGGGAAATCGGGAGTTTTTAAACATTTCATTTCTACACACCAGTTCATCCACCTTTTCTTGGTATATGTGGGAAGTGCAGCATCCCACTCTAAACCCAGAAGACAAATGTCTTGCAATATTATTTTCACACGAACTATAAATGGTTGCAGATATCCGATAGGGTCAAATATTTTAGCAACAGTTTTCAATAGCAGTCTTTTTGTGTCGCCTCCACCATTTCCAATTGACTCCTGAACTCGTTTGGTGTTTATCTTTATTACATCGTTACTAGGATCCCAAATCATGCCCAAACATTTTGTTTCTTTATTGACCTCATCTTCCCCTTGAATATTTGATTCCATCCATAGTGTAATTAATTCATCTGAATTCGATTTCAGTTTTCTCAAATTCATACCCGCATCTCGAAAAATATTTACAGCATCTACAGACAATCGGTATGCATCTTCTATAGTTCTACCTCCATAAAATAAGTTATCAACGTAAATAGAAGAATTAAGCATTTTAAAACTCTCGAGATGGTCCTCTTTATACCCTTTAATGTGATACTTTATTGTGGCAGCCAACAACAGAAAAGGACTAACCGCCGTTCCGAACGGAACTCGACACATGCGCATAATATTACATGATTTCTCATCATTCCCAAACCAAATAAATCTTAAGTAATTCCTGTCTTCTTCTGCAATGCTAATCATTAAAAATGCCTTTCCTATGTCCCCACAAAATGCTACTTCAGGTTTACGAAACCTCAGGATCACGTCAAGAACATTCGGATTCAAATTTGGACCAGTTTCTAGACAATCGTTTAAGGATTTGAATTTTCCGGTCTTCGAAGAAGCATCGAAAACTACACGGACACTAGTAGTCTCAGAATCGCGAATTACAGCACGGTGCAGCACATATACTGTAAAGGTTTGATTTCATTAGGGCATTCTTCGACTATATTTTCCCCTAACTGCTCTTCAATGATTCCCCTATATTTATGCAAGTAAATGGTCTTTACTAGCAAGGCACAACGTGCTGCCAATTGTAACTGTACATTGTATAATGTGATAGCCAATATATAGGCAAGTCTAGATAAAGGTGGACGAGGTGCTGTACTGATTAACTCAAATGGTAAAGGGACAGTGCCCACGTCTTCCGTCGCTTCTCGCTTATATTTTTGCAATATTTCTAGAGTTTTCTGTAATTTCTGCTTTAAAAATTCCAACCGCCTTTTTGCGATATAAAAATTATTTCCTAATTCTTCCGTAGTAGATTTCCACAATAGTTTACATTCGTATCGTTCGTCTTTAAACCGTATCTTTCTTTCAAAACGTCTGATTACATCATCAGTTTGATTGAATTCATTTTGCCCTTCATTTATTATTCCCATTGGATCGAGTTGCCAAAACACCTTAAATCATCTGATATCGAGGCATACCCTGCTAAGTGCTTCGAATCGTTGCCTTCCTTTCGTGTATTTTTTTCATTTCCCACTAACAGCCATCCAAAAATGGAATTCACGGCTTGGATATGTTTATTTATGCGTTTCCGGCTAGTACTACATCCCAGAATCGGTCGGCGCCAATTAATATTCCCACGTGCTGTAATTCTGCATTGTTGTTTACACTTAAATCTGCTGAATGTAAACCTAAGCGCTTTATTTTTTCGAGCGTGTTATGTTTGGGACTGTTTATGGAACAAGCTGATACACTAGGCATTCCAATTTTATTTTATTCTTTTCATTTCTATCTCTTCAGTTACGACCACAGCATAATTCTGAACTATTGGTTTCGTAATTCCAAACGAAAAAACCGACAATATTTCATTTTGGATAGGTTCCATCTCGCTAAGGTATCTTTAATACACGATCTTTCGCTACCTTGATCGAGAAGAATACGAACAACTTTAATTTCGTTTTCGTTGCAAGCTAAACCAGTACATGCTTGCAATGAAGTATTTTTTGAAACAGAAATACTACACTGAGAAACCAAAATGTTAGCATTAACGTCTGACACAAAAAGTTCCTTTTTTGAACTCGTGGCAATTGATTCATTTTCAGATCAATTGCATGAATTTGATTTTTGCTCATTACCTTTCAAACAGATAGATTCACGATGATTTTTGCCGTTACATTTACTACATACATTTTTATCTCTAACGACTCAAATGAAATTTCTTAAAACATTTAAAACATAGATTATGTGCTTTGAGAATATTTATTTTCTCAGTCACCCCTTTACAGCATTTAAAAGATTCGTGGTGTTTCTCACAGAAGATGTATACTCGCTGTACTGTAGCGTTAAATGCACTAGCCGTGGGTGTATTTCTGTTGTGTCTTTTATTTACAGCTTTGTGATTATAATAATTAGTAAACCTTTTATATTCACCGCAAGTCAATAAAGTACTTTCGCGACATTCGACCTGCTTCTTTAAGAATAAAACGAATTTGGAAATGTCAACGTCGCCTTCATCTCTTTGCCTGTTAAATTCTAAAATTAGATCTTGGGGCAAGATTTTTTGCAAAATAGGCATTAGCAAATGTCCGAAAGAGCATGATGTAACGTTTATTGCTTCTCAATTTCGTAACGCTGAAACATTAGAATTTTTAACTTCTTCCAAATTTAGTATTTTATTCATAAAGGAATTTATAAAGATATCTCTTTTGCCGAACCTATCTTTTAGAATTTTTACGCAGTTGTCATAATTACCGTTAGATAATTCGACTCCTGAAGCAACATTGGCAGCTTAACCAGTTTAAAAAGGTTTTAAGATATGCTAATTTTTCAACTTTAGTCCTGATACTTTAAGTCCTGATCTTGGACAGGGAGTTGAATGCAGCTATGTTCTATGGTAGAAAACTGTGGTTAATTGGTAGAAGAACTGCACTTCAGAAGGATTTAAAACCCTCTTTTATTAAACCACAATTATATACAGCCACTTCCCAACTCGGGAGGGATACAGAAAATAACGACCGCACTTGGGTCTAAACTGAACAATCAAATAATTTAAACTAAAGCTAAATAGAAATTAAGTAGTCGTTGCTCACAGAGCTATGAACGCGAGTTTGGCCTCTATGCTAAATGGTGCGTAGCAAGATTTAACTAATAATAACGCACTTAGAATTACTTCAATAAGTAATAGCGTAACAGCGCTATGGCTTAGAATTTAAATACTAGCTGGTCAGGCGAACGTCGAACAGAGTAGCAGTGGTCTGAGACTAAAAGCTCTCTCACACTGAGAGGTTCCTACCTACCGTTTAAATATAAACTTGGCTCCACTTCAAATTAGCATAAAGCTGAAACGCGCGCTTATTCTAACGGGAAGTTGAAATGAGAACAGATAGAAAAAGGCAAATTAAAATAAAGCTTTGTTAGTTTAAACTAAAACCTTACAACACTTGAAACTCGAAGAATGCTTTATAAAAAAATATTTTAAACACGCTTGAGAATTTTCAAGCGAGATAACCTCGACATATATTCTGCCAATATTTAATTAGAAAAACATTTTACTTTTGGTCAGCTTTCTGTACGATACTCGTCTACCAGTGGACGAGTGTATAAAATCAGTGATTCCTGATAACTAAATCCGTAATAGAATATGGCGAGCACGCTGGCTGCACGGACGATTTCGTAATTTCCCCCTTGTGTAACGTGAACACGAGTCAGTTCAACAAAAAAGAACAACATACTACATCCGTTTTAGATACTAGCGTCCAGCCTTTTATACACTGAGATCATACGTTCATTAAGTAAAAATCTGTTCTTTTCTTTCCCTCTTTTAAAATTAAACGAATAAAAATTATATTGGAGATTCAAACATTTTTAAACCGGAAGTACAGCCCCTCAATAAAACAGGTATACTGAAATATTAGTAATTTATATTTGAAGATAAATAGGTAAATGAAAATTCCAAATATCTAATGAAAAAGAAAAGATTAAAAAAATGCAACAACTGCCTATGAAACTGATGCGAACAGTAAGCTGCAATTGTTATCTTTAAAATTTTTCTTTTTAGATCATCTTCTTGCTTCAGGCAAAGTGAGTCGTAATTCCCCAAAGGTGAAGTTTTCGTTACGTTAAATTTACACAGTGATTCCTTTAGTTAATTAGAATAAATAATAGAGAAAATATTCGTGTAACAAATCAAAATTGTTACGTTTTTTTCCCCTTCTTCTTCGTACGTCGCGGATTTGGAGTGAATAGCGACGACATTTGATGAAGAATGGAAATACAATTTATTAGCCAGTATTATTCAAGACAGTTCCAAAAACACTTTTACAGTCGTCGAAGAACTACTATACACACGCTGAAACAATCAGCGACACAACCTCCAGGCTATAACGCTATAACAATGGAGATAGCTTCACGGCAAAGCACCAGAGGTTCTCGGAACTCTACGTACTCTCCAGATTCTCCACGCTACAACTCGCGATGGACTCGACGATATACCATAGTACAGCTCCCAATTGGGTTCGGTCGTTCCCGGAGCTCAACACACTCTAACATAAAACTCGACGATGCACTAACTCGCGATACACTAAAAGACTCCCTAATGCACTTGACGACCCACTCGGCACTAGTCTATGAGTCACTCGCTCTCTGACTGACTATCAACTCGAGATACTCCGCAGTGACTCCCTCTCCGCGTACCAGCAGGGTTTATATAGCTTTTGGCTTGTGTTCGAGAACATCCTGGGCTAAACCAGTAAGAATTCGTTCCATAAGGTTCTCCATGCGTCTATAGCATATCGCCTATTTTGTCGCCAAATGGGCGATTTCTCGCCAAATATGGCAACCCTGCATTCCCTTGCGATTTTCTGGTAACCCTAAATCTGCATTGCGGGGAAGCTATCTTACCGCGCCTGCGCATTTCGTTACAGTATTTTGTATTATTATAAATGTATATATTTTGATTTATTTTAAATGGCCCAATTCAAGGACTCTCAAAAATTCTAAAAGAAAAGAGAATTAGATGTAAATGTCAGCAACATCAGTTAACTATTATGAATCGAAAAACTCGATTGCTAAACATCATTTTTTAAAAATTAAGTATCTCTGCAAGTTATTAAGAATATAATTTCCTGATAGGTAACTGAACCATTAAACAGTGGGGTGCACCAGCGGCCGAGCAGTAAAGTCGCTGAACACTGGTAGTTCGGTCCGAGGCTCGAATCCTGCGCACGGGCTGACTGCATGGGCATTTTCGTAGTTTTTTCCATGTGTAATGTATATACGAACCAGTATTTCACGAAGGCATCAATCCCCTTAAGTAGATAGCCCTCGAAGTTTTGCCGTGATCACACACACACATTAAACAGTGATATTTATAACAGAAAATGGTTGAGGATTTTAACATACAGCCAAAATTTTAGTTAGCTTGAGACATATCTTCACATCCCAAATAATTCATCATCACATCCAAACATTTGTGGCTTGCAAGGTTAACGTGTTGTCTTGGAACGGCCGGACACAGTTTCATAGCTCTGCAAGTGTAATGCTTGTAACGTTTACAATGTAACTACTGATGCCCTATTAGGAGTTGACTGATACGACAAGCTTATTTCATACGGTGAATGTTATTTCTTGGACATAAAGGTGGTTATGAGTTCCACTGATGAAAGTGACAGTCAATATTTTTAATCTACACACTCCTAACTGGTGTATTACACAACAGAAATCGCAACTGATTAATTCTTTCGGAGTAATTCATTTACCAAAATTTGCATTAATACTTCTAGTCCTTGCAGAGTTCCTTGTATTATAAAGAAAAACGTTCTCCGGCTGATTTTTTTTATGGTTGGCTTTGTCTCTATTCTTTCTGCAGAATTTTACGTATTCGCTGAAACAACAACAAAAGTTAGTGCAACATCCATGCTTGAACGTATCACGTAATGTCAGAAATTGTTATAAACTTCATATCTCCCTTTTTTTCTGGATAAATAAAATCGCCTTTCCTTATATCAGTCGTTTAATTAAAAATAAAACATTTATTTTATTACGTTCCTGTCGTTAAAGAAGAAAGAAGCATGTTTCTTTTAAAGTTGTAAGGTCCAATATCTACGTTTTGTGTGAAATCTGAAGAATAGTGACTGCACAGAAGAAGGGTTAAAACTACCCTTTATTACACTCTTAAATTATTTACAATGCGTCAGCTCGATGCTAACAAACTGCGCCTCTGCTTGGGCGGTAACTGAAGCAGTAAGAACTAAACTCTAAATTTGAAGATAAATAAGTAATAGAATTACGTTAGAGGGCTCAGACTATCCTGTTTCCTAACAGAGTGTTGATCAATTTAGTGGCAGTAAAGTAATAGCTGTTAGCCACGTTTAAGCAGCAATAACTACTACGCCGAAGCTCGCGCTACAACACGCACAGAGTTTTCTCAGACTCTAACTTTTCTTTCTAGAACTCCATACTTAAACCTTTTCTACCACTAGTAGCATTTGCATTAATTCACGCGCGCTACCAATTTTAAATATTCTAGCACTGACAATTCGGGGAATGAAGGCTTATAGGAAAGGACTTAAAATTAAATTTAACTGGTTACTTAAAATAAATATAAATACCTACAAAGTATTCAATGCTTTGGCTCAAAAGAAAATAAATACGAACACGATGCACAGCAGCTATTAATACAAAAATGATCCCAAATACAGGTGTAAACTTGAGGCATTAAATCCAATAAGAATTCAAATGAAGATATAAAATTTAAGGAAATAACACCAACGGTAGAATGTAATAAACTAAACTAAATCCAACACAGGAATCTCATAATACAAGTAAACTTTTAAGCAATTAAATCGGTAATAGCGCTGAACATAAAATCCCACCAGATTCATTGAAAACTTCTGTTTTTGAATTGAGAATTGAAACAACATGAGTGGATGTTTATGAAAGTACTGTATTGTTTGGAAAATATAGTGGAGCTCTATTTTTCCAATTAAACTTCTAAAAAGTATGTATTCTCAGAAGGGGATATCACTGAACAATATACTGCTTTATAAAAGTTAGCATGAAACGGTAAATTCGCCATAACTGTGCCGGAAGAGTAATGATCCAAGGATTAATTATTACGGAGTGCCTAGGGTAAAGAACCCTCTACCTCCACATCATAGTTAATAAAACGGAGCAGAAATAGGAAAAAATATATGAAAGACGTTAAGGAAAAATAAAAAGAAAGTCAACATGACTTGAGAAAAATTACAGAGACAAAAAGAAGAACTTATAAAAGTTCGGAAAAATTAAGCAGCCATTAGCGAGATTCCATCTCGGGACCTATCGGTCTCGAGTCTAACGCGCTAACAACTGAGCTAGGGAGAATACGGAATTTTTTGGTATTTTAAGATATTTAATAACTTTTTTAGGGGGTATTTTATAATTTTTTAACATGAATACAACACCAAAGATAAAGCAGATAGGAAAGATTTTACGATTAATAGGCTCCTTGGTCACATGAAGAGTAATGATTTCATTGAAGTCAAAATTTCACATGAAGATAGGTAATTCACTTCAGACCAACAGAAAAAAATTAGAGAAAATAAAAAATATTTTTAATCCTTAAATTATATTTGTAATAATTAAGTATATTTGTGATAATTTATGTATCTACATTCGTGAGCAAAATTAATATAATTTGCATATTATGTCGAATTTCTGAAAAAGTAATGAACACATTTTAATGAAATTTAGTGCGAATATACACTGTGCCTAAAAAAGGGGAGGGGCAGTTCTAAATCTCCTGTTCTACTGGGCCAATTGACGAAATCAAATTGCGTTTTTCATGTCTCGAAAGCGCGACTTAGGATATATATTAGATTTATATATAGCATTGTTCTAATATAGGTATTTTGACGCAAAAGCGGATTTTTTCTGAAAAGACACGCTAATATTTTTCCATATTTCCGATTCTGCGGCTCAAATTATGCCTAAATATTAAATTTTGTAAAATTTGGCGAGAAATTTACGGAGATATTCAAAAATTTATCTTCTCGCATTTTTGTCAGTTTCCTCCAGGAATAATTGACGTAGCGAACTTCTTAATTTGTAGCAAACCTATTTTCCTTTCCTTCCATTGCGCAGAGGAGGAAAAAAAGTCACATCGTTCTACTTTCAAATAATTTTAAGAAAGTGCTTAAACCGTATTTGGCGTCATTATCGCTTATAACAAATATGCCTAATTTAAAAACGCGCCAATATGTAAATTCACGTATATCTTAAAAAATTTTGAATAGTAAATAAATAAATTTTGAATAAATTTTTTGCAGGTGTGCCTAGAAATACATCTACTTTAAGATGATGATGATGTCAAAAATTTCATAGGTTATAATACAAAAAATTTTTCGAAAACTTTACAAAAAGTACTTAAAACTATAAATTTTAAAAATAAATCGTAAAAAGTGTGCAAATTATATTCGGATTAAGCCTAAATTTCGAATTCTGGAAGAAGGAATCAAGTAAGTTTAAGAAAAAAAAAGAGAGATTAACAAATATATATTAAATTCAATTAATATTGAGGAGCTCAAATTTTGAGAGCTAATTTTTTAAAAACTACTGGCGCGATTTTTACAAAAATTTTTGGCATAATTTGAGTCGTAGAATCGAAATATGGAAACAAATTGGCATGTCCTTTCAGAACATGCCTGATTTTGTGTCAAAATACCTATATTAGAACAATGCTAAATATAAATTTAATACATATCCTAAGGCGTGGTTTCGAGACATAAAAAACGCAAGTTGAATTTCGTCAATCGGCCTAGTAGAACGAGAGATATAGAAGTGCGCCCCTTCTTTTTCTCGCAGTGTACGTTAGTCGTATAAAATTTCTAGAAACCATCGTTGCACTAGTTATATTTCCATCAACAATTGGAAATTATTAACATACCTTCGTTCTTACAACATTCTTATCATGATTAACTTCTGGAAGCTTGTCTATATCATCTTCGTCCATAGAAATTCGTGAACCGCGTCGACCGTCAACCACATCTCGTAGCCCATTCGACGAATCCGTACCTGCACTGCTGTCACTATTAACTAAAACAAAATTCCACCTATATTTGGAATAATTATGCCCAGTAACAACGTAAAATTAACGTAAAAATGTCAGTATTCACACTGTTTTAAAAGATTTCTGAAACATTTTTGTTAAAACACACTCGTGTCCATAAATTAAGGATAATTCGGAGTCACGCGGAAATCGAACTCTAAATTAAATATATCACCTCTAAAATCACTACACACATCTTCAAGAATCATATGTTAATTTCAGGAAGTAACCAGATGACACCGATGGTACGTCAAAATAACGAGAGTGTAAGAGAGTGATATATAAGGAATACAGGCAAAGAAGTAAAATTGTTCGCAGGCGCTTTATAAGCATTTCGGTGCAATAACCGAATAGTTATGACACAAAGGACGCATTTGGATGATTTTTTACGTGCTAGAATGATCGGCCGTCTGGAATGTGGGCGTACCCAACTGGAAGTATCAGACGAACTTGGAATTGCCCAGAGTGTCATCTCCAGGCTTTGTCAACGATTGGTGATGATGGTCATGTGAGTAGACGTTACAGCACAGGTCGCCCCAGAGTTACAACGCCGAACGAACGAGGACCGGTATTTGGCAGTTACTGCCAAAAGAAACAGGCGGAGCACAGCCTCAGACCTGTCTCGTCAGCTCCCTTCGGCCACTGGTACGACAATTTGAAGGCAGACCGTGTACAGACGCTTAGGGCAGATTGGTCTATTCGCTCGTCAGATGCTTTCCACTTACTGCAATTCACTGTCGCCTGCGGCTAGCCTGGAGTAGAGAGCATGCATTGTGGACACCGCAACAGTGGGCTCGTGTGATGTTTTCCGACGAGTCCAGGTTTAGCTTGCAGTCTGACTCTCCCCGGACTTTCATATGGAGAGCTCCAGGTACCTGTTACCACCAAGAAAACGTCATTGAAGGACACCGTTACGTTGATGCAGGAGTGCTCGTTTGGGGTGGAATTATTCTGGGTTCCAGAACTGTTTATGTTCAAATTGGAACCATGACGAGGCAAATCTATAGGGACGTCATTCTGGAAGAACATGTACGTCTGTTTCGGGGCGGCATGGCCGCACAATTTGTGTTTATGGATGGCAACGCCCGTCCTCACCGTGCAAACATCGTAAGCGAATGCCTTCAATCGGAGGATATCACCCGTATGGACTGACCAGCATTCTCACGGGACTTGAATCCAGTAGAGCACGTATGGGACATGCTTGGCCGACGAGTTTCAGCCGGTCAATCTCCTCCTACATGTCTACCGGAACTTCGGAGAGCATTGCTTTTGTTGGTGTAATATCCCCCAAGATCAGATCGATAATTTGATACTCAGCATGCCTAGGCGTTGTATGGACTGTAGAGCATCGTCTGGGAGACATACAATGTATTAACAATCATACCAACCATGTAATATCGGTTTTTTTGTAAATAGGTTTTTTTTTGTAATTTTGCTCCAAGGAGAAAAAATCGGTAATTTTTTTAATAATATCCAACATATAGCATCTTTTTTTGCTCTTTACCTTTTGTTTAATAAATAAGCTTTACAAATAAGTCAAATTTGTTTTGCTTCTAACTCTTCCTTTGCCTGATTTTGCATTATCTTTAATTTATGGACATGAGTGTATTTAAAATGTTTTAGAAAACAACTTCTACAAATTATTAGCAGAAAGAGTGCAAAGTATATATGTATATTATTAAAATTACTATTTTCAGAATAATGATGTAAGGATAAGCTTGTAAAATATTCAACAAAATTTCAATTTTGATCTGAATTTTAACAGATCATTTAAACCATTTCAACCGAACTCTGATAGCGAAGGAAAATTCTTTTTACACACGGAGAAAATTACAAATTTGAAAAATATAAAATATAAAATGTAAATGACGAATAATGTTTATTTGAAGAAATTTTCAAAACTAAAAACATTTCAAGAATTGTAGATTTGCGAATAAATACGATAATTCAGCATGTTAACAGTTAAATTTTAAGAAAGAATTAATGTAATTAAATCTACAGTAAACTGTGTTTGAAATAGAATATTAAAATGTAAGAAAAACTAACATACAATTGAAATTATTCTTGCGAACTAACCTTTTAAAAGTATTTCAATTTTATGAATATTGTCGAAGAACTAACATCAATGGGCAACAGATATAAGAATCTCAATATTTTTATAACCTTCAAATGATAATTTATGGCTGCATTTAACTATAAATTGCGTTTTCTCTCTCAATATAAATTGCAACAAAATATGAATTCTTCTTTTATTTCAGAAAGGAATCATCAATAAAAATGGAACTCTTTTACTCCAAAAATGAAATAACATGTCTTCAGCATAGAATCCTTAAATAGAATTTCAGCTTTTAAGATTCATTTCGATGTAAAATCTTCGTCTTTTCTCTACACTACTGAAAACTAAACACAAACTGTGTACTTATTAAGCAAATCAAAATTATTTTAATCAGCTCTTTACCTGTGGAAATGGATGACTTATATTTTTTCATTTACATCATTTACCATTTGCGCCTTTTTACCAACAATTTGAAATTATGCTTTAGTTTTTTTTAGTTAGTAACAAATATTTTTTATTCTTCTGATACCAATTTTGTTTCGTTACTTTCTTACATCTAATAAGTAGTAGAAAACAAATTATGATTACTATTTATTTCCTGGCTTTTTTTATATACATTTTACGTTAACGATAATACACTGACTACCAATAAGTATTTGGACACCTGTGATAGAAAAGAAAAACTAACTTTATTCAAAATCAATAGTTGGTAGAGCCTCCACGAGAGGTAATTACAGCGTGGACCCTCCGGGGCATACTTTCCACAAGTCTTTGTATGACAGCTAGAGGTATTTTCTTCCATTCGACTTCGAGAAGACATAGAAGTTCCTTCACCGATTTTGCACGGGTAGTGCACCCCTGAATTCGACGATGCAACTCGTCCCAGAGGTTGTCGATAGAGTTCAGGTCTGAACTCTGGGCAGGCCAGTCCATTCGAAAAACTACATTGGCACCCTACCAAGCCTTGGTTAACGTCGAAACATGACAACCCGCATTGTCGTCCTGAAAGTAACAGGGATCCAACCCGTAAAACTGCCACAACGTAGGAAGCACATTGTCATACAAAATAGTGCAGTAGGCATCGGAGTTGAGCTTACGATGAATGGGGACCAAGGATCCCAGCCCATACGAGGAGAAACACCCCCAGACCATAGTTCCACCTCTGCCGAACTTGACTGTTGGCACAATGCATTCTGGCAGGAGACGTTCTCCACGTAGACGCCAGACCCTGCCATCCGAACGGTAAAGGGTGAACCTCGATTCGTCACTCCAAAGAACCCGTTTCCACTGATCTATGGTCCAATTTCGATGTGCTTTGCACCACATTAACCGAGCAGCGCGGTCGGACTTTGTGATCAAAAGCTTATGGGCAGCAGCACGACCGTGAAAACCAAGCAGATTTGCTTCCTTACGTATGGTATTCATTGAAACAATACTCCCGGATGCCTGTTGATGTCGCGGATGAGGGCCATTGGTTGGATGAGGTTCTTCCGAATTTCTCTGGACAGCACTTGTCGGTCTCTATCTCCCAGTTTCGTTGGTCTGCCGACTCGGGGCACATTCCGACAATCACCGCTCACCTTCCACTTCTTAATCACATAGGCCACTGTCGGTTTTGGGTACTTGAGATCGCTGGATATGTCCCTTAAGGATCGGCCACATTTGTGATACCCGATAATTATACCTTTTTCGAAATCAGAGAGCTCCGAACTGCGAGGCATCTTGCATGCGACTAAAGCCGATGCTGTTTCCTACACGATATATACCGGCGGAGTCCGTGACGTACCTTAGGACCGCAGATATCGTCATTTGCATAGGTGTCCAAATACTTATTGGTAGTCAGTGTATATTTCTTTTAGATCGCATCGCTGTGACGAAAGCTAGGCCACGGTATACAGTTTTGAATGTTTCACTAAATTCTTCTCTTCTGATAGTATACATTTAGCTAAAAATTTCTGGCTTTTGTAATTTTTTACAGGAGATTATTTATATAATATTTATTAGCTCAAAAGGTGCTATTAGTTCAAAAATGGGATTTTGTGTTTATTCTTTATAAATGGCGTATCACTTTTCAAATTGTTGCCACCAAAAATTATCCCCCTGTATTACTTTTAAAGAAATTAAAATAGTGAATATGTTCCTCAACGCATTTAAAAAACGACGGTACCTAGAGTCATCAAATCTTAAATAATGTCCTCCACCCGAACATGAATAGTGAATGTTTTTTTATTATTTATTTCATATTTAGTAAAATTTTAATGAATTTTTGATTAACAGACTCAACAATTTTAAAAGCGAGCAGTGGAAACACAGTTCGAAATAAAACATTTTTTTTTCTCCAGTAAAAATGTAAGATCAATTTTCAGTTTTAATTAACAAACCCGGGTCTATAAAAGCAAAGAACTGCCACGGTCCGAGTGTTGCCATTCAGTTAAGCCGAAGATACTTTTAAATTTAACTGACACATTTTTGAGCAATAAACTCAGCTATAAATACACTTCTTAAAATTACGTTTTACTTCCTTGTACGAAGTAAAAAGGAGGTATTGTATTCGCGAAAAATTTCGGGTATCACATTTCAACGAAAATATCTATTTTGAACGCAATCGAATGCAATTTAACGATGTTTTTGAGTGACATTCCTACGTAAGAACAGAATAAAAGACTCGTTTTCCAAACAAAATTTATAAAAGTGATTTAAAATGGATTCTGAAGAGATTTTTTTTCGTGGCGTCTATGCGTACGTACGTATGTATGTATGTATGTATCTCGCATAACTCAAAAACAAGTAGCCTCAGAAAGTTGAAATTTTGTATATATGACTGCTATAACATGCAGATGTGCACCTCGCATTTTGGTTGCAATCGGCCGCACCAAAAGTATATAAATTTATGTATATATATATCCACTCTGTTACTCGGCTCAGTGAGCTTGTAAGGTTTTAGTTAAACTAACAAAGTTTTATTTTAATTTAAATCTTTCTATCTCTTCTCAGTTTCAACTTCCCGTCAGAAGAAGCGCGCGTTTTCAGCTTATGCTAATTTTGAAGTAGAGCCAAGTACTATTTAAACCAGAGGTAGAAACCTCTCAGTGCGAGAGAGCTTTTAGTCTCAGATCACGGTCATTCTATTCGACGTTCGCCTGACCAGCTAGCAGACAAATTCTAAGCCATAGTGCTTGCTACGTGATTGCTTGTTGAAATAAATCCATGTGCGCTAGTATTAGTAATTCTTGCTACGCACCATTTAGTTAGAGGCCAACTCCGCGAAGAGCTCTGTGAGCAAAGATCAATTAAATTTCTATTTAGCTTTAGTTTAAATTTATCTGATTGTTCATTTAGACCCAAGTGTGGTCTTTTACTTTCTGTATCCCTCCCGAGTTGGGAAGTGATTTGTAAATAATATTGATTTAATAAAAGAGGATTTTAAATCCCTTTCAAGTGCAGTTATTCTTAAGCACAGTATCTACAACCAGAACATAGCTGTATTCAGCTCTCTGTTCCAGATCAGGACTTAAGAACCTTAAGGAGTTACTTTAAGATGTTTGCCAAGAACATGCACAGAACACTCAGTCCTGACAAGCTCAGATTTTTTATTTTTATAAGTTCGTAAGTTATGCATTTTTTGCTTTAAAAATGATTGAATTATGTCGTTCTTATCTTCCGGTTAAGGTTTTTATGCCTTTAGTAAATTTGCATGCAAGATTTGTAGAATTATCAACAATTTAAAAATTGTTTAAGTGCGGCTAAGCCTAACATTTTTGTGATGGTGGATATATTTGTTTACATTTGGAACTTAGCAGAATAATGGATTTGTTGCCAATCTGGAGAAGCTAAGCTTCCCAGCAACAAAGATAACGCCTTTTTTTAGTATTGCGAATTAAATGATGCTTAATCCACTCCGAAATTTATTGAAGGAAATAAATGTTTAAGATTAACTTCGTAATTTTTAATATAGACATTTTGCGTTTTTATGTATTTTTGCCTTGTCGCGAAGTGAAAACTGAACTAATTGAATGAGAAATACTGAATCGTCTGCGAAAAACTATATCTTTTTTCTTTGTTTAATTTCTTTTATACACATCGTTTTAGATTTATTGTAGTATTTGAATAGGACATGTAGCAACGATTAGGTAATTCTCCAGATGATATAGTACATAATTTTTGTGCATAAGTTATAAAGTGAATGAGATGTAACGCTGTACAGTAAAGCTAGAAGGCCGCTAGCGCCAGAGTGTCGCTGTTGTAAAGAAATACAGTGAAGTTTAAAGAGTGCATTTATTCTATTGTGGTTTATGCGCTATCGACGAAGTAGATTTAATTCAATCCAATAAATTTAAATTAAATGCAAAATGCGTATAATTTAATATTCCGAAGAAGGAAGTCATGTGGTGTACACATCAGATTTTTTCTACTTTGTAATGTGATTCATTTAAATAAACATGTATTAAAATCGTGAGATGTTGAATTAGAAATATCCAAAATTTTAATGAAGTCATACTAGCCGGACTCATTAAAATTATCATATATTTTTTCTTTTTTACTTCTTTGTACGAAGTGAAGGAAGTATTGTAATCGCGAAACATTTCGTGTACTATATTTCTACGAAAATATCCATTTTGACCGCTATCGAATGCAATTTAACCAAGTTTTTGTGTGACATCTGTGCATACAGACAGAACAAACGACTCTCTTTCCCCGAACGAATAATAAAACTAATTTAAAATGGATTCAGATGATATTTTTTCGTGACGTCTGTACGTACGTACGTGTGTATGTATGTGTCTCGCATAATTCAGAAATGAGTAGCCTCAGACGGTTGAAACTGTTATAACATGTAGCTGTGCAGCTCCTTTTTTAGTTGCAGTGGGCCGCACCTAAATTATGTAAATGTATATATATATCCACTCTGTTTCTCGGTTCAGTGAGCTCAGTTTTTGTTATTCTTATATGTTGGTAAATTGTACATTTTTTGTTTGAAAGATGATTGAATTATGTTGTTCTTATCTTCCGGGTAAGATTTTTATGCCTTCAGTTAATTTGCATGGAATAGTTTGCATGGAATAGTTGAACAATTTAAATGTTGTTCAAATGGTGCTAAGCCTAATTTTTTTTTACCACAGCAGCCATATTTGTTTACGTTTGAAACTTAGCAGAATAGGGAATTAAGTGCTTCTGCACCTTCAGTGTCTTTTTGCCGAGTGCGACCAAAAGGAAACTTTTAGTTTTATACACCGAAAAATCTGCTTTCTTTCCTGCTGTCCAATTTTTTTTTTTCTTCGTAGAAACTGTAATTTTAATTGTAAAAATTGTTTTTTTCAGTTCTTTTAACTGTATTTGGTATTTTATGTTTTTCTCTATCTTTCAATTTTTAATGAAGATATTTTGAGCATTTTTGTATATTTGCCTTGCCGCGAAGTGAGAAGTGAATTATTTGAATGAGAAGTATATGTCTCATGAAATTCGAGGAAATAAGTTTAAATGAAATGCAGCAAAAAATGCGTATAATTTAATATTCCGTACAAGGAAGTTATGTGGTGTACACATCAGATTTTTGCGATAACTATTTTAGCCGGCTGGGGGCGGAAGCGAGTAGTTTTTATAGACTGTTTTTTTTTTTTTTATTTTAAAGAAATAATATAGCGAATGTAAAAATGTGCTTAGCAACTTATAACAAACACTCCATCGGGAATTCTAAAGATATGCTGTTTTTAAATATTATGTGATTTTGCTATTGAATTGAATTTTATGCGGTGTAAATGCGAAGAACGTTATATTTGATTAAAGTTCATAAAAATAAATATATGATGAATAAAAAAAAGACAGAAAAAATAATAATGAAAATTTGAAAGATTTGAGATTTTAACGGTCATCCGAAAGTGTTTGCTAAGATTTCTTAGGCTCTCGCTGAGCTCGTAGTCTACCAGTCTGCTGTTACACTCACTCCTGCTAACCCATTTCTTTTTGTCTTTTTAGCTTTATTATTAAGCATAATTTTCTTCGCACTTACGCCATATACAGTTCAATAGAATAATCACAAAAATTTTAAAAGCTACATATGCTTAGAATTCCCGAGTGTTAGGAGATGGTCCATATTTTCCTATTTTTTTAAGTCTTTTGTCAGTTCATCATATCAATGTTCAGTTTTCTTAGTAAGATGGCTTAGAAAACTTATTTTTGTCTTTTTATTATTAACGTTGTATGAACTTTATTTGGAAGCACTTCCGCAAAGCGCCCGTTGGCGCTTCGGCAAAGAACCCGTTGGCGCCGTTGCAGTTATACTCGCCAAGCTCACGAACGGCTGATCGACGTCGACGATCAGCGGCGTACGATTATTAAACACATGGAAGTAAGCCGCGTAAATGTGATATTTAGTGCATCTAATCAAAATAGGTTAAATAATAAATGACATAAATTCAGGTTAGCAGAGAAAACAATATATAAAAGCATATGGATGTAAAATTAACCGATTAAACGTGATATACGAAAATTTGTATTAAAATAAGCACGGAAAACAATATATTAAGCTTAACGGAAGCGAAATAATCATCTAATAATGAGATCTTTGTAATAATGAACTCTTTTCTTGACATCTTTTCTTGACGAAGTTATCTATTTAATGGAAAAAATTAGTAAAATTCGGATCTGTCTTTGAATATCTTTCAATATTATAAAATTCCAAAATATTCCTGTTTTTAACAGTGCAGTTTCTAAGGAAATTGTAAAAGCATAAAATCAAAAAGTACTTTTATAGTTAATATCTTCATTGTATAATTTAAAAGTACTTCTAAAACTATGAAAATCCATTATCAACACATAAATGAAATCAGCTAATATTCTCATTTTAAATAAAAACTGAATTGCAACTGTCTGATTACATGAAGTTTTTTTAGTAATAAATTATATTCTTCTCATACTTAATTTTTTTATTTTATAAATGTATTGCGCAAAAAATCAAAATATTCGTGTTTTCGATTATCATTCACCCCCTCTCGCCATTATTTTCTTCCGCGAACAAGCATCTATCTCCGAAAACTTCACTAATTATATGAAAATGTTTGTATCTATTCATTGTTAAAAATTCACAAGAATAACGTGAAAATCCGAAAAAATAATAAGAAATATGTGAAGAAAAGTTTTAATCTGTAAATGCGAACAGCGAAGGTGGGTAACGTAAGAGCAATGGTTGCAGTGGCGGCTCGTAATAAGCACTGTGGAACTGCAACACCCCCTGTTTCCACTTATTATTATTTTTAATATTTAATATAATGAGCCCTTTTTTCTTTAATTCTTTCTTTATACTTCTACAATATATAATTCTTAAACTTAATGACAGTAGCCATCCTCCAGGTTATGAAAAAGGTACGAAAGTATTTGTATGGAACTGCGCTTCACGAGGCTGTTCTGCGCAAGCGCGCACAGAAAAGCATCGCTCGAGCCAGGGAGATAAAACAGCACTGTCGCTCTTGCAGTGCCGCAATTCTGGAAACGTGATTATTTCCTACTCCGCGCGTGTGGTATTTGGATGTTCTGCGCATGCGCTCTTAGGAAGGAGCGTACGAGGCTGAGAGGGAGAGAGCACTGTCGCTTTTACAGTGCCGAATCTGGAGTATCGTCGGGAGCTTGTTCTTTTTTTTTACTCCGCGTGTGCTGTGTTTAAAAATCATACACCATATTCTTGGCTAGATAATTTTTCAGTTATTCTATTTGATTCATTTTTTTTTCGGTTCTTTTATTTTACAGAAAACTTTAACCATGTCCTTGCATCCTCAAGTAATAAATTCTGTGACTGTAAGTGAACTTCAAGAGCTTTCGTTTTCATGCGCTTGCAATGCTTTCAATATAGAAAAATTTTCTCCGTTGTCATCCAGAGATCGAGGAGAAAATGATTGATCTCTTCGCGCAAATTAAAACAAGAAGAATTGATTTCATTTTTAAATGAATAGGTAAAGCTTGAACTGTAACAATTTAAGTTAAAGTAATTAAGAAATGTTTAATTTTTTTTTTTTAAATTTCGTGGAAGTTTCAAACTAAATTTTCTTTTTATACATATTTGTTTCCCTTTACACAGGTTTAAAACAAAGGTTAAATTTTTTTGGAACAGCACCCCCACTAATTTTAGCTACGAGCCGCCACTGAATGGTTGCAACCTTCGAACAAACGAATCTGTTGAATCTGACGGGTTACCAGGTTTGAACTATTATCGCCAATGTTGGCGGTGTTTACATTTACCGGGCGCTTTGCGAAAGAAAACCCCTTTATTTGTTAATTATCACGTTCTTCGCTCTAATGTCACATAAAATTCAGTTCAACAATAAAATCCCAAAATAATTAAAAACAACTTATCTTTATAATTTCCGATATATAGTTTTGCTAGCTGCAGATAAAAATTTTGCATTTCGTACACTGTTGCCACTGCTCGCTTTCGAATCGTTGAGTTTGTTAATGAAAAATTCATTAAAGTTTTACAAAATATGAAACTGGTAAACTGCGAGCTCAGCGATAAACTAAAAACATTAACAAATCTTTTTGAACCGCCGTATTTATCGTTCTGGCTACAAATTTTATTGACTGTATGTAGACAATCATTTTCAATAACGCAAAGAACTCCGTTAAAAATACAATTCGTTGAGAATAAAACATTGCAACACTTACTTGAAACTGAGCAGAAGTTCAAAGAAGCTGGAGTTTCGGAATCTAAAAAGAAATACTATATTTTATTTTAATTTATTAAATAATTCATAAACAGATAAACATAAAAAATGCATTAAACTTAATTTCGTATTTCAAGTTGAGAAATCTCTTTCTAGAAGACTTAATTTCAAACCTACTTAGTAACATTTTATGATTATAACTTTTATAATGATGGAAAGTTCTGAAAACATGAATTTTATGAATTAGCGGTAAAATTAAATGTAAATAAGCTTTAATAAATTTCACGGATCCTAAACACTGATTTTAACTTTTTAAAGGCATGTTTAAAATTAGCAATTTCTTCTATATAATGTTTACTTTGCGTCTAACTGTCTGTTTAAACAAATTTTCATTATGCTCATATTCCATAATTTTCTCGTTTAATTTTTATCAAATCTAAACCATTTAATTATACACGTTTTCACTTATTTTAATTACGATTGGAAGATTTAAACTTCACTATAATTACAGTACAGTTTATTATATTATTATTAGTCCAAAAGTGATGTTAGTCCCGAATATAAATGGCATTTTTCTCGAAGCACTTAAATGCGTTGCATCATTTTTCACATTGTTGCGCCAAACATTATTGCCCCATTATAAGGCATTTTTCCCGCCTTCTTAGCATGCCTTCGTGGTGTGGTGGTCAACACGCTCGACGCGTATTCGAGAGGTCCGTGGTTCGAGTCCCGGCGAAGGCATTGCTATTTTTTTACATCTCTCTTGCTTCTAAATAACCTAATGTCTCTACACTGGCGCCCGAACTAAAAAAGAGTGTGGTGGATGATCATTCTCCACCACCGGGGTTTGGCGACTGGGTCCCCAAACCCCAGTCGCCCATTAAACGGGAGAGTATATAAGGTATTTCTCGCCCCTTTCTTCGCATGCCTTCGTGGTGTAGTGATCAGTACGCTCGACGAGTAACCGATAGGTCCATGGTTCGATTCCCGGGGAAGGTGTTGCTCGTTTTTCATGCCTCCTGCTTCTAAATACCTAATATCTCTACAAAGACATCTAAATATATGTAAAGAATGTGAAGGAGATAAGGCAACTCGAATACTATAATGGGATACGAATTTATTGTTTCTTATGTTAATGTGATAAAACTAGATATAACCTTTAAAGAAACACATCTGAAAAGAAAAACTGAATTCCAGAAGTGTCTTATAATATAAAAATTTCGGAAATCTTATTTTTTTACCGATACAGCTAATTTTATATTTAATTATTTCTGTATATCTAATATTCTACACAGCGACATACACTGACTACCAATAAGTATTTGGACACCCGTGATAGAAAAGAAAAACTAACTTTATTCAAAATCAATAGTTGGTAGAGGTAATTAGAGCGTGGACCCTCCGGGCCATACTTTCCACAAGTGACAGCTAGCGGTATTTTCTTCCACTCGGCTTGGAGAAGACATAGAAGTTCCTTCACCGATTTTGCACGGGTAGTGCACCCCTGAATTCGGCGATGCAACTCGTCCCAGAGGTTCTCGATAGGGTTCAGGTCTGGACTCTGGGCAGGCCAGTCCATTCGATGAACTCCATTGGCACCATACCAAGCCTTGGTTAACGTCGAAACATGACAACTGGCATTGTCGTCCTGAAAGTAACAGGGGTCCAACCCGTAAAACTGCCACAACGTAGGAAGCACATTGTCATCCAAAATAGTGCAGTAGGCATCGGAGTTGAGCTTACCATGAATGGGGACCAAGGGTCCCAGCCCATACCAGGAGAAACACCCCCAGACCATAATTCCACCTCCGCCGAACTTGACTGTTGGCACAATGCATTCTGGCAGGAGACGTTCTCCAGGTAGACGCCAGACCCAGACCCTGCCATCCGAACGGTAAAGGGTGAACCTTGATTCGTCACTCCAAAGAACCCGTTTCCACTGATCTACGGTCCAATTTCGATGTGCTTTGCACCACATTAACCGAGCAGCGCGGTTGGACTTTGTGATCAAAGGCTTATGGGCAGCAGCACGACCATGAAAACCAAGCAGATGTGCTTCCTTACGGATGGTATTCATTGAAACAATACTCCCGGATGCCTGTTGAAACTCCTCGCGGATGAGGGCCATCGGTTGGGTGCGGTTCTTCCGAATTTCTCTGGAGAGCACTCGTCGGTCTCTATCTTCCAGTTTCGTTGGTCTGCCGACTCGGGGCACATTCCGACAATCACCGCTCACCTTCCACTTCTTAATCACATAGGCCACTGTCGGTTTTGGGTACTTGAGATCGCTGGATATGTCCCTTAAGGATCGGCCACATTTGTGATACCCGATAATTATACCTTTCTCGAAATCAGAGAGCTCCGAATTGCGAGGCATCTTGCATGCGACTAAAGCCGATGCTGTTTCCTACACGATATATACCGGCGGAGTCCGTGACGTACCTTAGGACCGCAGATATCGTCATTTGCATAGGTGTCCAAATACTTATTGGTAGTCAGTGTATACCACACAAAAATGAATTACAACTCTTGTATTTCGTCATTGTGACTCAACATCTTCGGCAGTACTTAGAAATGCCGGTACTTAGAAATTAATATGAATCATTTTAATGCAAAACAGATTCTGTGAACATGATCTAATACCTTAACCCAATTTTCGTTTTCAGATAACGAACAACACACTCATATGCAACTTACCTGATGTAGTCCCATAGTTACTAATACAAGTGATGGTTACAGCATCTAAAAGAAAAAGATAATTAATTGCACATGCACATACGTCAAAATTATTATTATTTTTTCCAATATACAAAGTTATGAAACAAAACTTACTTGAGGGCGTGGCAGTTGTAAGCGCTCTTCGTCTCCTATCAAAACAAAACAGAAAAACGAACTAAACATTAAAATCCAGTTTTATGCCATTAATTCTGCTTGTAAATAATGCAATATAATTAAAATAATTGTTACCACCAAGTTATCAGACGATTTTTTGATTTCGTATTTTAACTTTATTTTTTGTTAATTCGATAGCACTGCTCAGCGATTTTTAACAAACTCTGAAGAAGTTAATAGTAACATTAAGGAGAAAAGGTTCATGAATATCCTAATAATAATCCTATTTAAAAGTCATTTATAAAATAGAACTCAATCATTCTAGCATGACTTTAAACATTTATTTTTGATCGCAGAAATGGATATACTATATATATATATATATATATATGTGTGTGTGTGTGTACACTGGTTACCATAAAGAAAAATCACAAAAATAGCGATAACTTCCTCAAAAATACGCCAAACCGTGTAAAATTTGAATATGGTGCCAAGTAAGAGTAGCTGAGTAAAACTGCAATATGCAAATTAGCGGCGCTACACTCGGAGTACGTCATCTCCGAGGAGCATAGGATTCTCAGGAGTCCATGTTTGACAGCAAGCCCACATATTTCACAGTGATAGTGACATCAGAAATCTGAAATAACCAATTCGTAACAATGACCTCCAGGCATCATTTGCCTACAGAACTACGACGGAGAGCCATTGGGAGACTAGAGGCAGGAAAAAGTCAAATAGAAGTGGCCAAATGGATAAATATGAGTCCTTCTGTGGTTAATAGACTTTGGAGGCAATTACAAACCACAGATTCGGCATCTAGGAGATTCAGCCAAGGACGGTCAACTGCTACGACGAGCGCCAATGACCGATGTTAGACATTATGTGCACGCAATAATAGAACCGCTACTCCGACTCTTCTTAGATCCTCCCTTGCTGCGGCTACCGGAAGGTTGGTGTCAACGTCATCTGTGCGTAGAAGGCGTCACGAAGGTGGTCTGTATGCGAGGCGACCAGCCATTTGCGTAGGTAGCCACGCCATAGGAGAAACCGTTTGCAGTGGGCGCGACAACAAGTCCACCGGATGCCTGATCAATGGAGGGCTGTTGTCTTTACAGATGAGTCCAGGTTTAATCTAGAAAGCGATAGTAGGCGTTATTTGATATGGATAGAACCCGGAACCCGTTATCATCCGTCAAACATTCGTAAAAGAGACGCATACGGAAGGGGCATTGTCTATGTTTCTCTCACGGGTGGCACCTCATGGGTGGACGCACAGACCACCATGTCTTTCCAGGGGAACCACCAATGTTCATATTTATAAAGATGACATCCTTGATGCTTATGTGGGCCCATATGTCGGAGCAATAGGTGATGCTTTCCTGTTACAGGACGACAACGCAAGACCACACAGGGCTCGCATCGTGGATGATTATCTTCAACAGGAAACAATTATGCGCATGGAGTGGCCAGCTCGATCCCGGGACTTGAATCCTATCGAACACATTTGGGATGCTTTAGGGAGACGTCTAGCTGCTCTCAATCCGCCCGCCCCCTCAGACCCTTGCCGCGCTTGCAACTGCTTTGCAAGAGCAATGGCTCTCGCTTCCTATGGAACGGATAGACCGCATAATTGAAAGCATCACACATCGCCGTATGTGTTGTATTGCTTCTAGAGGCAATCCTATTCCATATTGAAGGTACTTTTCCTATAGCAAACTGACACCTTCGATTTGTTCATTTTGTACATGTGCTAATTTCTATACTACCATAACTATCTGGTAATTTCTTTTTATGTTATTTGATACCTTATTATGTGTTGTATATTGTGGCTAAGTTTCATAAACTTCTACATGTAACGCTTTCAGTAATCGCGATTTTTGTGATTTTTCCTTAATTATGATAACCAGTGTATATCTCTCTCTGATCATGCACGCACACAAACACATACACACACAAACACATACACACACACTAACAAACACATACACAAACAAACAAACACACACACACAAGCAAACACACACACACACACGTAATACATATTAGTGAGCAAAAATATTTCTAATATTGCACGCTCGCCGTAGTGATTTTTTTTGCGTAGAAAATCTAATTTGAATTGCAAAAATAATTTTTTTAATTGTTTTAACTGTATTTGGTGTTCTACATTTTTACTTGTTTTAACTTGTTAATTTTTGTTTAATAAAGATATTCTAAGTTTTTATGCAGTTTTGCCTAGTCGCGAAGTGAGAATTGAAATAACTGAATGAGAAATATATCTCTAATGAAATTCGAAGAAATAAATTTAAATGAAATGCAGGAAAAACTGCTTATAATTTATTCGTGCAAGGAAGCGATGTGGTGTACACATGAGATTTTTTCCCCATAAACTTTGATGATAAATTCTATTAAAATTTATTTCTATTTCTAAGAGGAAAAAAAACTTTTTAATAATGCAGCAAATGTGAAACAATATTCTCATCATTAAAATCATGTCTCTAATCCTAACTAATATTATAAATGCGAATGTGAGTTTGTGTGTATGTTTGTTTGTTACGCTTTCAAGCCTAAGTTACTTAACCCATGATCATGAAATCTGCAGGAAATCTTTTTGATCTATTAGAAAAGATTATAGGCTATAAAATGTAACTTATCTGTTGGAACTATATAATAGGTTTTATAACTTCAAATGATTGTCGTTGTATAAACATTAAATGTTGAAAGTTTTATAATGATAGGTTAAACGATGGAAAAGTTTGTCGGCGCGCGCAGGTGCGTGGGTTAAACCACGCAAACATTTTTAACCTTTTCTAATACATCAAAAATATTTCTTGAAAATTTCATGATGGTCGGTTAAGTAATGAAGTGTGAAATCGTAACATTTATTAATTAAGCGTTCGTTAATTTTTATTTGTTTAATTTAATTTATTATTTAAAATCCTTCAGGATTTCCGGCTTTTGGCTCTTCTTTCACAAACATTTTTCGGTCATTAGAAAATATATGTAACAGTTTTACTAGATTTCGTGGCGGTACACTCCCTGTAAATACAAAATATCCGCGGCCTATAGCTATTGAAGAAGGGCAAAATTCACGCGGAGTTGAAACTTCTTAAAGGACATCAACGCGAGCGAGGCCGCGGTTAAAAGCTAGATATCTCTTTTTGTTTGTTTATTTATTTCCTTGTTAACAGTTAATTCCCCCCTCCCCCATTTTCGAAATGTCTCGCAAACGTAAATCTAACATGTCTAGGAATTCATCTCGGGCCCGGGCAGCAAAAATTGCTCGATCCCAAGAATCTTCCATACATGCACAATTAAGAAGACGAGAACAAACAAGGCGATAATCTGTTTTGAGAACTGATGAAACAACTTCTCAAAAGACAAGAAAGATTAGAGGCCCAAACTTCCCGTCAAGCTTTTCTTTTCAATAGTCTTTGAAACTTATTTAAGGACATCAACGCGAGCGGCGCCGCGGGTAAAATCTAGTAGTCCATAAAGGAAAGTTATTTAAACTTCTAAATGCATATGCATGTTTTCACTTTTTGCTATAAAATCATTAGTTTGTTTCAAATCAAAGAGTCAGAAATGATAAACTGTCTTTAAATGTCATTCGATAAAAACAGTTAAATTTTCAAATTTTTATGGTTTAAATATGAAAATCCGGAAAAGAATAAACATTAAATTTTACAGTCATACAGTAAGCAAATAATTGGAAAAAATATGAGAGTTACGAGGAAACTGAAATATTTTCTAATATAAATTAACAAAATATTATTAATGAACGTATGCTGTATGATGTAGGTATATTTTCTTGATAGTCGTATAAACCATACACACATATATAGCGCACAAGCAGATGTCTGAAAATTCGTAAAAATGGATTCTCATTAACATGTATTGTATTTTAAAGATATAAATACACTTTTAGACCAAAAAAAAGACGCACAGAGAAGATACAAAGCAAATTGGACACAAATTAAAATGCATACAGGTTTCGACGGAAAATGCAGAATTTTACATTTTGGCTGCCAATGAATGAACACTTGTCGCTACAGCACATCTGATCTGCGCAATTGACAGGATATTTAAGAGGAGGAATTACGATTCCGGGTCATAAATTCTTCTCGAATTTCATTCCGTGTACTCTGGTAGACAGCAACTATGCCTCGCATACAGGTGCGCGAACGATATGCGCAGATGTCAGAATTTGAGACAGGTCTTGTAGTTGGGCTCAAAGAAACCGGCTGTCTTATCGGCGAATAGCTCGACATTTGAGCAGGAGCGATCCCACTATGAAGCGATGTTGGCAGGAATGGGTGGACCATGGCCGCACGCAGCGTCAAGAAGGAAGCGGTAGGCCTAGAGAAACGACAGAACGTGAAGACCGAGCAATCGTCAGAGCGGCACTCACAGCCCCAGATGCATCATTATCATCGATTGTACGTGCAACTAGTGCTTCAGTGATCGCAAGGACCATTCGCAGACGGCTCACAGAAAGAAGGCTGAGGTCACGGCGCCCCTTGCGCCCACTACCATTGACCTCTGTACGACATTAAGTCCGTGTGCAGTGGTGTCGGGGTCATTTGCACTGGAACGTCACTGACTGGAGTAGAATAGTCTTCAGTGATGAGTCCCGCTTTGAACTGAGCCTCGATGACCAGCGAAGGCGAGTCTGGAGACGCCCCGGACAGCGGTGTGAGACCAACTTGACTGTCTTCCGGCAGACAGGCCGACAACCAGGAGTGATGGTCTGGAGTGCCATTTCATTTCATAGTAGGACCACTTTGGTTGTCATCCGTCGCAACCTTACAGCACAGCGCTACGTCGACGAAGTTCTAAGGCCCGTTGTGTTGCCCTTCATGTCATACCACCATGGGCTTACATTTCAGCAAGACAATGCCCGCCTCCACACTGAACATGTTTCTACTGCTTGCCTTTGTGCTTCCCGAACATTACCTTGTCCAGCAAGGTCGCCGGATCTCTCTCCTATTGAGTACGTTGGAGCATTATGGGCAGGGCCCTCCAACCAGCTCGGGACGTTGACGATCTAACGCGCCAGTTGATCAGAATTTGGCACGATATCCCTCAGGAGGACATCCGCAACCTCTATCGATCGATGCCAAGCCGAGTAACTGCTTGCATAAGGGCCAGAGGTGGACAAACGCGTTACTGACTTCACTTTGTAAAGCTCTATCACTTCAATAAATCATCCAATTTTTCTAAACTGTAATCATTTGTTTTTCTGTACATGTACATCACTTCTACCAATTTTCGTCCCATTCGGATAACTCCTTCTTGGTGCATCTTTTGTTTGTCTAAGAGTGTATTTTATTAGAAAATTCATTCAGAAATTTTTATAAGTGTAATTTTACATTTGAGGTCAGTATTGCTCTATTAGCAAAATTATTTAGAAAGATACTTTGGAATAAATGTAAATTATGTCTTGAAGTAATCCATTTATGATTCAGCACTTATTCCTTAATGCCGATTAAATAAAATATATCGAGCGGCCCGGGATCCCAAGACACATTGTACCTTGTATGTACACTGCATAAAAAAGAAAGTGACAAGTGACAAGTGACGGAGGACGTGACCACTACCCCTTTACTATTAAGTTAATTAGTATAGTGTCACGCCCGCCCTTATCTAGAGTATGACCTGTGATGCCTCATGGGTGGCTCGCACCGCGCGCCCAAACCCAACGCCTGGACCGTCCGGTTGGCAGTTCTACGAATCTAATGCCACCGGGTTGAATATCTGAGATTATTACCTAATTTTTCGGTGATTGATACCTTGAGGTATCCCTCTCACTGTAGGCGAATATTGTCTTTGCTGGGTGCGTTTTGCAAAGACCACTTCATGTTAGGCATAAAAAAGAAAATGGTACAGCTTTATATCTTCTGTTCTACTGGGCCGATTAACGAAATTCATATTGCATTTCTCATATCTCGAAACGCGACTTAAGCGCGATATTAGATTTATATGTAGCATTGTTCTAACATAGATACACTCACGTTTGTGAAAATTGCAACACCAAGAAGGAATCGTCATAATTGAATGCAATTTAATACACAGTTGAGTGGTAGTGGTACAAATAAATGATTAAATGTTCAAAGCAAACAAACAAGAACAAGAGATCAGAATCAGTATTTTGTGTGGCCACCACGCGCCGCAATAAGTGCTGCTACACGACGTGGCATGGAGTCAAACAAAGTTTGAATGTCTGACTGAGGAAGAGCATTCCATATCGTTTGTACGCGTACCCAAAGTTCGTCTGCAGACGCAACAGGACGAGGATCACGAGCAAGACGCCGACCAATGACATCCCACACATGTTCAATTGGCGACATATCCGGGGAACACGCAGGCCAAGGAAGAAGCTGTACCTGCTGCGCTGCAAAGAAGGATTTAACAATCCGAGCAGTATGAGGGCGGGCATTGTCCTGTTGAAATACAGCGCCTGGCAAGCTTTGAAGGAAGGGAACAGCTTCGGGCTGTAGAACTTCACGGATATACCGGTTGCTGTTCAGATTGCCCACAATTCGTAGCAATTGAGATCGTCTATGATATGCTATGGCGCCCCAGACCATAACTCCGGGTGTTCGTCCACTGTGGCGTTCGATAATGCACTCCGGAAGGTGGCGTTCACCGGCATAGCGTCTGACACGAATGCGGCCATCATGGTACCACAAATTAAAGCGGGATTCGTCAGAAAACACGACATGCTGCCAATCAGCACGCCAGTCTCTATGCTGATTGGCCCATTGTAGCCGCAGGCGGCGATGGTCGTGCGTTAGGGGGATCCTGTATAAAGGAGTCCGTGCGCGCAGTCCACACTGCAGCAGACGTCTACGAATTGATGAAGCACACAATGAAACACCTGTAGCTATTGACCACAGTGCTGCCAATTGTCTAGAGGAAGCTGTACGGTCCGTCCGCGCCATGCGGACCAGGTGTCTATCATCGCGAGCTGACGTCACATTTCGGGGTCCACTCCCGGATTTCCGAGTTGTCCGACACTCGTCCGTCCACTGCTTCCAAACGCGCATCACTGTGCTGCTGTTACGCTGCACACGAGAGGCTACTGCACGATACGACAATCCAGCTTCACGAAGGCCGATGATTCTCCCTCGTTCAAACTCTGTAAGTTGTTCAAATCTCGCTCTCTTTCGTCGACGAGGCATAAGTACAGATTGAGTTAACGTTTACCACTAGCAGATAACCACCGATAACCATACACGCCTCGCTACAGCCATCTATTTATTCGGATCCATCAGCCGTTCAGAGGGCGCTGCTCAGCATACGCATGCGCTACGGATTTGCAATTCTAATCATTTGCATATCATGCGCTACTTTGCATTTCCTGAAAATTTCAGCTCATTCGCGTAAGTCCTTCATGGTGTTGCAATTTTCACAAACGTGAGTGTATTTTGACACAAAATCGGAATTTTCCTGAAATGACCTGCCAATGTTTTTCCATATTTTGATTCTTGACTCAAATTATGCCTAAATATTAAATTTTGTAAAATTTGGTGCGAAATTTACAGACAAATTCGAAAATTTGCCTTGGCGTATTTTTTTTCAGTTTCCGCCAAGAAAAATTGACTCGGCGAACTTCTTAATTTATAGCAACCTATTTTCGTTTTCTGTTTTTCCTTGCAGATGAGCGGAAAAAAAGTTGTCGTTGATATTTTCAAATAATTTTATTTTTTAAGTGCGTAAACCACATTTGTCTTATTACCGCTTTTAAGAAATATTCCAAATTTCAAACCGCGCCAATATATAAATTCACGTATATCCTAGGAAATTTTGAATAAAGAACTCTAATTTTTTGCAGGTATGCTTAGAAATATATCTATTTTAAGGTGATGGTAAAACCTTTATAGATCATAATTCGAATTTTTTTTTCGAAAAATTTATAAAAGTTATTTAAAAATATAAATTTTGAAAATAAATCATAAAAAATGGGCGAATCTTATTTGGAATGATCCTAAATTTCGAAATGCGAAAGAAGAAATCCAGTAAGTTTTAAAAAAAGAGATATGAATAAATATATATCAAATTAAATTAACATGGAAAAGCTATAATTTTGAGAACTAATTTTTTAAAAACTACTCGTGCGATTTTTACACAGTTTTTTTGCGCAGTGTACAGTCGTTTGTTTATATTATTGTTTGCATCCAAAAACACTATAGAGCAAAGAAAAAAGGAAGAAAAAAACTGAAGGTTTTGATGAACTTTGTGAAAGAATCATTGTTATAAGGCATATTATGAATAATATCTTACCTGAAAGAGATGAAACAGCAGATAATCAAGCAGAATATGTAGACGAGTATAAAAAATGCTAAAGCTCCAAATATAGCCGCATAGAACTCGCGATCTGAAATGACGATTAAAAATTATTGACAAAATTACATCTTCAACATATGATCGCAAGATATAATAGCATGAGAGCAATTATAGAAAACAGTCTTATGCCGGTAGTATCAAAGTGAGTTTTTCAGACTGGCCACGTACGATTCGCGAAAGAATTTTATGCGGATGGCGAATACATTTCAAATATGACTTTGCTGCAAATATGGTGTTGCAAAGATTTCAAGATTTTAGTTATCTGAAGTCCGAGTTTAAGTTATTTTCATTACCATGAATGAACTTGAATGAATAAGTAGAAAATAAACTTGAATAATGCAGTAACAAATTTATAAATGGAGCTCATTAATTAAAATATATATATAAATATTAGCCTTAGTATGATAAAAATCTTATTCAAAGACTTGAAGCTAAAGATTTTATTAAATATTGAGCGCATTTGTTTGAAATATAGACTTCAAATGTTTTTCTAATGTATTTCTAATATCTAATTATTATTCTTATTTTAATATTTACTTGTTGCAAAATAAATATTATTAAAATATTCCTTGAAATAAGGTACTTTATTCAAAGAGTGTTAATCTGTAACTCATATTATAGTTCGTACGCTCGAAAAGTTTTGTATCTCATTGATGTCGCTTGTCATAATTTTTTGTTTTAAATGGAAACGCATCCCAAGAATCATTGTCTGCATTTGGAAATACTACTTATGTTTGTAAAAATATTAGTATTTCCATATCTAATAGGAGGGTACATAAAAACATGGAAAGCGCTGCAAATTAACGAAGAAATTTACATTGCGACGAACGAAGAAACGACGATTAACGAAGAAATTTACATATATTAAATTTACACCAAATTGCGTTTTTCATATCTCGAAAGCGCGACTTAGGATATGTATTAGATTTATATATAGCATTGTTCAAATATAGGTGCTTTGACACAAAATCGGACTTTTTCTGAAATGGCATGCCCATTTTTTTCCATATTTCGATTCTACGACTCAAATTATACCAAACTGCCAAGTTTTCTAAAAATCGCACGCGTAGTTTTTAAAAAATGAGCTCTCAAAATTTTAGCTCCTCGATGTTAATTGAATTTGATATATATTTATTAATATCTCTTTCTTTATGAAACTTATTGGATTCCTTCTTACACAGTTCGAAATTTAGGTTCATTCCAAACAAAATTCGCCCATTTTTTATGATTTATTTTTAAAATTTATATTTTAAAATAATTCTTATAAATTTTTCGGATAAAATTTTGAATTATAACCTATAAAAGTTTTACAATCATTTAAAAGTAGATTTATTTCTGAGCATACCTGCAAAAAATGAGGGCTTTTTATTCAAAATTTCCGAAGATATACGTGAATTTATATCTTGGCGCGTTTTGAAGTTTGGCGTATTTGTTGAAAGCGATAATAACGGAAATGTGGTTTACGCGCTTTGTTAAAATTATTTGAAAGTAGAACGATATGACTGTTTTCCTCTTATCCACAATGTAAAAAGGCAGGAACGATGTGACTTTTTTCCCTTCTCTGCACAATGAAAGGGAAGGAAAATAGGTAGCCATATATTAAGAAATTCGCCAAATGAATTATTCTTGGCTCAAACTGAAAAAAAATTCTCGAAGTTTCGCACCAAATTTTACAAAATTTAATATTTAGGCATCATTTGAGTAGCAGAATCGAAATATGGAAAAATATTGCTATGTTATTTCAGAAAAAGTCGGATTTTGTGTCAAAATACCTATGTTAGAATGATGCTATATATAAATCTAATATATATCTTAAGTCGCGCACTGGAGACATGAAAAACGCAATTTGAATTTCGTCAATCGGCCCAGTAAAACGAAAGACACATAACTGTCCCATATTTATTTATTTTTTTTTCGCTGTGTACGTCAGTAAAGGTCGCCTGGAAGCATTTGAAAAGGGAGAAAAGTAGGTCCTACACTAAGTTTTGCTGTTGAAGTGAAGGACATGCTCTTAGAAAACTTGAAATCTTTAAGTTGAAATTACATCAAATATAATGTTGAGTGTTGATATTTTATCAAAACTTTCAAAAATTGTTTCTATTTAAATTAAAGAGATGTGTGTTCCTCCTTTACTTTTTCTTTTAAAAAGTAAAACATTTCTGTGAGATCTTTTAATAGATTAATTGTAAACATTTCGTGATAAAGCGCGTTTTCAGTCATTCTAAATGTTCGCATTATTCATACCTAATTATACATAGAGTAGTCTCATAATTTTTTTTTTCACACCTCAAAAATGAGGCTCAGAACTTTGTCCCTTACACTCTAAAGTTTCAAACAGTAGGAAAGTAGCGATAAGAAGGAAGTCAATGAATAACATCGGAAAATGATTAAAAAAAGAAGAACGAGATATAAAGAAAACACCTTACAATCTGCCATGCCAATATTTGAAGATAACAAATAACTGACATTCCAAATATGAAAAACATCTACCTAGGTGATAAATATAAAAAATATCATTTTTCAACCTTTCCTTAGAAGCAATTTTTTAAAGATGGTTGGTTCGTCGGAATCAGACTGTATACTTTAAAAAATTAAGTTATCTTAAGTACAGTATTAACTCTAACCGTTGTAATAGCTTTTAAGGAATATAGAGCAAATCTACGCATATTATACAAGTGACAATGCTTAATCTGATCAAAGACTTGCTAGGTTTATGCTAAGTTTTGTATCTTTCCTATCTTATTCTAATTTCAGCTTACAATTTCCTGCCGGAATGTGAATTCAGAAACGCAGAGAATGCAAATGAGTGCTATTTAAGTCGTGACTTAACCGACTTCAAAAGAGAGAGTCTGATTTCCTGACTAGCGTGCGTCCGCCTTCTGGCTACATCTCTCTTAGCTATTACTACGCTCGGCCATATCATAGGCCTTTGCTAGGCTTCGCCGATTAATTAATATTTAGGGGCTAACTAGTCAGATTCTGATAGCTTCGGCTATATTCATTAAGAGCTTCAGTTAAGCTAGTTTTAGTTCAATTTATTAGTATTTAAGTTCAAGCCCGAGTGGAGGCTTTATTGTAAAGTTCCAAGCCGGAACTGATTGTAAATATATTGCATAACAAAGGGTTTTAAACCCTTCTCAAGTCTTACGTATTCTGTTCACACTTAAGCGATTATTCGCTTGTTAAGTGTTCGTGGGGTTCTGAGTAAGAACTTAAGGTTTAAAGAGTTGAACCCTATACACTACATGCTTTTGCAATAATCTGGTAATTCAAGGGATTATTCGCTTATCAGTGTAAGGGCTTTCTCACATTGAACTGTGACATAAAAGGGTAGAGCCCCACAGTTTCTTTTTCGTTACAAAGTACGCTGAATACCCCGGAAGGGAAACATGGAAATATTTCATTCATTGCATTTTTAGAATTATTTTTTATTTGAATATGCTGAGAATGTTACATTGAATATTATACGCACAAGACTTGTTAGGTTTATCCTAAGTTTATGAACAGTCATTTTAAGTTTTGTATCTTTCCTATGTTATTCTAATTTCAGCTTACAATTTCTTGCCAGAATGTGAATTCAGAAACGCAGAGAATGCAAATGAGGATGAGTACTATTTAAGTCGTGACTTAACCGACTTCGAGAGAGAGAGTCTGATTTCCTGAGTAGCGCGCGTTTGCCTTTGGCTACCTTCTCTCTTAGTTACTACGCTCGGCCATACCTTAGGCCCTCGCTTGGCTTCGCCGATTAAATTAATATTTAAGGGCCAACTACATCGATTTCTGATAGCTTCGGCTATACCTTTCAGATAGTTTTAGTTAAGCTTACTTTAATTTCAATTCATTATTATTTTAAGTTCTAGCCCGAGTGGAGGCTTTGTGTAAAGTTCCAAGTAGGAACTGATTGTAAATATTCTGAAAAATAAAGGGCAGTGAACCCTTCTTAAGTCTTACGTGTTTTGTTCACACACTTAAGCGATTATTCGCTTGTTAAGTGTTCGTGGGGTTCTAAGTTAGAACTTTAGATTTAAACAAGTAAAACCTCACAGACTGAAACTTTCAGCGTGCGACTGATCAGCGTGAGATTGAGTTTATTTCAAAGGTTCAACTCCCCTCCCCCTAGGAATTTTAAATGGGAATCACGAAAACCTTTATGTCCCCAAATAACTGTGTTTTTACCATACACAAGATCATTAACATATTTTCGGAATAGAATTTGAAATAAAAATTCTTCAGAAAATGTACAAAATTAGCCTCAAATCCTTCTAAAAATATCCCACTTAAGTTATCTGTCTGAAGGGAGGCATTCTTCTTTTTAGGCTGGATAGCCTTCTAATACTTTAATTATAATGAACTTCACTCATGTCCATAAATTAAGGATAATGCAAAATCAGGGAAAGGAAGAGTTAGAAGCAAAACAAATTTGACTTATTTGCAAAGCTTATTTATTAAACAAAAGGTAAAGGACAAAAAAAGATGCTATATGTTTCATATTATTAAAAAAATTAGCGATTTTTTCTCCCTAGAGCAAATTACAAAAAAAAAAAACCTATTTACAAAAAACCAATATTACATGGTTGGTATGATTGTTAATACATTGTATGTCTCCCAGACGACGCAATACAGTCCGTACAACGTCTAGGCATGCTGAGTATCAAATTATCGATCTGGTCTTGGGGGATATTACACCACTCAAAAAGCAATGCTCTCCGAAGTTCCGGTAGACATGTAGGAGGAAGTTGACGGGCTGCAACTCGTCGGCCAAGCATGTCCCCCACGGCCGTCACCATCGAGATAGTGACGCCAAGGCTAACCGCAGGCGAAACTGAGTTGCAGTAAGTGGAACGCATCTGACAGGTCTACGAGCACATAGAGCAATCTGCCCTAAGCGTCTGTACACGGTCTGCCTCGAAACTGTCGTACCAGTGGCCGAAGAGAGCTGACGAGACAGGTCTGAGACTGTGCTCCGCCTGTTTCTTCTGGCTAGAACTGCCATCAAATACTGGTCCTCATTCGGCGTTGTAACTCTGGGGCGACCTGTGCTGTAACGTCTACTCACATTACTATCATCTTGGAATCGTTGTCAAAGCCTGGAGATGACACTCTGGGCAATTCCAAGTTCGTCTGCCACTGCCAGTTGGGTACGCTCACATTCCAGACGGCCGATAATTCTACCACGTGAAAAATCATCCAAATGCGTCCTTTGTGTCATAACTATTCGGTTATTGCACTGAAATGCTTATAAAGCGCCTGCGAACAATTTTACTTCTTTGTCTGTATTCCTTATATATCACTCTCTTACACTCTCGTCATTGTGACGTACCATCGGTGTCATCTGGTTACTTCCTGAAATTTGCATATGATTCTTGATGATGTGTGTAGTGATTTTACAGGTGATATATTTATTTTAGAGTTCGATTTCGCGTGACTCCGAATTATCCTTAATTTATGGACATGAGTGTAAAACAGCAACAAGAAAGGAAATATCAAAACATTTGTTTTGAAAATATTCGTTACCAGTAATAGCCGGAACTACTTTTACAGTTACTTCTTTCCAAGAATGCTGTACTTCTGACGAAGATGTACCGCCGGACTCTTTACAGCTTGAAGAAATCGGTTTCAAGATCAGTACTACATACTGGCGTCCTCCCGGGAATGTTTTTCTCTGCAAAAAGAACTAAACTGCTTAATAAAAGGAAAAAAAAAATCATATCAAGTCTAAAGTTTAAAAAGAAAAGTACCCTCAGTTTTCAATTCTTTCTTTAAAAAGTGTTTTTTACCCGTAGCATTTATTGCTTGTTCCGTGGTTAGCTATTACTGGTCCTGCGTTAGTCGTAAAGTAACAACGTTTTAGACTAACATCCCATTTTCAACAGTAGTCTGGAGTATGTCAGAGAAATTCCATAAAAAAAATCACTCATGCAGAAAATTTATTGGAAATGATTTTTTTTATCATAAGCAAAAAGGGTGGCAAAGCGCGGGTGATATGGTACAAAAAAAGCGGCAGTGACACGTACATATGTAATCGAATATGTATGAATTTCATCGATATGATGATGGTAAGAGACATCATCTGAAAGACGAAAGTACAACACATTTTGCTGTCCTTAGCCAAGTAAAAATTGTATTCTAATGGAAATGAACAAATAGACAAGGACTTCAATAGCCTTTATCAGAGTTGTGCCAAGATATTTTTTACCCGAGGCAAAAAGGTAAATGCGCGCTCATATATATCAAAATAGCTATATTTGTATTAAATAAAAGTAACTATATTAAATCAAAATATCGTAATTCGGTATTTACGTAAAACCCGTCGACCATTTCTACCTATTAAAGAGAAGACGCCAAACTACGCGATTTTTCGCCAAAAATGGAAATGTCTTTTTCAAACACTCTGAAGGGGTGGTGTAACTTTCATTACGCGGGTCTAACCTCTGGCAAAAGTAACCGTAATCGCAGGATGCTAAACCAAAGAATATGTACTGTTAAGAAGGAAAACTTCGCAGAAGCAGAAGTGGCTCCCTTCCAACGAAAAGGGAAACAACTGCGCATGCGTGAAATGTCTGTCGCCAAAAAGCGCCAAAGCTCGACGCTGAATGTCGAAGTTGATTTGGACAGGTTCGACCGTTACGTTTAGCAAGAGTTTAAACAAAGAATAGGTTCTTTGGTTTCAAGTAGCGATATGGACAATGGAAGTTCAACAGCCAGTGAAAGTGAAACTTCACCTAATACACTCACGTTTGTGAAAATTGCAACACCATGAAGGACTTACGCGAGTGAGCTGAAATTTTCAGGAAATGCAAAGTAGCGCATGATATGCAAATGATTAGAATTGCAAATCCGTAGCGCATGCGTATGCTGAGCAGCGCCCTCTGAACGGCTGATGGATCCGAATAAATAGATGGCTGTAGCGAGGCGTGTATGGTTATCGGTGGTTATCTGCTAGTGGTAAACGTTAACTCAATCTGTACTTATGCCTCGTCGACGAAAGAGAGCGAGATTTGAACAACTTACAGAGTTTGAACGAGGGAGAATCATC
Source organism: Stegodyphus mimosarum (assembly GCA_000611955.2). NCBI lineage: Eukaryota > Metazoa > Arthropoda > Arachnida > Araneae > Eresidae > Stegodyphus > Stegodyphus mimosarum. Next base: position 628,315 of record KK113548.1, on the reverse strand, counting down.
GGCCTTCGTGAAGCTGGATTGTCGTATCGTGCAGTAGCCTCTCGTGTGCAGCGTAACAGCAGCACAGTGATGCGCGTTTGGAAGCAGTGGACGGACGAGTGTCGGACAACTCGGAAATCCGGGAGTGGACCCCGAAATGTGACGTCAGCTCGCGATGATAGACACCTGGTCCGCATGGCGCGGACGGACCGTACAGCTTCCTCTAGACAATTGGCAGCACTGTGGTCAATAGCTACAGGTGTTTCATTGTGTGCTTCATCAATTCGTAGACGTCTGCTGCAGTGTGGACTGCGCGCACGGACTCCTTTATACAGGATCCCCCTAACGCACGACCATCGCCGCCTGCGGCTACAATGGGCCAATCAGCATAGAGACTGGCGTGCTGATTGGCAGCATGTCGTGTTTTCTGACGAATCCCGCTTTAATTTGTGGTACCATGATGGCCGCATTCGTGTCAGACGCTATGCCGGTGAACGCCACCTTCCGGAGTGCATTATCGAACGCCACAGTGGACGAACACCCGGAGTTATGGTCTGGGGCGCCATAGCATATCATAGACGATCTCAATTGCTACGAATTGTGGGCAATCTGAACAGCAACCGGTATATCCGTGAAGTTCTACAGCCCGAAGCTGTTCCCTTCCTTCAAAGCTTGCCAGGCGCTGTATTTCAACAGGACAATGCCCGCCCTCATACTGCTCGGATTGTTAAATCCTTCTTTGCAGCGCAGCAGGTACAGCTTCTTCCTTGGCCTGCGTGTTCCCCGGATATGTCGCCAATTGAACATGTGTGGGATGTCATTGGTCGGCGTCTTGCTCGTGATCCTCGTCCTGTTGCGTCTGCAGACGAACTTTGGGTACGCGTACAAACGATATGGAATGCTCTTCCTCAGTCAGACATTCAAACTTTGTTTGACTCCATGCCACGTCGTGTAGCAGCACTTATTGCGGCGCGTGGTGGCCACACAAAATACTGATTCTGATCTCTTGTTCTTGTTTGTTTGCTTTGAACATTTAATCATTTATTTGTACCACTACCACTCAACTGTGTATTAAATTGCATTCAATTATGACGATTCCTTCTTGGTGTTGCAATTTTCACAAACGTGAGTGTATTTCATCATTTCCGAGTTTAAATTATAGCGACAAGTCAAAGAACGATTCATCTTAACCCGTGTTCCTCATTTTCCTATACACGTCTCGGAGGGGGAAAATCTCGGCTAGGAACCAAAGAACCGGCATATCACAGAGGGGAAATTCTCGCCAGCAGATTCCGTCGCCAAATCCCTTGGCGAATGTTCCCTTTTCTTTGTAGCGGCGTTGCAGACAAAGTGGTTTACATTACGTCTATGGAGCCTTTCCTTCTTTACATAGAGGTTCTTTGGCTAAACCACCCTCTGTCTGCCCCAAAGTCGAGCTGATTCGTCTACTCCGGATGAAATACCACAAATTTACTTCAGTTTTAGAATGACACATTTCTATTTTCCCAAATTTCGCCGCTAACAATTAAAATATGCTGCAAAACTGCCTTAAATCTTTATGCTTTTTCATAATTTTTTCATATCTTTCTCGAACTTTGCACGAAACGAAGGTGCTACGTATTTTCATTTCGTTTCGTAAAAGCGTAATTCTTCTTCAATATGTTTAATAAACTGGAAAGGATATTAATAAAAGGAAAGAGGCGTAAGGAGAAGCACCTAAGCCGTTCTGCAAATTTGATTACGAATCATGTTTCAACATTGTTGAAACTAATTAGAGGGTTCGTTAGTGATTTCCAGATGCCCTCCCTAATACAAAATCTAACTTCGAATAAGACTTAATAACAGCTGTACTTACTAAAAAGCTGTTAGACTACTATCAGTCTGTTATCTTTTAAAATTATCCGTTAAAGTTGTCGTCATACTGTAAAAGAAAGCATCTAAAATGATTCACGTCGTTCATCAATGCTACATTGTTCCGAATTTTGTACATATTTAGAAAATTTTAGTGAAATTATATGTAAAATTGTAGTTCTTTTTTTTTGGGGGGGGAGCGGGGAATACTGTAACATGAAAATCTAAAGAGACGATGCTCTACCACAAAAATAAAAATACGATTTCGCCTATCTTGGCGACATTTTGGTCCGTTCCCTATATAACTGCAATGGGTACTGCAATTGAATAACTGTAATTCATCTATATATGCAACTGTACCCGTCCCTGTGTCTTACAGTAATTTCAAGACGTACTAGATATTTTACGGCGGGCGGGGGGGACCTACTTTTGATAATTAACATATAAGTTTTCGAGGCTAGCTCATACACTCGCGTACAATCTACTAGTATTCTGCTAATTTAACGATTAATGGTGGTGGTTCATTAATAATGGTGAACTCACACTCAAATATTTTGGAGGAACGAAATGCGCCGTTGATGATTCATTACATATATAACGTTACATATATAACATTATGCTACTAAACTGTACAGAGGGTATTTATACATTTTTGTAACGATTTTGATTTTCTCCGTGAACTTAAATATTAATGTTAAAATATAAACGTGAATGGCATCAAAGTGGAATAAGGTTTCATTACCGTCTGGAACATTAAAATTATTCTTTCCTTTAAAATGTCGCTGAAAAATAAACAATGTATGGAAGGCTATATGTTTACGCTGTCCGAAGAGGAATACTCTTATTCAGTTATCGTTATTATCAAGCATGGTTTTAATATTTATACACGTAAAATAAGTGACGTAATTAATACGAAAGGAAAAAAACGTAAAAGTTTACGTCTGAATGGGAAAGAGGCAAAAAATGCATACCCAACACAGGTACCTACAGCTCTTATTAAATCTAAAGTCCCATCGCATGTTTTCCAGAAAAACCCAGCCCCCTTCCCCAAAAGCTATTCCAAAATCTTTAAATACCTCTGTAGGAACTGTGAACAAAATTACAAAATCTGATTTAAAGCTAATCAAAACAATAAAACATGATGTTCGTCGCCTAACGTCGAAACATGTTTCTCAGCATGAGAATATGTGCAGATTGCTGTATGAAACTTATTTATCAGTTGCTGAAAAATTGAAATAGATAGTCACAATTGATGAAGCCTGAATATACACTCTTAGACAAAAAAAAAAAAAAAAGACGCACCGAGAAGATATAAACAAATTGGACACAAATTGCTATGCATACAGGTTTCGACGGAAAATGCAAAATTTTACATTTTACATTTTGGCTGCCAATGAATGAACGATTGTCGCTACAGCGCATCTGATCTGCGCAACTGGCGGGATTTTTAAGAGGAGAAATTACGATTCCAGGTCATAA
>KK113548.1:590923-624923 GCA_000611955.2 Stegodyphus mimosarum | reverse complement strand
AGGTCGTGTAGTTGAACTCAGAAGCCGGTTGGCCTTATCGGCGAATAGCTTGACTTTTGAGCAGGAGCGATGCCACTATGAAACGATGTTGGCAGGAATGGGTGAACCATGGCCGCACACAGCGTCAAGAAGGAAGTGGTAGGCCTAGAGAAACGACAGAACGTGAAGACCGAGCAATCATCAGAGCAGCACTCACAGCCACAGATGCATCATTATCATCGATTGTACGTGCAACTAGTGCTTCAGTGACCGCAAGGACCATTCATAGAGGGCGCACAGAAAGGGGGCTGAGGTAACGGTGCCCCTTGCGCCGACTACTATTGATCTCTGTACAACGTCAAGCCCGTTTGCAGTGGTATCGGGCTCATTTGCACTAGAATGTCACTGACTGGAGTAGAATACTCTTCAGTGACGAGTCCCGCTTTGAACTGAGCCCCGATGACCAGCGAAGGCGAGTCTGGAGACGCCCCGGACAGCGATGTGATATCAACCTGACTGTCTTCCGACAGACAGGCTGACAACCAGGAGTGATAATCTGGGGTGCCATTTCATTTCATAGTAGTACCCTTTGGTTGTCATCCGTCGCAACCTTACAGCACAGCGGTAGGTCGACGAAGTTCTAAGGCCCGTTGTGTTGCCCTTCATGTCATGCCACCTTGGGCTTACATTTCAGCAAGGTAATGCCCGCCCCCACACTGCACATTTTTCTACTGCTTGCCGAACTTTACCTTGACCAGCAAGGTCGCCGGATCTCTCTCCAATTAAGCACGTTTGGAGCATTATGGGCAGGGCCCTCCAACCAGCTCGGGATGTTGACGATCTAACGCACCAGTTGGACAGAATTTGGCACGATATCCCTCAGGAGGACATCCGCAACCCCTATCAATCGATGCCAAGCCGAATAACGGCTTGCATAAGGGCCAGAGGTGGACAAACGCGTTACCGACTTTTTCACTTTGTGAAGCTCTGTCGCTTCAATAAATCATCCAATTTTTCTCAAACTGTAATCATTTTTTTTTTCTGTACATGTACATCACTTCTACTGATTTTCCTCCCATTCGGATAACTCCTTCTTGGTGCGTCGTTTATTTTGTCTAAGAGTGTATTTACCTGATTGCAATAGAAAAGATCGATTTACTAGCGAAAAAAGAGGAGAAAAAGACTTAATATATTGGTTTAGAGAAAGCAAGGGAAGTTTTTTTCTAAAGGTTTTACGGTTATTACTGGATCCTCTTACAACGGAGAACTTAAAATAAGGAACATAGAAAAAATATCAAAACTAATTCGGATTACAATCAGAAATATTTTTAACACCTTTTTTTATAGAAGAAATTCCATCTCTTTATCCAAAGAATCTTCGCGGTTCAGGCTTCAAACCATACATCTAAATCTACTTCTCTATTTTTTGGAAAAATATGAATCCGGAATTGAAATTATTCCCTTTAAATGCATTCCACCCAAGGCCCCTGATGTGTCTCCAGCGGATTACGGTGCATTTGGACATTCAAAACAAGTACTTTATAAGTGGCATCCCAAAACATTGATGAATAGACTCTGGAAGATGGAGTGGAAAAGAAATCAACTTTGATGTTTTATGAAAAGGACTTGGAAATCAAGATGTAGTATCATAGTTCAATAAAAGGAATATCAGACTAAACATATTAGAAAATAAAATGGTAAATTTTGTTTATATATAAACCTTCGCAAAATCACTACAAAAATTTATGAACGCCCTCTGTATTTTTGCAGCACTTACTTCTTGTTACAATAATTCTCGAAATACCAGGGTTGAAAATTTGAATACATTAAAATTATATATGCAAGCTGTATACTTACCGTAATAGAAATGCCCGACTGCCGAGTAAGAGTCTGGTAATATCCACCTTGTTCAACAGTCCTAACAGAATCATACAAAGGACACTAGAAATAAAAAAATAATCAATAATCGAGAGCACTAATTTATAATACAGGGTGTTTATAAAGTCCAGGACCCATTTTGATCTTTAATAACTCGTTAAATAATAAAGATAGATTAAAATTAATAACATAAATGGTTAGATAAACTCAAAAAGTTTCATGACCCTTGTCAATGAATTTCCACGTGTGCCCCCTTCGTCGCACGGAGAATATCGAGTCGGTATTCAATTTCACGCCAGGTACCGGCAAGCATGTCGGCATCCACAGAGGCTATTGCGGTTGTCATTCTGGCTTTTAGGTCATCCATGTTCGACACTCTCCTCCTGTGAACGTTGTCCTTTACAAATTCCCAAAGGAAAAAGTCCAGCGGCGTTATATCGGGTGATCTGGGTTGCCAAGGAATTGGACTTCCTCGCCCAATCCATCTTCCTGTAAAATGGTCATTCAAAGAACTACGAACGTCCAATGAGCTGGTGCACCATCTTGTTGCAAAACGACATGTGACTGAAATTCTTCTAGTTGTGGAAATACGAAGTTTTCCAACATATGTAAGTATACGACTGATGAGACTGTCTTTTCTGTGTAAAAGAAAGGCCCAATGATTCGGTCGTGCATTAGTCCACACCACACATTAACCTTTGGGGAATCCCTTTGTGCCTCACAGTATTCATGAGTACTAGAACAAACACATCAAAAGTAAGCATAACATTGCAATACTAGTTGCCAAAAACAAAAGGTTGAAAAATGCAATTAATAAGCAAACGATATTTAGAAAAGTACAGATATTTAGACTGGAAAATGAAGTTATCTGAAATTAACCACACGCGCAGACGATATTTACAAAAGTAAAGATATTCAAACCTGAAAAGGAAAATATATAAGTTATTCCATCAATAAATGCCATAAGTTCGTTTATATCTTCATTATTTTATGAGTTATTAAACATCAAAATGGGTCCGGGACTTTATAAACACCCTGTATAAATTTCTTGTAGCAGTATCACAGATTCAACTAAATCTTCCCTATATATGTGATGCATTTATTTAACATTGGCTGTATTAGCTCATAATTTACATAATCTAATGCAGCATGTTAAATATGAAAGCGAAAAAAAAATCTGCAGTCATTTATTTAGTTTATTCTATTTTCGAAACAAATTTGAATGTTTTTGTCAGCAAGGTTGTAATCTGAATCAATGTAAAAATGATATTTGCGTGTGAAAATTAAATTCGCCAAGGGAAAACTGTCTTCAGTACGAATATGAATTATGAGAGATTGTCGAATCTTTCAAAGCTTTCGTCCAAGAATAATAATGTGGAGAAAACTTCTAAATATTAAAAGTATTTAATTAAAGCCAATTTTTTAATATGAATTTAATGAAAGAAAAATTTAAGAACATATTTTAAAAAAAATACATCTATAATTGCGACGATGATGTAAACAAAACTCTTGAAACTTGAGGTTAATTTTTTTTCACTCGATATGCAATTCAACAAAAACAATTCGAGTAACGAGAAAATTTTTTTTAAAGTTTAATATGAAAAATTACTAAGCACGAAACGCTAAATACTCTTCGTAAAATTAAGAGTATAGCATTCAAAGCCGACATAAGGTGACCGGTGACGTAGTTCAACCGTAATTACAATAACATTCCTTTTGTAATGAATGTTTATACATGATGTTAATACAGCTAATCTTTCCAAATTTTGAATTTGAAGGTTAACGGGCTTTTACAGCTTAAGGTCTACTCCAGGGTTGCGGAAACATGTTACCGTGAGAGGCCACATTTAAATTATGCAGTGATAAAGGAAGCCGCATACGCTGATATACCTATAATCCTATAAATGCGTACCTATAAATGCAACTTTTCGAAATTATAATTTTTGTATAGTTTTATGACATTATTGCATATATGGAAATAATGCAAAAAAATGAAGTCATTTATTAAAATAAAAATTTACAATATAAAATACCTTTGCATTCATTATAACATTAATCTCTAATAATTTTTTAATAAACAACTACATATACTTAAATACTTTTTCAAAAAAAAATAATAATGTAGAAGTATTTTTTAATAAATTCTTTACATTATAAAAAATAGAAAAGTAATAATATTAAGTTATAAAAAATCAATATAGCAACAGTATGTAAAATAACGTTACCGTCTGATGGAAAATTTAATTTACCGGGATATTTTTATTTGTTTCTTGCCTGAAAGTTATAAGGTATTTCTTTTCTTAGCATGCCTTCGTGGTGTAATGGTCAACATCCGGTGTAATGTTCAACAGCGCTAATCCCTTTCTCTAGTGATTACATGGCTCTTGTAGGTTTATAAGGTATTTCTCCCGTCTTTTTGGCATGCCTTCGTGGTGTAATTGTCAGCACGCTCGGCGTGTTTTCAAGATGTCCGTGGTTCGAGTCTGGGCTAGGACATTGCTAATTTTTCATCTCTCCTGCTCCGAAATAAACCTAATGTTTCTACAGGTTGAGTACTATTTTAGAGTTCATAGAAAGCTTAAAAGGAAATGTTGACCCCCGAAGAATGGAAAATTTGTAGTGACCGAGGCCGAGAACTGCTCTAATATCTTTGCCAAATTGCACAGGAGATTATCTTTCCAGTACATGCCATTACAGTCTAAATTGAGGGTGTACAATGTCTCTATCATTCTATAACACAAAATACTGGGCAAGACTTTGTAATGTCTGCCTTTCTGAGCAGAAAGGAAATTTTGTCATGAGTGATCAGATTACTTAGCGTAAGAGCTGCATTTTGAACAACAACAATTACACGTCTTACAAATGTAGAATACAGGGCTAAGATTTTTGACGGCATTCGATTCGGAATAGAAACTAACATTTTTCAGCTTAAAAGCGTAAGAGTAGTAAAGTTATGAAGTTTTTTTTCTGCTATCGAATGTAACTTTATCTACTTTCTCAGCATATAATCAAGCGAAGTAAAATTGCATTTTTTTAAAGATTCTGAACATAACTTATTTTTAAAATTTCATTTCCTTAAATTATGTATATTTACAGGGGCTAGTGGTAAGGCTACAATCAGATACAAAGTCACATGTCGTATTCTCATGCAATTAAATAATACACAATTAAGCACAAATTCTTTCAATGAAAAATACTCTAAATTGGCGTGAAAGAAAATTTTTTAGAAATATGTTTATCAGAGAAAGTGTTTTAAGCAAATTATACGAAACCACGTTCGTAGCGTACACTTTTTATGAATACATAAATGATTTAAAAATTGTATAGATAAAGTACACTGCGCAAAAAAAAGGGGGGGACAATTCTATATCTTCCATTCTACTGGGCCGATTGAAGAAATTCAAATTGCGTTTTCCATCTCTCGAAAGCGCGACTTGAGATATATATTAGATTTATATATAGCATTGTCCTAACACAGGTATTTTGACACAAAATCGGACTTTTTCTGAAAAAATATACCAATTTTTCGATTTTTCTATTCTGTTCTCGTATCTAGATGTAATTTGATTATGCCTAGTCTAAATATTAAATTTTGGAATTTTTGGTGAGAAATTTATGCATAAATTTAAAAATTTATCTTGACTTTTTTTTTTCCAGTTTGCGCTAAGAATAATTCACTTGGCGAACTTCTTAATTTATAGTAACCTCCCAGGCAGCACGCCTCCAAAACTTTAAAGTATAATTTTGGTGAAATAAGGGTATGGTATTTTTTGCACGTTACTTTTACGAAATTTATACGAATAAAAAAGGACAAAAATTTTGTACGTTATAATCCAAAATTTGTTTCGTATAATTTATAAAAATTATTTAGAAATACAAATTTTAAAAATAAATCATAAAAAATCGGCGAATTTTATTTGAAATGAACCTAAATTTCGAAATGTGAAAGGAAGAATCAAATAATTTTAATAAAAAAAGACATATTAATAAATATATGCAAATTCAATTAACATTGAGAAGCTAAAATTTTGAGAGCTCATTTTTTAAAAACTACTCGTACGATTTTTACAAAACTTGGCAGTTTGAGTGGTAGAATCGAAATATAGAAAAAAAAAATTGGCATGCCATTTCAGAAAAAGTCCGATTTAGTGTCAAAATACCTATGTTAGAACAATGCTATATATAAATCTAATGTACACAGTCCAGTCACATTAATGTGACCATCTGTCAAAAGCCAGAATAACCACCTTTCGCAGAGCGGACTGCTGCGAGACGTGCAGGAAGAGAGTCACATAGGTCCCTGAAGGTGTTCTCTGGGATGTTGAGCCATGCCGACTCTAATGCCGTGGCCAGCTGCGCTAGATTACTCGGTTGAGGATCCATGGCGCGAACAACTCGATCGAGATGGTCCCACAGATGCTCGATTGGGTTTAAGTCAGGTGAGTTTGCTGGCCAGGGGAGGACGGTAAACTCATCCTGGTGCTCTTCGAACCACGCACGTACACTGGCAGCTGTATGGCACCTCGCATTGTCCTGCTGGAAGATGCCATCATCCTGAGGAAAAACAATGCGCATGTAGGGGTGAACATGGTCCGCAAGGACAGATGCGTACTTGTATTGATCCATTGTGCCTTCCACAATGATCAGTGAACCTAGAGAATGCCAGGAAAACATTCCCCAGACCATAATGCTCCCGCCTCCAGCTTGGACCGTTCCGGCAATGGTTGCAGGGTGGTTCCTTTCAGAGGTTTCACGCCTTATACGCCAACGTCCATCTGTCCGATGGAGCATAAAACGCGATTCATCCGAAAACGCAACCTGTCGCCACTCAGTGGACGTCCAGCTGCTGTACTGGCGTGCAAATTCTAGCCTTCGCCGTCGATGAACAGCAGTCAGCATAGGTGCACGAACCAGGCGTCTGCTTCGGAGGCCCAGACGCAGCAATGTTCGCTGAATAGTACTTTGGGAGACACTTTTGGTAGCCCCTTGGTTCATTTTGGTGGTCAGTTGCTCAATGGTAGCCCGTCTATCTGCCCGAACGCATCTCCGCAACCGTCGTTCGCCTCTGTCATCTATGGCCCGTGGTGCACCACATTTGCCACGTCGCTGATTTTGGACAGTCCCATTTTGCCATGCACGGTACACTTTTACCACGGCGGCACGCGAACAGTTCACAAACTCAGCCGTTTCGGAAATGCTTTCACCTTTGGCCCGAAAGGTAATGATCATGCCCTTTTGGAAGTCGGATAAATCGCTTCGTTTCTGCATTACGCCAACGATTGAAATGTTTTCCGAAGCCCTCACACACCCTTTATATACGCTCAACTGCACTGTGCTGCCACCTGCCTTCTGTGATTGGTTATTTAACTCTGACATGGAAAGTACGTGGTGGTCACATTAATGTGACTGGACTGTGTATATTCTTAAGTGGCGCTTTCGAGAGATGAAAAACGCAAGCTGAATTTCGACAATTGCCCCCCCCCGCAGTAGAACGGGAGTATCTTTTTTTCCCCCGCAGTGTACTTACAATAAAATTTACTTATGATGCTTTAGTAGATTCACGTGGACTTTTAAAGGAATAATAAGTCTGCCTTTTGTAAAGGCTAAAAGAAACCCAGAGAATTGTGCTACGGTTGTTCTTAAATGAAATGAGAAAAATGTAATTTGCCTTTCGATTTGTTTGTGACTATTCAGAAAAACCTCGCTCTATGTATGTTAGTCATATTGTCTATACCCAAATAGTGGTAGTTTTAATCCCTAACGCCCGACAGGGTAATATTTTACCGCAACGCTCTCTTTATTTCTGAAGACCGAATATTACTCAGATTTAAATATTTTGTTACACAAAATGTTGCATTAGCTATTAGAAAATATTACAATAGTTTCGAAACCTTATAATGTATTTCTCCCGCCTTCTTAGCATGCCCTCGTGGTGTAGTGGTGAGCACGCTTGGCGCGCATTCGAGAGGTTCATGGTTCGAGTTTCCGCGAGGGCATTGCTCATTTTTTTTCATTTGTCCTGTTTCGAAATAACCTAATGTCTCCATAACCTATCCTTCCTTAGTAAATATTAACACTCTTATGTAATTAAACAAATCACTAAACCATTATCGTATATATATGCTAAATTATTTTTTTCGAAGCTCAGAAATTGTGCGCATTATCTTTCCAAAATGGAATTTTATTTGTTTTACGCAGTTATCACTTCAGATATGAGATATACAAAGAATATTTTAATAATATTTCGCATCAATGCATCAACAAGTACGAAAGTACAAACACAAATCTGACAAAGGAAATGCGCAAAGCTCTGACTAATAAAAAATGCGCGTTTAGCGAATTTTCGAGAGATCTCGAGGTAGATACAGGTATCGGAAAGATCGAGGTGTATTGCTCGAAATTGAAGATATTCAGCCGGAAGGAAATGACGTGAAGAGCTCAAAATTGAAGATCAGTGCATTCAATAAGATAAGCAAATCAGTAGAATTTGCAATGTACGAGGAATCGGGAATAAAAGAGTTTTATGAAATAATCCAGCCCCAAATTGGCACTGTCGAAAAACTACTAGTGATTAAATATACTAGATACCGCAGTTAATTCTATCACAAACTGCTCGAGAAGGAGAGGATACACCTATGTTTGAATAATACATATTGTTTAAGAGCATGTGTTTCATATTTGAACAGCCAGACATTGTTAGCATTCATACTTGCAAGAGGGCAGCGTTAATCGCAAGAGGCAGCAGGATCAATAAACTCTAACGTAAAAACTCTAACATATGAAATTTGAGCTGCGATAAGTTAAAAAACTGACTAAACACATTGAGCTGTCACTTCATTCATGGCGACAAAAGAATTGTCAGTTTGGCAGATGTTTCTAATAAACTAAGAATATGAAAAAATATTTATTTAAAATGCACATAAATTTTTTGCCTTAATAAATAAGTTTTTTGACATCTGAAAGCAACTTGCAAACTTGTTGTTCTGCATTCAGATTCCTTAGGCTTTTTATCCGAGAGAAAATTATTCGCAAATGATTGATTCATTTAAAAATGCTACTTGCCTTGGAGCATAACTATTCGCAGTTTTATTCAGTAAAAAGGGTAAGGGTATAAAAATATTATACATGCGAATATCAAAAGAAAAAAGACAACTGTGACACAGAAAAATATTGCAGCATTAATTAATATAATTACACTGCTCGACATTGAAAATGCAACACCAAGAAGGAGTGGTCAGAAATTTTTGCAAATTTTAGAGTAGGCGCACGTCACTGAGTTATGCGAATGATGTGAAATGCGCAGCTCTCTGACGCACGTGAAGTAAAAGGGAAGGAACGTGCAGAATGGGTAATATTCGTGTCGTTATTTCTGCCAGATGAATTATCGAAGAAAGTTGGTTTTTGTCCCAGAGGATATGTATAATAGGAGCGAATGCCAGGCCGCCGTCAACGAAGGCACTTCCAGTAGATAGACGATTTTACGAAGGGTATGGTGATCGGACTGAGAAGGGCGGGTTGATCCTTACGTCAAATCGCAGCTGATACCCACATGGATGCGAGCACGTTGCATCGGCTCTGGCGAACATGGTTGGAACAAGGGAATGTGGGAAGAAGGAGGGGTGCAGGTGCAGCCACAGTGACGTCAGCACGCGTGGATCCACAGCCGACTTTATCATGGCCTTGAAGCGAAATCAGTTTCGGAAGGTCACGTGATCGAAATAGTCGATCTCTTTCTCTTCACTGGAATCGCGAAGTTTAACTCTGCCGAAAATAACAATTTTTTCTTAAAAAAAGTATAAGTAAAATTACTAAACATGAGTAGGTCGCAGTATTTACATTAAATTTTCCGTGTTGCAATATTTTCATAAGCGGTAAAAATGTACATCTTCAATAATTTGTAAAACAATTGTATTTTGTTTATGTAACTAAAAATATTATTGAGGATCACCACATACAAACTTTATTTCTGCAATTTTAATGAAAATGGAATTCATTTATATAATTTGAATCGAATTTATTCCCAAAATAATATAAACTCCTCATAAGGGGGGGGGGGATTTAATAGATTTATAGATGTAAATTTTATTTAGATTTTCTTAATGGTAAAATTAATATTAAGGGTTAAATATATTACTATTTTGTAAAAATCCATGCGGCTACTATCGCAACAGCTACATAAATTTTGAGAAGCCAAATATCCATTGTCATCTCTCTTCACACCATTCAACTAATAAAAATTGGATATCACAATTTTGTCAAAACAGGGAAATGAATTAAAAATTCCTTAAATGCTAGAACATTTGTGTATAAAGATAAACTTACATGCATGTGATGCTATAAACACATCTTTCACGAAAATTTCAAAGAATTAAATTCTAATTACTTTCATGAAAAGGACAGCCTTCTATTTGTGCCAGCTCCAATTTTATGTTGTATCACTTTTTCTAAACCACCCAAGAGGTAAGTGATCAGGCTCGCTTTAAGTGGTTTCCCCAAATTACAAGGCCTATTCCACTATCAAAAATAGATTCATAAACTTGGAGCTATATCGTATACACACATGCAACATATTATACATAATCTATGCAGAAGCAAAACATAACATAAAAAAAATTGTGACTTAGTAACTGAAATTAATTATTCACAAATGTAAAGATAGAATCCTTATCATAATCTGGTAAAAGTGACGTTAAAGGGATATTCATATTTGATGATGAAATTATAATATTGCTTTTAAAACGAAGCTTCTTTAACTTTCTAATAACTGTAGGTAATTTATATAATAATTTGAACTTGACATTTGCCGATACATTCCAAAACGCGATTCAAGAGCATCAGTTTCAAATTTTCCTAACAATATGTATTCAGCCTCATACTTTTAAAACAAATATGGAATCAATTGAATGAATGCATCTGTAGGTGTTATTAATGCCTGAAATGTTTCTGGTGATACAGTTTCTTTTATTGGAACAGACTGTTTCCATATCTTAAGCCACAACACCAGTTTCCTCAAGAAATTAAACTGCTCAACAATCTGAGAGTTAATAGCAGCACGAAATTTATCATTAAAGGCGCTTACTTTAAAAATTGCTTTTACAGTTTACAATTTTCCCCCTTGTTGTAAATACTGAAATAAAATCACAAGTTTCATCTGAGTTCACAAAAACATCTGCATGATCCTTTGAAATACATTTTAATGCTGTGCAAAATGTTCAAACTAGAGTAAATGCATTCGATGTTAAAACGAAATTTTTGGATAGGCTTGAGAACAGCTACATATTTTCCCAAATAAATCTAAAAATTAAAAAGATATAAAACGAAAGATAGATAAAACTAGTACTTACCATTACATAAAGCTTACGTTATTTAAAATGACTTAAAATAGCAAAATAATCCACTTACCTAACACTATTAGCAAAAATACATATCCAAAAATTTCACGATAATGGATTCATAACCACACAAGGGATTAAGAACACATCGACCATCTGGGTCATGTGGCTTCCGCGCTTCAAGGCCATTATAGAGTTGGCTGCGGCGTGGATCGACGCATTCGCCGACAAGCTGTGACGGTCCCGCAAGTCACTTGCACCTCGATTCTGCAGCATGTACAAGATACCCTGGATGTTCCCGTGTCGACGAGAACCATTTCCCCTCGATTGGTTGAACGTGGCCTACACTCACGACGTCCGTTAAGAAAACTCCCATTGACCCCATAGCATAGACGCCAACATTTAAAATGGTGCCGGACTGGAGCGATGTGAATGACAGAATGGCGAAACGTCGTGTTCTCAGATGAATCACTCTTCTGTTTATCTAGTGACAGTCGCCGCATCTGTGTGTGGCGTCGACGTGGAGACAGATCTAATCCGGCAGTAATTGTGAAACGCCCCACCGCGCGACAACGTGGCATAATGGTTTGGGGCGCTATTGCCTACGATTCCAGGTCACCTCTAGTTCGTATTCAGGGCACTATGACGGCCCAACGATACCTGGATAATGTATTGCGGCCGGTGGCAATCCCCTACCTTCAGGGGCTGCCTAATTCAATTACATACAGTGCTCGCATCTGCCAGCATGCTCTGCAAGGTATACAGATGCTTCTTTGGCTACCGTACTCTCCTGACCTGTCACCAATCGAACATGTGTGGGATGTGATTGCAGACGCTGGCCCTGCCTCGTTCAGAAGACGAACTGTGGCAAATGGTTGAAAGGGAATAGAGAGCCATCCCTCAGGACACCATCCGCACTCTTATTGACTCTACGCCTAGACGTGTTTCTTCGTGCATCGCTATCCGCGGTGTTCCTACATCCTACTGATCCTACCCTTTAAGTCATTTTATATCAGCTTAAGTCTTCTTTTATGAATTATGTGTAGTCAGTAATGTACATGGTATAGGTTGTTAAACGTTTTCGTATTTTAGCTTATCTTTAATTCTCTTTAATACTGTGTCTTTAATACGTTATATAGTGTTATTTTTACAATATTGTATACCACATTTTGTAATACCTCGCCCTTGTTTGGCATTGTAACTTTGTTTGTTTATATTCAATAAATGGCTTCTCGGCTCTAGATAGTGGTGGACGTGCTGCATTTACCAATTAACCATTATGGTAGAGGGGTGGTGCACACGTCCCCCGTCAACTATCAACTATCCCGGCGCCATTCTCGGTCTGTATTCTGACTATCATTTTTAAATAAAGATCACTTATTGCTGCTTGCTGTCTCTGTCTTTTTTCCAAATTTCATCACTTTCTGACCACTCCATCTTGGTGTTGCATTTTCAATGCCGAGCAGTGTATTTCCTTGCCCACCAGCGGTCGAGCGGTAAACTTGCTGAACACTGGTATTTCGGTCTAATGTTCGAATCCCACGAACGGGTCAGCTGCATGGGCGTTATTGTAGTTTTCTCTATGTGTAACGTGCATACGGGAGTCAGTTTCCCTTACAAAGTCCTCCATGAAGCCATCCTTTTCCTTAGGGAAATAGCCCTCAAGGATTTTCCGTAATCACATTAACCAAACCAGATCATAATTATTTCTTACTTACACAGCACAGATCATATGTTTGGTGTACTGAAAGTAGTTAATTTGAAAGAAAGAGGAAAGATCTTATGTAAATGAACTCGAAAAAAACTTCCTATTTTTAAAAAATGTTAAGTTTTCACCTAACGAAAAAAGTAACATCTTCCTTCGGATATTAAAAAAAGGCGGTACAGTAAAATACTGAGAAAATGCGCAGTAGGTTTGAGTGGGAATCAACATTATCCTTTTGTGAATGCCTGTTATTGTAAATTTAATTCCAAAGATTAGGCTTAATTTCATCCAAAGATTAGGCTCATTATGTTATTTTCGACATATGATATTCTTCAACGATTATAGAGACGTGTACTTTGCACGTGTAATGAAAAACTAGCAAAAAAAAAGGGCCAATAATAATAATGCATACGCTTATTAGCTTTACATCCATAAATAAAGACTGGAATTATCATGACTGTTGCGTTTGCATCTAAAAACAATTACAGCTTTATAGATTTTCAAGCAAAAAATAAAATTCAGTGAAATGTTGAAATCACTAAATATATGTCAGCGAAATATTTGAACTAAAATATTATTAATTGCCTGGATATTTGATTTTCAGCTCTCAAATCAGTTTTTTAAGGTTTCATTTCCTTCGAAGTTCGTGGTCTTACTTTTATTTCCTTGCCTTTTGTTAGTACATTTTATCAAAGGAAACTCATTAATTAAAATATTTTTATATACTAATATTAACCATAAATTAGAGCCTTAGACTAAAAATTTAGTTGTTGTTGTTATTGTTTCTAATCCCCTTGGGGCAGAAAAGCCAACACCAAGTCCAAGAGACCTTGCCGCATAAATAAATTTAGTTGTAAATTACTAGACGATAACTTTTATGGCACGCAGAGCAGAAAAATAAAAAATCACTCATGATGTATAAAACGTGCTTTGGGGGGGATGAAGCAAAGAAAAAAATTACGTAACTCACTTGAACGTCTTGTATTGCAAGAATCATACAACTTTCATCTTTAGATGTTGCTTCTATTCTTACAGCTCGCAGATCTTGTTCCATATCGTATTGCAGAACATGGGGCTTAGACGGAGTAATATTGACCGCTATAGGAGTTTCCTTACTGAAAAAAATACTCGAAATGTAGGCTAACTCATTTGATATAAACTGCCCATAAAAAATAATACAAATTTCATGTTCGAGAAATGTTAACAGGAATAGAATATCGAGTTAATTCATGAAACACATAATACAGGTTTGTGTATCAAGCATTTGTGTATCATACAGGTTTGTGTATCATGTGAATACAGGTTTGTGTATCAAGAGACGAGTTCCAAGAGAGAGAAAATTTAAGGCATTTCTCTCCGTTATTTTTCAACACGAAATACACAGTGCCTTCTTAAAAAAATCTGATGTGTACACCACATGACTTCCTTCTACGGAATAATAAATTATACGCATTTTTTCTTACATTTCGTTTAAACTTATTTCCTCGAATTTCATTATAGATATATTTCTCATCAAATTAATTCAGTTCTCACTTCGCGACAAGGCAAGAATGAATGAAACCTCAAAATATCTTTATTAAAAATTGAAAAATATAGAAAAATATAAAACGTAAATACAGTTAAAGATTAATTTTAACAATTAAAATTATAGTTTCTACGCCCGTCCCCTCTCCTCCTCCCCAAAAAATTCGTGCAACGGGCAAGAAGGCAGATTTTTCGGTGCACAAGACGAAAGTTTGTGCCACTCGGTAAAAAGACACTGAAGGCGTAGAAACTGACTTAATTTGCTGTGGACACTATGCTGAGTCAATATATGGGATAATTTAATAACTTAAATGATAATTCCAGAATGGATTAAGCATGATTTAATTCGCAATAATTAAAGAAGACGTTAAATTTAGGTTCATTCCAAATAAAATTCGCTATTTTTTTTAATGATTTTTTTTTAAAATTTGTATTTTGAAATAATTTTTATAAATTTTTCGGAAAACATTTTGAATTATAACCTATCAAATTTGCAATCGTCTTAAAGAAGATGTATTTCTAAGCATACGTGCAAAAAATTTAGAATTTTTTATTCAAAATTTATAAGATATACGTGAATTTACATTTTGGCGCGTTTTGAAATTTGGCGTATTTTATTATACGCGATAACAACGAAAATGTGTTTACGCACTCTGTTAGAATTCTTTGAAAGTATGAACGATGACTTTTTTCCGCTCATGGACAAGTGAAAAAAAGAAAAGGAAAATAGGTTAGTATAAATTAAGAAGTTCGCTAAGTGAATCATTCTTCGCGAAAACTGAAAAAAATCCGCCAAAATAAAGTTTTAAATTTTTGCATAAATTTCTCGCCAAAAATTATAAAATTTACTATTTAGGCATAATTTGATTCGTAGAATCGCGGTCCGAGGTTCGAATCCCGCGAACGGGCTGGCTGCATGGGCGTTTTCGTGGTTTTCCCTATGTGTAACGTGTATACGAGCCAGTTTCCCTTCGAAAGTCCTCCACGAAGGCATCCCTCCCTTTAGGCAGATAGCCCTCGTGTGCTTTGCCATAACTGAATAACCTAACCTAACCTAACCTGATTCGTAGAATCGAAAAAATTGGTATGTTATTTTCAGAAAGAGTCCGATTTTGTGTCAAAATTCCTATGTTAGGACAATGCTATACATAAATCTAATACATATCCTAATTCGCGCTTTCGAGACATATAAAACGCAATTTGAATTTCTTCAATCGGCCCATGAGAACGGGAGATATAGAATTGTTCCTCCTTTTTTATTTTTATTTATTTATTTTGTTCAGATGTCACAAAAAAAAATCTCTTCTGAATGCACTTTAAATTCATTTCACCGGCCGTTTTGGGAAAAAGAGTTCTTTATTCTGTCCGTACGTATAGATGTAGCGCAAAAACGTTGTTCAAATAGAATCGTGAGCGGTCAAAATACATATATTCGTTGAAATATGATACCCGAAATTTTTCGCGATTGCAATAGTTCCTTTACTTCGTAAAAGGAAGCATGATTATGTAAAAAGCAAGTAATGTGTAGTCTTTAATTCGCAAATCACAGCAGAAATGAAATTAATATTAATCCTAAACATAACATACTTTTAAGGATATAAGCCTAGTTGGGAGAAAAAAAAAGAGTATTTCTTAGCAAGACCTGTTCATTGTGAGTGTTGTTTAAAGAACATGCTTAATAAAACACATGCTTTTCTTAGCTTTAGGAATTACAGTGATTTCCTTTACATTATTTCTATCTTACATTTACCCAGCAAGCATTCTTGTTACTTTCTTGTACGACGTAAAATGGAAGTATAGTAATCGCGAAAAATTCCGGGTCTCATCTTTCAACAAAAATATCCATTTCGACCGCTCCCGAACGCAGTTTAACAACGTTTTTGCATGACATCTGTACGTAAAGCCAGAATAAAAGACTGTCTTTCCCCCCAAAAAAATTATGATTTAAAATGGATTCTGGAGAAATTTTTTCGTGGCGTCTGTGCATACGTATGTATCTATCTCCCTTAACTCAAAAACGAGTAGCCTCAGAACGTTGAAATTTTGTATACTGCTATAACATGCAGATGAGCATTCTCCTATTTTGGTTGAAATTTTGTAGACTGCTATAACATGCAGATGAGCTCTCTCCTATTTTGGTTGAAATTTTGTAGACTGCTATAACATGCAGATGAGCACTCTCCTATTTTGGTTGAAATTTTGTAGACTACTATAACATGCAGATGAGCACTCTCCTATTTTGGTTGAAATTTTGTAGACTGCTATAACATGCAGATGAGCTCTCTCCTATTTTGGTTGAAATTTTGTAAACTGCTATAACATGCAGATGAGCACTCTCCTATTTTGGTTGCAATCGGGAGCACCAAAAGTATATAAATATATGTATATAAATTATATATATACACACTCTGTTACTCGAGTCAGTTAGCTCAGTTCCTTTTTTCTCGTATGTTTGTAAATTATGCATTTTTTGCTTTAAAAATGATTTAATTATGTCATTCTTATCTTCCGGTTAAGGTTTTTATGCCTTTAATTAACTTGCATGTTATAATTTTAGAATTATCAACAATTTAAAAGTTGTTTAAGTGCGTCTAAGCCTAATTTGTTTTTGCCACAGCAGCCATATTTGTTTACATTCGAAACTTAGCAGGATAATGGATTTGTTGCCAGTCTAGAAAAACTAAGCTTCGCAACAACAAAGTAACGTTTTCTTTTATTATTGCTAATTAAATTATGCTTAATCCATTCTGGAATTATCATTTAAGTTATTAAATTATCCCATATATTGACTCAGCATAGCGTGCACAACAAATTAAATCAGTTTCTACGCCTTCAGTGTCTTTTTACCGAGTGGGACTAAAACTAAGCTTTCAGTTTTTCCTTTTATGTATTTTTGCCTTGCCGTGAGGTGCGAACTGAATTAATTGAATGAGAAATGTATTTCCAATGAAATTCGAGGAATTAAGTTTAAATGAAAGGCAGGAAAAAATGCGTATAATTTAATATTCCGTAGAAGGAAGTCATGTGGTGTACACATCAGATTTTTTTAATTTTATTAATATGACTAGTACTTGTATTGTATCGCGGTAATCCCAGTGATGTGTGTACACAAGACAGGATACACTGACTCTAAACTCCGAGCTTTTAACCAAAGAAATTTATGTTACCGAGCATGACGGAGCGTACTGTACTGGACTGCCAATACAGTATAGTTATTTCAAAAGCCGTTTTTTGTAAAGACAGCACGCCAAACAAGTGTCTCATTTAGTAGGAAAGAACTGATTGTTTGAATTCTTTATACAGCGTATGGTATCAACAAACGTTTCACATATCTGCTTAAGTCTTAAAATGCGGTTTTAAAGATAATTTTTATTTCAGACATCTCCATATCCGCAGATCTGAAATGAGGGCACTACGGAATGAGAGGCTTTATTTCAGAGACGTTGTCTATTTAAACGGAATACACACGCTTCAATACCTGCATCGCCGTGCACTCCGTAATTATAAACAAGAAGACGGAAAGCTTTAATTATTTAACAACAAATTTCAAGAGAATCACTTTAAAACTGAAGTTTTATCGTATTTTTTAATTAAACACACGGTAATTTTCCTAAAACCAAAAATCATTTTCTAGGAATCTGAAATACTGATCAATGTGATTTTCTTAAATACAGAGGCTGTTCGCACATTTTTTAGACGATGTATATTGTATTCACAAAACTAAATTACATAAAATTCTTCTGTTTTAAATGTTCTATTTGACATCCCTTATTCTGAACTATCTTTCGACACCACAGTTTCCAGGATAATAATGCCTTTTGAAGAGTCAGAAAATGTATTCTGTCCCATTCCTCCCGAACAGCTTTTCAAAGTCCCGTTAGGGTTTGGGGACAACGTTTGGATAAAGCAGTTTTTAAAAGTCCGAAAGCACAAAAATCCATAGGTGACACATCGGGAGTTTTAGTAGGAATATCGGTGAAGGGTATGGCCTCGATACCAGTTTTTTGTTCCATTTCTTTTAGGAAATTGACAGTGCATTTTGATGTGTGACTGCTAGCTTTGTCCCGATGGAGTCTCGCAGATGGATGGCACTACGGGTAAAGCGATGGTATTTCATTGAAAAAAAAAATGGCCATAAAATATGTTCCTGATAGTATTTGGAGTTAATCTCGACATTTTTTTGCACTCTCTTTATTTTTAACTTGCCATTATAAGAAAAACCAGCAACCATCATGAATCCCTTAGAAAAACTTTCTTTCGATTCTTTGAACCACGTACTTAAATTTTTTCTCCCCTTTTATGATACTAAATTTCTCTCTTTTTTTTTTTTTTTGTTACAATCATTTAAATACACCCTAGCTTCATCTATTGTGACAATTGTTTTTTATTTCTCTTCGGATAAGTGTTTCTCGTATAGAATTCTGCAGCGTGTCCTGCGTGGAGCGATATGCTTTGGAAGAAGACGATGCACATTGCGCTTTTTCGCTTTCCTAAGATTTAAATCAACGTTTATCATTTTGTTTACAGTGGACACCCAGCATTTTAATGATTTTGTAACTGTTCTTTGACTAGGGGGATTTTCTTTTAACATTAAACAACGTACCTTTGCAATAGTCGAAGATGTCCCTTTTTTCTTTGGATATTGTTTGCAATTTTTGTCCCACTCGAGGCTCCAATTGGACGTTTTTTTCCTTTCTTGTGGATGATATTACCTGTCGACGCTTTAGATACCACAAAACCATGACTCTCACATCGTTTTTGGGTAACGGAGTATGCATATTTCTCTTCGGAAAGAGCGTCAATGTAGCCTTCGAATCACCGCTTTGTTAAATTCGCCATTTTGAATAAAAACACAACTTTCCAGGCACAGACGATAATTTTGACTTTTAAAAACATAGTACAATTGCTTCTTTTGCAGCAAACGATTTTTTATTACCGCTTACCAAAATCGTCTAAAAAATGTGCGAACAGCCTCTGTAAACTTTCAGCTAATCTACTTAGAGAAAACGCTTTGTTGATCAACTACTTACATTTTATTTTCTTTATATGCGTATTTAGTTCTCCGTTAAAAAGACTCAAACGAACACAATTTTTAAGTAACAATGCAAACAAGTTATTAAACCTCGAAAAATTGTAAAGAAAAATATAACAGAAATTTAATTTGATGTGTACTTACACCATGACGAAATCGTTGACGGTAGCCAGTTCTAATTCATAATCGACCCATTCTTCACTGCTGGTCGAAACTTCAATCGAAATATTTTGAATTCCTGGTTTTAGTTTGGAATCGAAATAATTGGCCAGAGGACAAAGTGTGTGGCAAACGTCTGTAAATGGGCTGAAAGAAAAGGAATCATTAATAAGTCCTAACATAGTATTACACGAGTTTATGTCAAAAATTTGTTTGTTCCATTATCTCATTTTAGAATTTTAATTTAAAATCTGAAATGTTTCAGAATTTTTCCTTTTCTCTTTTACATCTGAATTTAAATTCTGTTATGTTTATTTAAAGACTCACTTCGTCTGTAGCACAAATTGCGCCTGTTGTGTTCAGTTTAAGACTGGGGGAGGGGAGCAAGAAGAAAGAATGAAAGTAAAAGAGCTTATTTACTCTTTGATATTCTGCGGATTGTTTAAGACGTAGCCATAATCCATAGACGATCTAGTAATGTTTGCAGAACTTTACCTCCAGTTTCATAAATATTGTTGCGAAAAATTCGGCGGTTGCGCCTGTGTGTAAGCTTTCCGGCATAGCACTAGGGTTGCCATAAAATAGTGTATGGTAGGGTTGCCAGATTGGCAACTTTATCGCCCATTTGGCGACCAAATCGGCGATATCCCATGGTTCAATCAGGAAGCTTCTAGAATAACTTCCTGTCGAGATATTTCTCGAAACCTGTGGAACCTAAGGAAAAGCTATATAAACCCTTGCGTTTCTGAGAGCCGGCATTGTGAGAATGGTGAGAATAGCTGCTTACTGTGAGTGCTAAGCTACGCGAGAGTTTTGTGAACGGAAAGCGATCGAGATAGTGCTTTGCCGTGAAGCTACCTTTACAGTATAGCTCGACAGTATATTGGTGATTGTTCCACGGTGTTTATTAGAAGTTTAGTGTCGCCGTGAAGCTACCTTTACAGTTACAGCCTGAAGCTGTGTTGCTGATTGTTTCAGCGTATTTATTGTAGATTTTCGACGCTTTTAAAAGTAATTTTGGAACTGTGCTGTAAATAGTGATTCTTGTAAATAAATTGTGCTTTTTATTGTTCTGCATCGTGTTTTCATCGGATACTCTCAAATCCACGAACCCGTATAACGCAACAATATTTTTTCTTTAAAAAACATAATGCAAAGCATTCTTTTTCCATATTTTTATTGCCTCATTTCTTCCAAAATTATTTTAGATAATTCGCCCTTATTCCTGCGAGAAAAATATAATGACTATCTATTCAAAAACCTTTGAAAACTGCAATTGATTATTTCTTCTATGACTAAGCAGACTCAAAAGCTTCATTATCGCAATTTCATGCTGTTTATAAGAATACAGGAAAACAAGAAACTACAAACTGGAAATATAATCTAGTACATAAAATAAATTATGGATATTAAATACTACATATTTTATAGAGGAATTACCTGACATTCGAAAATACTAGAGGAACTTGGAATGACATGACACTCAAGCTTTCTCTGACAACCACAAGCAGAGGACTGTGTGCAGAGGCCTTCGGGCTTTTTACACAAAGGTTAGCAGCCCAATCCTAAAAAAGCATTAAAAAATGATATCATATCATAAATTAGAGAAAACATAAAGTGGAATCGGGGAAAATGAAAATTTTGAATTCAAAGTTACACATTTACACTCATGTCCATAAATTAAGGATAATGCAAAATCAGGCAAACGAACAGTTAGAAGCAGAACAAATTTGACTTATTTGTAAAGCTTATTTATTAAACAAAAGGTAAAGAGCAAAAAAGATGCTATATGTTTGATATTATTAAAAAAATTAGCGATTTTTTCTCCCTGGAGCAAATTACAAAAAAAAACCTATTTACAAAAAACCAATATTACATGGTTGGTATGATTGTTAATACATTGTATGTCTCTCAGACGATGCAATACAGTACGTACAACGCCTAGGCATGCCGAGTATCAAATTATCGATCTGATCTTGGGGGATATTACGCACTCAAAAAGCAATGCTCTCTGAAGTTCCGGTAGACATGTAGGAGGAGGTTGACGTGCTGCAACTCGTCGGCCAAGCATGTCCCACACGTGCTCTACTGAAGACCTATTCTAGTCCGGTGAGAATGCTGGCCAGTCCGTCCTCCGACTGAAGGCATTCGCTTACGATGTTTGTACGGTGACGGCGGGCGTCGTCATGCATAAACACAAATTGTGCGCCCATGGCGCCCTGAAACAAACGTACGTGTCATTCCAGATTGACGTTGATAGATTTGGCTTGTCATGGTTCCAATTTGAACATCCAGGTCAGTTCTGGAACCCAGAATAATTCCACCCCAAACGAGCACTCCTGCACCACCGTAACGGTGCCGTTCAATGATGTTTTCTTGGTGGTAACGGCTACCTGAAGCTCTCCATATGAAAGTCCGGCGAGAATCAGACTGCAAGCTAAACCTGGACTCGTCGGAAAACATCACACAAGGCCACTGTTGCTGTACCCACAATGCAGCAGCTCTCTACTCCAGGCTAACCGCAGGCGACAGTGAGTTGCAGTAAGTGGAACGCATCTGACAGGTCTACGAGCATATAGACCGATCTGCCCTACGCGTCTGTACACGGCCTGCTCGAAATTGTCGTACCAGTGGCCGAAGAGAGCCGACGAGACAGGTCTGAGGCTGTGTTCCGCCTGTTTCTTTTGGCAATAACAGCCAAATACCTGTCCTTATTCGGTGTTGTGATTCTGGGGCGACCTGTGCTGTAACGTCTACTCACATTACCATCATCTGGGAATCGTTGCCAAAGCCTGGAGATGACACTCTGGGCAATTCCAAGTTGGTCTGATACTTCCAGTTGGGTACGCCTACTTTCCAGACAGCCGATAATTCTACCACGTAAAAAATCATCCAAATGCGTCCTTTGTGTCATAACTATTCGGTTATTGCACCGAAATGCTTATAAAGCGCCTGCGAACAATTTTACTTCTTTGCCTGTATTCCTTATATATCACTCTCTTACACTCTCGTCATTGTGACGTACCATCGGTGTCATCTGGTTACTTCCTGAAATTTGCATATGATTCTTGAAGATGTGTGTAGTGATTTTACAGGTGATATATTAATTTTAGAGTTCGATTTCCGTGTGACTCCGAATTTTCCTTAATTTATGGACATCAGTGTAATTGAAGGATTTACTTACAGTTGCACTTTAAGTAAATCCAGAAGTCAAACAACGAAAATCAACGTTATATTTGCAAATTTTTACAGGAACAAACATCTTCCATTGGTGAATTGGATTTTCTGGAGGCGTTTCACATTCAAAAAAATCTTTCTGTTCTAGTTAGCGACCCTAATTACAATCCATCTTTTCCCTCAGCCTTTAAGGAAATTATGTTTTAGTTCTCATTTTTTCATTAATAGATGGCGCCAGTAGCTTAACTCCTGACCAGTCATTCTTATCTTATCTTATCTATTCACTATATCTTATCCCGCTCATTTGTACCTTGACAGCTGAGGATGATAGTTCTGTAAAACCATCGAAACTAGTCCTGTAAAAATTTACAAATATAACGCTGATTTTTGTTGTTTGACTTTTAGATTAATACTTGTTCGGCGTGTTTATTCTACCTTAACCTACGTTGTGCTTGAAAAATTTCTGGAATTACTGTGAGTTTGACAAATTTAAAAGACTCGAGAAATCTAAAACCCTTAGTTGACGTAAAAATTTTCTGTCTGTAAATAGTGCAATACAGTCAAATACCAAAATTCCGCCGACCTGAAATCCGCATTGCCTTTCAAAATATAAACATTGAATTCATATTTTTCAGAAGCCGCAGAATGGAGAATGAAATACCGAAGAAAAAATATTTATCCAATAATGACGTCATAATTACCGAATAATAATGATTCTGTGTTAGTGGCAGAAAAAATATCTTAGCTCAGAAGAGGTTTTCAATATGGATGATGTGTTCAGACGAGCCAACACCGGCATATCAGATAACCGATGAGGTTATCTGATATCGCCGGTGTTGGCTCTGTTTTGAACTCGCCGCAGCAAGAAAACGATTCCGACACCGACACAGATAATGAATTTGATAGGAGTAAGAAAATATCTTTTAATGAGGGTTTGGAACATGGTAAAAAATACCTAAAATATTTAGAACAACAGAGCTGTGTCACAGAGCAAGAGATTTTGTGACCCTGTATAATTAAAAAAAAAAAAAAAAAAACTTACTCTGGAGCGCCTAAAGTTTTAAAACAAACTCCTATCAAAATGTTTGAAACATGTAAAAAAAAAAGAAATATTTTATGCTTTACTAATACAATAATAATTTAAGTAAATGTACCTAATATGCCTTATTTATTTTGCACTTTTAGTCTGAATATTAGGATTTGGCTTTTCTGTACTGAAATCTGCAAAATCCTAAAATCCGCACAACCTCTGGTCCCAAGCATTGCTGATTTCTGGACTTCTACTGTACCTTCTTTTTCTTTATCAATATCACTTGGATAGAAAATGAGGCAAATTTTTTTAAAATTCTTACTCAAAGGGTTAAGCTGTCGCTTAAGCAAAATTTAATAATATGTAATTTATTTTTATTTTATGAATCAGCACTGCTATACATTAAGTTTGGTACATCACAACGCTCGTAAGTACTTCTACAAAAAGTACAAACTAGAACGTTGGTTCAGCACCGTTTTAGTAATTTATATATTAGAATGTTACATATTAACCGGATTTGTATAGAAAAAGGTCTGGGATGCACTTTCGTCCAGCGTGAAAACGACTGAAGAAGTTTCGATAATTTTATTATTATGAGTGAATAAGGTATTTCTCCCGCCTTCTTTGAATGCCTTCGTGGTGTAGTAGTCAGCACGCTCGACGCGTAACCGAGAGGTCCGTGGTTCGATTCCCGGCGAAGGCGTTGCTCATTTTTCATGCCTCTTGTTTCGAAATAACCTAATTTCTATATGTAGATAGAAAATTTATAATATGAAATGACATTGAAGCCAAAAACATTCGTAAGCAAATGTGTTAAGTAATAATGTAGGAGGAAATATTGTTCATATTGTTGCGAAAAATTCGGCGGTTGCGCCTGTATGTAAGCTTTCCGGCATAGCACTAGGGTTGCCATAAAATAGTGTATGGTAGAGTTGCCAGATTGGCGACTTTATCGCCCATTTGGCGACCAAATTGACGATATCCCATGGTCCAATCGGGAAGCTTCTAGAATAACTTCCTGTCGAGATATTTCTCGAAACGTGTGGAACTTAAAGAAAAGCTATATAAACCCTTGCGTTTCTGAGAGCAGTTAGTTGCGGAGTTGCGAGTTAGTTACGAGTTAGTTGAGAAGTTGCGAAGTTAGTTGCGGGAGATTGTGAAGTACTGTGAGCGTTGTGATTATTGTGAGAATAGCTGCTAAGCTACGCGAGAGTTTTGTGAACGGAAAGCAATCGAGATAGTGCTTTGCCGTGAAGCTATCTTTACAGTATAGCTTGACAGTGTATTGGTGATTGTTCCACGGTGTTTATTATAAGTTTAGAGTTGCCGTGAAGCTACCTTTACAGTTACAGCCTGAAGCTGTGTTGCTGATTGTTTCAGCGTATTTATTGTAGAATTTCGACGCTTTTAAAGGTGATTTTGGAACTGTGCTGTAAATAGTGATTCTTGTAAATAAATTGTGCCTTTTATTGTTCTGCATCGTGTTTTCATCGGATACTCTCAAATCTACGAACCCGCAAAACGCAACAATATGTTTGTAGGAGTTATTTAAACTAAATTACATAAAAATCTTGTGTTTTAAATGTTCTGTTTGACATCCCTTATTCTGAACTATCTTTCGACACCGCAATTTCCAGGATAATAATGCCTTTGGAAGTGTCCGAAGAGGTATTCTATCCCATTCCTCCCGAACAGCTTTCCAGAGTCCTGTTAGGGTTTTGGCACAACGTTTGGATAATGCAGTTTTTAAAAGTCCGAAAGCACAAAAATCCATAGGTGACACATTGGGAGATTTAGTAGGGATATCGGTGAAGGGTATGGCCTCGATACCAGTTTTTTGTTCCATTTTTTTAGGAAATTTACAGTGGATTTTGATGTGTGACTGCTAGCTTTGTCCAGATGGATGGCACTGAGGGTAAAGCGATGGTATTTCGTTCAGAAAAATGGGCGATAAAATATGTTCCGGATAGTATTTGGAGTTTATCTTGACATTTTTTTCCCTCTCTTTATTTTTAACTTGCCATTATAAGAAAAACCAGCAACAATCATTAATCCCTTAGAAAAACTTTCTTTCGATTCTTTGAACCATGTACTTAAATTTTTTTCTTCCCTTTCATGATACTAAATGGCTCTTTTTTGTTACAATTATTTAAATACACCCACGCTTCATCTATTGTGACAATTGTTTTCCATTTTTCTTCGGATAAGTGTTTCTCCTACAGAATTCTGCAGCGTGTCCCGCGTCGAGCGATATGCTTCGGAAGAAGACGATGCACATCGCGTTTTTTCGCTTTCTTAAGACTTAAATCAACGTTTATCATTTTGTTTACAGTGGACACCGAGCGTTTTAATCATTTTGCAACTGTCCTTTTGTAAGGTTTCTCCTTCAATCTCTTGATTTTCTTCGTGAGCATAAGCTGTGAAACCTTATGTAGAGGACAGTGAGCAGATCTAGGCTATGTCCTTTAGTGTTGAAAAACTACAAAGTCAGAAATGAGGGTTTAAAAGTGACCCTTTATTCAATTATTTACAACTCTTCAAATCGAGAGTAAGCCACTACTTGGGCTGAACTAAAATAATATTAAAATAAGGTGTGTTAACAAATTCAATTCCCTAACTAAAGTCTAAGTAGGACGGCGAGGGAAGCTCAACACTTAGTGAAATGCAATTATGCGAATTTCACTAGCAAACACTGGTAAATTGCAAATTCCTATGAAGGCGAACTTTCAGTAATCAGAGGAAATTTTGGCGCGCCCGGCCTTACGGCGATAAATCCAAGGCACTATCTTTCCCTTCGTTAACTCCTGCCTTTTAAACTGCTAACAGATATATGCGATTTGCATAAATATCTCACCGCGCTAAATTCGGGCAGCAACTGAAACTTTGAGAATTCGATAGGAAAGTTCAAACTAAAAATAATTTCGTTAATTAAAATAATGAATGCTACACTTTGACTAGGGGGATTTTCTTTTAACAGTAAACAACGTACCTTTGCAATAGTCGAAGATGTCCGTTTTTTCCTTGGATGCTTGTTTGGAATTTTTGTCCCGCTCGAGGCTCCAATTGGACGTTTTTTTCCTTTCTTGTTGATGATATTACCTATCGACGCTTTCGATATCACAAAACCGTGACTCTCACATCGGTTTTGGATAACGGAGTATGCATATTTCTCTTCGGAAAGAACGTCAATGTACCCTTCGAACCACTGCTTTGTTAAATTCGCCATTTTGAATAAAAACAAAAGTTTCGAGCCACAGAGGATAATTTTCACTTTTAAAACATAGTAAAATTGCAATTACTTCTTTTGCAGCAAACGATTTTTTATTACCGCTTATCAAAATCGTCTAAAAATTGTGCGAACAGGCTCTGTATTAAGTAGAGAAATGTTTGGTGTAAAGCCTTATTTTGTTCAAAGTTTTATGAAGTTCTTTCACCCACTGAGTTATTGTTTCATTTCTCAGATCGAAATGTTTGAAATAAACTGCCAAAGAATTAAATTGGAAAGACTAATTATTGGTTTATACAAATATAAAACTTTAAATCTCAATAAAATTTAATCTGAATATTTTAAAATAAGTAGTATTTATCCTCAATTTTCGTTTTTTGTTAAAGAGTATTTATCATAAAATTAAAGCTGTGTATAATATTGAATTTACGAATCAATTATATGATAATACGAGAGACTGACGACCTAATAACTTCTTAAGAAGAAAGTAATTTTCAGGCGATATTCAACATGGTCTAGAGTCATAAAAAAATCAGTGGGAAATATAGGAAAGGAATATATGACACGGATGATGATATAAATTTGAATGTAAAATTTAATTGATTTAATTGGGAATATAGGAATTAATTAATACAGGAATTACTTAAACATTATTCAGAATGCTCACCTTATTTTAAAGAGCAAATGGAAGTTAATGGATTAGTTAATGGATAAGTTAATGGATTAATGGCAAATTAATTCTTTGCAGCATTTCTGCTCAATGTTAACACTTTTTCATTTTGAGTTCTTAAATTTGGTTGAATAGCCTTAGAGTGTTTTGCAATTTTTAAATGTGAAGAAACTAAAAAAAAGTGCAGTGACCCCCCCCCCGGGATTCGAACTCCGGGTCTCCCGAATACGCGTCGAGGGTGTTTCCAGTTACACCAGGAAGGCACGTGGAAAGGAGGAGGAAAATACCTTAAAAGTGCTATATTTACATTGCATTTATGATATATACATGGCTTATGATTACGCTGAATTGTGGCCATATGCATACTCCTTTGTTTTGTTTTGATGGCGCAGTTCTGACTTATTCGAGAAATTGCTTAGTTACTGCTAGTTCTAAATCTAATTCTAGGCAATTCGTGTTCATGTCGTCGAATTCTGATTAAAATCTAACGTGTCAATTCATTAATCTGATTTCACTAATATATAACCATTAATTGGAAGTTATGTAATCGGTGTTCTGGTTAAAATAATTATCGAAGCCATTTTTTTCTAAAATGTTTCTATTTGAAACTCAAATAATTCACATAGTCCAGCAATTCTTAAACTGTGGGGCGTGATAACCCTACGTGAGGGGCACGAGCATGTCGAAAATAAAAGATTATATAAAAAAAATATTGATTTATTGAAAGGAAGCGAAACAAAATACATAAAAATTCCGACATAATAAAAAATAAAATACACATTCACACTGATGTAATATATTTATAAATGTATCAATACTTTACAATGTATTTGATAATTAATTTATCAATACTAAATTAAGAACAAGTTTAATAATTACTAGTGACTCCCATGTACTTGTCTTGCAGAGCAAAGTTTTTCAAAGGAATATTTAATATTCGAAACTGATACTCTAAGTTCTTTTTCTATGTTTAACTGAGATTCATATTTTACCTTCAAAGCAGCCACCGCAGGAAATCTGGTTTCACAAAGGTAGGATATTGGAAATGGTAATAGTATACGAAATGCTTTTGTTTTCAGAGCAGAAAATTCATCATCCACCCCTGCCCAAAATTCACAGAGTGATTTATTACTAAATTGTCTTTTGATTTCGCCACTTAACGTGAAACCTATGAAGATTTCTTCTTCGGCAATTGATAGCCCTTCCGAAGTATTTTGAAATGGATAAAATCGTTTAAGATTATTAGATTTCATACTGTCTGCTGCCAATACTTTTGAGCAAATAACATATAGGGGCCTTTCTTTGTCATTTAATTCAATACTGGTAAACCCAGAATTTAAACATTATTGAGAATATTTTCTTGATTTAATTTTCGGAACCACGCTTTTCTGTATACTCGTTGATGCTTTATTATCATCTAATGTTCGCTTACGACTTAAAAATTTATCCATGATTCTATTTAAATCTATTGCCGTAAATTTTTATTATCCTGAAAGCGCAAATTATAAATTGCACATTCAACATAGATTCGGTAGGGATTGAAGGATCCATCTGACTGAGATTGACTGGAATAGAACGAGATGCAGTATTTATACACGTTTTGTGCAGACATTTAGTAGATTGCGCAGACGCCCACGAAAATGCCGGATGTGATAGATATAAGATAAACAGCAACAGAGACTAGAATAATTTTTTAATGACATTTGTACTTTTGGAAATGGGGGATTAAGGAAATAAATACAGGGTGTTTATAAAGTCCCGGACCCATTTTGATGTTTAATAACTCATGAAATAGTGAAGATATAAACAAACTTATGGCATTTATTGATGGAATAACTTATATATTTTCCTTTTCAGGTTTGAATATCTTTACTTTTGTAAATATCGTCTGCGCGTGTGATTAATTTCAGATAATTTCATTTTCCAGTCTAAATATCTGTACTTTTCTAAATATCGTTTGCTTATTCATTGTATTTTTCTCTCTTTTGTTTTTGGCAACTATTGTAATGTTATGTTAAACCCCCATGAATACCGTGAGGCACAGAGGGATTCCCCAAAGGTTAATGTGTGGTGTGAACTAACGCACGACCGAGTCATTGGGCCTTTCTTTTTTACAGAAAAGACGGCCTCATCAGTCGTATACTTAGACATGTTGGAAAACTTCGTATTTTCTCAACTAGAAGAGCTTCAGCCACATGTCTTTTTGCAACAAGATGGTGCACCACCTCATTGGGGTACCATCGTTCGTAGTTCTTTGAATGACCATTTTACAGGAAGATGGATTGGGCGAGGAGGTCCAATTCCTTGGCTACCCAGATCACCCGATATAACACCGCTGGACTTTTTCCTATGGAGATTTGTAAGGACAACGTTTACAAGAGGAGAGTGTGGAACATGGATGACCTAAAAGCCAGAATGGACGACCGCAATAGCCTCTGTGGATGCCGACATGCTTGCCGGTACCTGGCGTGAAACTGAATATCGACTTGATATTCTCCGTGCGACGAAGGGGGCACTCGTGGAAGTTCATTGACAAGGGTCATGAAACTTTTTGAGTCTATCTAACCATTTATGTTATTACTTTTAATCTATCTTTATTATTTTATGAGTTATTAAACATCAAAATGAGTCCGAGACTTTATAAACACCCTGTATTTAATTTAATTAAAAATTATTTTGCAATCTGTTCCAATTTAAAAACGAGAAAGGAAAAGTAACATAACGCTTATCCTGTTACTTAAAAGTAACGTACTTAAAATATCTCTTAATTAAAAGTAACATATACTTTATAATGAAGGTCGTATTTTAGCTTTAGCGTCAGAGTGCATTATTATTGCCTTTAATGCATTGTTATTGTATGGGGGACGCGATGAAAATTATGATCGAAAACTGGGTCGCAAATGCTGAAAGTCTGAGAAGCACTGACCTAGTCTGTAGAATACCACATTCCAATTTTGATCGAATTATTTTCTATATTGAATGTATAGATTCTTTTCATTAGGGAATGGATAATATCAGAAAACATGATTAAAAATATATGCATGAAAACAAAGCAAGCTTTATAATAACATTTTATTTTAAATTACTGTTTGCATATTTCATTATTAGTCGTAAAACAAAAGCGCCTTGAAAATATTACATCATTTCACTTTTGTACCCACAATATCATTGTTCGGCAAACATGAAGATCTTAGTCAGCCGATCTAAACTTACCGAAGCGCCTTTTGAACGAGAAACACCTGCTCTTATTTACACCTATGAAACGTTATCACGAGCTCGAGATGTTCCCGATGTAAAAACAATGCTTAACGAAACAATGACGTTTATGCCACTAATCATTCTCATAATATTTCTCAGAGGAGCGAGAGGTTTGAATCCCAAAACTTTGTGCAAGTACTTGGAATTAATAAATAAGGTAAAGTATAACAAAAATATACAATTAATAAAAAAGTAAAATAAGGTATCGAATTAATAATTAAAATATACAAACAATTCTAATAATAGTTTTTAACAACGGAAAAAATAGAGTTCTGCGTTTCGATCCGAAACCGTTTTGCGGATGGAAAGAGAATTTATTCTTTAATTCTTTGAGTCGCAGGAAAAGGCCATTAACTTTTTCAGCAAAATTCTTGTTTTATTTACTATATCAGGTATTACAATGAAATTTTTTGCGACAGTTGCACATATTTTGTCCAAGACGCGTGAAAAAATACCACTTCTGGTGGTTAGTGTCAATGATCACTGCCCACAGAACACATCCGTACAAGTCAATCTCAATGGTATTCATGGAAACAGTTTTTCTTTTTCAAGCAGAGTGCAACTTTGCATGTGCTGCTTTCTCACACTGTTCTTACAGGCTTTTTCTTGGTGCTGCAGAGTGCACATCGTCGTGACGTTGTCTTCGACGGCTGGTGCTTATTTTCTTGAAGACGAATTGCTGCATCAACTACTGGCTTATGTGTTTTGATTGCCATCTAGTGAGCTACAAGGGAACTTCAGAAACGGTCAGTCTTGAAAACCACTCACGCGAGAGAGTAAGACGTTCAATAGAAAAGGTGGTGGCTATAGGTAATCACCTCCCTTTCAAGACTTTTGGCAAATTTTATTTGTGTTTCTAATTTCCTGTTTAAAATAATTAAAAATTCTTTTTCTGGCTTAAACATCTGCAACTAGAATACATAACACATATGGTTTACATAACTCTTTTAGACGGAAAATTGTCAGGACTGAGTGTTCCGTGCATATTCTTGGCAAACATCTTCGTGAAACACTTTACACGATCCTGATCTTGAACAGTGAGCTGAATGCAGCTATGTTCTGTGGTAGAATACTCT
Source organism: Stegodyphus mimosarum (assembly GCA_000611955.2). Lineage (NCBI taxonomy): Eukaryota > Metazoa > Arthropoda > Arachnida > Araneae > Eresidae > Stegodyphus > Stegodyphus mimosarum. The sequence goes on along the minus strand of KK113548.1, from coordinate 592,877 downwards.
GAATAAGTGGTAGAAGAACTACACTTCAGAGGGATTTAAAATCCCCTTTTATTAAACCACAATTATGTACAGCCACTTCCCAACTCGGGAGGGATACAGAAAATAATGACCGCCACTTGGGTCTAAACTGAACAATCAAATTTAATTGAAACTAAAGCTAAATAGAAATTAAGTAGTTGTTGCTCATAGAGCTATAACGCGTGGTTGGCCTCTAAACTAAATGGTGCGTAGCAAGATTTAACTAATACTGACGCACTTGGAATTACTTCAATAAGCAATCGCGTAAAAGCGCTATGGCTTAGAATTTAAATGCTAGCTGGTCAGGCGAACGCCGAATAGAGTAACCGTGGTCTGAGACTAAAAGCTCTCTCACACTGAGAGGTTTCTACCTTTCGTTTAAATAGAACTTGGCTCCAATTCAAATTAGCATAAAGCTGAAACGCGCGTTTATTCTAACGGGAAGTTGAAATGAAAACAGATAGAAAAGGGAAAATTAAAATAAAACTTTGTGAGTTTAATTAAAACCTTACAAAGTAATCCAATTTTTTCGACAGTGAAGGGGGGAAGCAAATTATATAAGTCGATTTGGCATTTACTGGGAACTGTGGCCGAATCCATATGTCATTTAACCACCAAGACCCTATGCCAAGTGCGCCACTAGGTATTTTATCCCTCCTTCCAGCATGCCTTCGTGGTGTAACGGTTAGAACACTCGGCGCGAATTCGAGAGGTCCAAGTTCGAGACCCGGAAAGAGCATTGCTCATTTTCATGAACTCCTGCTTCAATAAAAATCTTAATGATTTTACAATGGCCTCCGAACTAAAAGGTGGTGACTGATGATTCTTCACCACCAGGATTTGGCGATTGGGTCATCGAATCTCCAGTCGTCCTTTCAAAGAGGAAGTATATTTTTCCCTCCTTCCAGCATGCCATCCTTGTGTAACGGTTAGCACACTCGCCGTGTATTCGATAGATCCATGTTCGAGTCCCGGAAAGATCATTACTCATTTTTCATGAACTCCTGCTTCAACAAAAATCCTAATGACGATTCTTCACCACCAGGATTTGGCGATTAGGTCATCGAATCTCCAGTCGCCCTTTCAAAGAGGAAGTATGTTTTTCCCTCCTTCCAGCATGCCATCGCAGTGCAACAGTTAGCACACTCGGCGCGTATTCGACAGGTCCGTGTGCGAGTCCCGGCAAGGGCATTGCTCATTTTTTATGTCTCCTGCTTCAAGATAACCTAATGACTGTGCCTCTCTTCTGTGCAAAGGCAATAGATGGGTCATCTTAACACATGGACCCGCTGGACACATGTCCGACACTAGCCCCGTGCTAATAAACATACGTTTAACATCATCGGCCATTCACGTTTCATTTCTGTGAGTGACTGTCGTAGGAACCTCAGTTCATACGTTTGGCCCTAGGACCATAATGCTGTCAGAGCGTTACTGACAACAACCTCGGGGAAAAGGAACTACAACACATAAAACGATTAAAGCATTTAAAGGAATGGAATCCACAATTTCTTTCTTTCTTTCTTTTTTTTCGGGGGGGGGGCACCAGAAATCAGCTTTCGCTAACCAACCATATTAGCCCACATGACAACGACTTAACTAAGTAATTGAACTTCACAATGAATTTTTCAATAAACTGATTAATTTTGTTTTAAAGTTTTGATTTTAATTAGGGAGAAAAGATTTGTTTCCATTAAGTTGGCAGTAAAGGCAACTTACTTTTAGCTTTTGCTACAAAAACCTTTTAACAAATTATCAATTAAAATTTAATATATCAGATTTTAAATAGTGAAAATATAATGTTTTGCGATCAATTTATCGAACTATCTTTCCCCAAATAAGGAAAACTTTCCAAGAAATACGAGAGCAAAAAATAGAATTAGAAATAAAAAAACAATGCGGAAAAATCTTTTTAATAATTTAATTAATTAAATTA
>KK113548.1:575680-590902 GCA_000611955.2 Stegodyphus mimosarum | reverse complement strand
ATCTTTAAATCTTATAATTAATTAAATATCTTTAATAATTTAATTAATTAAATTAATTATTAAATTATCTTTAAATCTTATAATTAATTAAATTATCGTTAATAATTTAATTAAATTATTAAAGATAATAATTAATTAAAGTCTTTATTACATGATGAGATATTTAATTGTATGCCAACAATTTCGGCTTTTGTTGCACGATCCAAAACAAAAGACCACAATAGTTTGCAACAGGGAAATTGGTTTACGTAACAAGTTGTCAAGTTTTGAACGAAGATAAGATTGGTGATGATAGCTGATTACTCGAAAAATGTGCAAACTGCAACACATGCTGATTACTCGGAAAATGTGCAAGCGGACAATTTGGACATACACTGCGGGGCCGGGGAGTACAGTTCTATATCTTCCATTCTACTGTGTCGATTGACGAAAATTCAAACTGCGTTTTTCAAGTCTGGTAAGCGCGGCTTAAGATATATATTAGATTTATATATAGCATTGTTCTAATATAGGTATTTTGACACAAAATCGGATGTTTTCTGAAATGACATGGCAATTTTTTTCCATATTTCCGTTCTACGATTCAAATTATGCCTAAATATTAAATATTGTAAAATTTAGTGCGAAATTTACAGAGATATTCAAAAATTTATCTTGGCATAACTTTTTCAGTTTGCAGGTATCATTCTTCAACGAAAATATCTATTTTGACCGCTATAGAATGCAATTTAACGATGTTTTTGAGTGACATTTGTACGTAAGAACAGAATAAAGGACTTTTTTTTCCCCTAAAAAATTATAAAATGGACGGACTTAAAATGGATTCTGAGCAGATTTTTTTCTTAGCGTCTGTGCATAGAGAAGCCAAGCTTCGTAACAAAAAAGATAAAGCCTTCTTTTATTATTACGAATTAATCATGCTTAATCCATTCTGAAATTTATTCGAGGAAATATGTGTTTAAGATTTACTTCGTAATTGAATAGAACATGTGGCAACGATTAGGTATTTCTCTAGATAATATACATAATTTTTGTGCATGCTGATGAGTTATAAAATGAATGAGATGTAACGCTGCTAAGTGAAGCTAGCGCCGGAGTTTCGCTATGGTAGACAAATATAGTGAATTTTAAAGAGTGCATTTATTATGTTGTGGTTTATACGCTATCGAGGAATTATATTTAATTCAATGCAATAAATGATTTAAATGAAATGCAAAATGCGCATAATTTAATATTCCGTACAAAGGAAGTCATGTGGTGTAGACATCACATTTTTTACATTTTCATCTTTCAATAAACTTATAATCGTGGACTGGTAGACGATCATATTTGTTTCGAAGCATAATTCACATGCTAAAGTAATACCGTATTTACTCGCATGTTTCTCTCTCGCGCGTTCTTCTCTCCTAGTATTTTCAGCATATGATTTATTCTGATTTATGGTAAAAATGTAAAATGTATGCGCAATGGAAAAATATTTTGTGTAAGTAAAAAGAATATTATTAAAATTGTTAAGTCCTGTGAAATAGATAATAGAATGATATTAGTATGACTTTATGTGTGCTTTTTAATGCTGTCTTTATCATTTAAGCCTAAAATTATACGATATAAAAAATATTATGGCACTTTTAGCATAATTTAGCTATAAAAACGGAAAAGAAACAAGCCAAGTAAAACAACAACTAATATTAAAGTTAGTTATAATTTTGTAATAGCATTGTAGAGACATTAGTATTTTGTGGATACTAATACTAATGTCAGTGTAATACAAGAGATGTGAAAAATAAGCAATGCCCTCACTGCAGGAACTCGAACCACGTACCTCTCGAATACGCGCCAAGTATGCTGACCACTATACCACGAAGGCATGCTCCTGGTGGTGGAGAATCGTCATTCACCACATTTTTTTTTAGTTCGGGCGCCACAGTAGAGACATTAGGTTGTTTAGAAGCAGGAGAAATATTGGTCACTTTACTTAACCTGTTCCGCCAAACTAAGTTAATCGCACTACAGGGTTAGGAAGTCATCCTAGTCATTGCTATAAATCTGACGGTTAGGCCGCCTTTCTACATTTTACATTAATCTTTAGTTTCTTGGATATAATTATTTTCATTCACTTGCTTCATTATCTCTAAGATGCCCTTGTTGCAATAATAGTCTGTGATCAGTCTATTCACAGGGTATGTGATGTAGTCGGAAGGAAAGAACTGCTGTCGGAGGTGCTGTGTCAGAGGGCAAGAGAGCGGGTAATGTAGTGCGTCCGCCTCTTCCCCACGAAAACCGCAAGAACAGTTGACGTCCCGTCTGAGGAATCGTCTGTAATACTCTGGGAATTTCCCGTGGTTGGTACAGGCCTGGAGGAAGCGCCGGTTGCATTTGAGCCTCTTGAGAGTAGGTATTGGGAAGATGTTGTAAGTAAATCTTCTTGTCTCTTCTCCCTGCCATCGTGATGACCCTGTCTCTTGGAATGTTGTCTTGAGGAGCTTTTTTGCAACTTCTGCGGAAAGAGGAACTTCCTTGTCAATTTCTGGTTTGAGAGGTAGTTCATCCGCTCGTTCGTTGCCTTTCTGCCCGGTGTGTCCTTTTATCCAGTTGATATTTAAAGGAATGGAGGAGCCTAACGTTAAGAGGATCTCTCCAAGTGCGGATGTTTTGGAGGAAAGGAATTCAGCGCATTCAGAACGCTCATGCTATCTGTGAAGAATGAAGTGTGAGCTGCTGGTTGCGTACCTAACCATTAAGCTGCTTCTTTGAGTGCAAAGGACTCGGCTTGGAAGACTGAAGCATGGTTGCTTAGACGGAATTGAGCTTGATAAATTCCTTCATTGTTCGAAAAGACCGTGAACGCTGCCCCCACTAAGCAGAAGAATTGAAAAATGGGCAATGCCCTTGCCGGGATTCGAAGCACGGACCTCTCGCCTACTCCCCGAGCGTGCTGACCACTACACCACGAAGGCATGCTGAGAAGGCGGGAGAAATACCTTAAAACATTCTCAATTTATTATAGCATTCTTAGGTTTCTCATAACACTATAGTTATAGTTTTCGGTATAGTTTTGTGATAGCATTGTTAGTTCATCGATATTGAAGCATTTTATATATATATCGAATGTTTTACATCTGAGAGTTTAGCATATCCAGAAATGAGTTTTGTGTCTACCCGCTTTCAGCAAACACGAAACAAGTTCGTATGAAAAGATAAAATACATTAAAGGGATTTAAATATGCGACTAATTTTATTATTTAAATATAGGATGACAATCATACGACCGATTTCCACGCTGTTAAGGTTATACGGCATAAAAAAAAGTGTTTTGGAAGATTTGTTAAAGGATAGACAAAAAATAAAATAGTACTACATTTGTCAACTGATCGGATTTTAGGAATTCTTTGAAGAATTTATTTGGTAGAGATAGAGATAACATTCTAAAATTACTGGAAACTGTCGCTAAATTTATTTTGACGGTAACATCTGCATCTTATTTCAACATAGAAAAAAAAAATGGCTGCTTTTTATTTAGGAGACAGCATGCAAAAGGAAATCATTCACATTAGTTCTGAAACGTAAAGTAAAAATTTTAGAAATGGACAAATTCCCGAAATACTATTAAGATTAAAGATTTGAAATATTTTATTTCTCTATATTACCTCAGACTACGCAGAATGACGACATAATTGTGTACGAATTATCGTTTAGATTGTTTACAGTAATATATTGAAACGTCGCAGAAATTGATGAAAATGTTTTTGAGATTTCAGTTTGCAAAAATTACTGTTTATAAAGGATTGTTCGATTTCATTACAAATCATTAAAAATTATTGAATATTAATACGTAAAATTTACGCAGACAGGCGTAGAGCATAAGGATCATTAATATAAATTTGAGGGGTTTTTAGGCTAGTATCCTGCTCCTTTATTAAATTTGGTAATTAATGAGGCAATTAAAACTTAATTTGAAAAAATTTTGGGGGGAATAGTAGCGGAGTTGGTTTAGTTTAGTTTATTGAGATTAGAACAAAGCACACTAAGGCTATCTGCCTTTGAGGGGGGAGGGATGCCTTCGTGGAGGACTTTCTAAGGGAAACTGGCTCGTATACACGTAACACATGCGAAAACCACGAAAAGGCTCTTGCAACCACTCGGACCGAACTACCAGTGTATAGCAAATTTATAGCTCGGCCGTTGGTGGGCCAATAGAGGAATTGTGTAGCCATTTTTCAGTATCTATCTATGATGCTTCGGAATATACTTAAGAAGCAAATTAAATTTAAAAATTGCTTTCTGTTACTAAATTGGAAACTAGAGTTGTCAGGACTGAGTGTTCTGTGCATACTTTTGGCGAACATATTCGTGAAGTAATTTAAGTCTGATCTTGAACAGGGAGCTGAATGCAGCTATGTTCTGTGGTAGAAAACTGTGGTTAGAAGAACTGCACGTAAGAAGGATTTAAAATCCTCTTTTATTACACCACTATTATTTACAGCCACTTCCCAACTCGGGAGGGATAACAGAAAGTAATGACCGCACTTGGGTCTAACTTGAACAATCAAATAATTTAAAATAAAGTTAAATAGAGATTAAGTAATCGTTGCTCACAGAGCTATGAACGCGAGGATGGCCTCTATGCTAAACGATCAAGGGTGCGTAGCAAGATTGAGCTAATACTATGATTATTTCAATAAGTAATAGCGTAACAGCGCTAAGGCTTAGAATTTAAATACTAGCTAGTCAGGTGGACGTCGAACAGAGTCGCAGTGATCTGAGACTCTCTCACACCGAGAAGTTCATCGCTAACCTTTAAATACCAAAACTTCGCTCCACTTCAAATTAGCATACAGCCGAAACGCGCACTCATTCTAACGGGAAATTGAAATAAGAACTTACAGGAAAGAAAAAATTAACATAAAACTTTGTTAGTTTAAACTAAAACCTTACAGAGTTAAAGAAATAGAGTTGTTTTAAAGAAATTGCAGGGAAAATTATGAGGTTGTTTTAGCAATTTCAGGAATTGATGCTAAAGACATTGGCATAGAATTCATACTGGAAACTTGATCTGAAAAATTTATTCATTTAAATCGTTAACTTCATTATTATTTTGTAGAAAGGCGATACTAGGCATTTTGACGTCCGGTGCAATTTCTGCAGATCCTAAGTTTTAAAACAATTCGTCATTCCTAAATTTTGTTAGATGGCGCTTCTCTAAATTCTAAAACTTTGTATCGTTGTTCTCAAAATAAAAGACCTATAAAAAATTTCTGAGAATTATATTTCTTCTTACGATGTTATAAAATATTCAAATAAACAACGTTCGCAAATGTTGCTGTAGACTACGTATTCCTTTAAAGTTATCGTCTGCGGAGAATTTTCTTTCAGAGCTAAAGTTAATAAAAAATTGTTTGCTATCAACAACGACCAGACTATTACTCATTTATCAGTGATTTCACAACGCACTATCTTGGCGCTGGCACATTTTTCATATTTACAAAATTATTAGAGCATTTTTGGGAAAGAAACTTAGCATCTCTTCAAAACTCATGTAACATATTTATATCGAATAGCTAAAAACTTACAGAACATTTTTAATTTTGATCTATGAGGTTGCAGATATATAAAAATGGGGTACTTACGTACTATGACGACTACCTTGGCAACATTTGGCGATAAAAGTTTTCATTGGCGATTTTTGGTTTATCTTTATAAATTCTTTTAAAAATAAAAGTCCTAATTATGAAAGAACAAAAACTTAAAAACCCCAAATCCCGAATTTATATATATATATACATACATACATATTATTAAAATACGTATATACATGTATATAAACTGTATACTAAATACGAATTAAAAAAAATAAAATTAACTTACTTAAAACTGGTTAAAAGAAAACGTTGAAGTTAATGGTGAGGAAAGTGGCAGGAAATAGCTTTCAAAATAGCATTGAAAGGCGATTCCTGTTTTTTTCTCCGAAATAAATTCAGCTAAATAGGTATCATCAAAAGATGGCGGCGTGTCCCACATTGTCGCTTGTTCCTCCATTTTGCGGAACCCCACATCCTTTCCACGTGTTGAATCTGCGTAGATGGGTCAACAAAATTGTATCGATCGCCAATTTTGGCGAGATATCTAGGTAGTCGTCATAGTACGTAAGTACCAAAAATGGTTTTGAATTTGTATTTTCCCCTTCCTCCTAGCATGCCTTTGTGGTGTAACAGTAGCACACTCGGCTACTGTTACTCTTTTAGTTTTTATATAAAATTTTCTATTTACGTAAGGTTTTTCCTATATAGCATGAAATCGTTTCTATAAGTACAAGAATAAGTTTGTACGGAGGAAAATTTACCTAGATAATACTTTCTTTTTAAATAATGAAAATACTGTTCGGAATTTTCAGGCTTACCATTGTTTGCAGCTCATAGAAAGTGGCGTCATCTGTTGGTATTCGAGAGGTCGAGTCTCGGCGAGGGCACTGCACATTTTTCACATCTAATTCAAAATACCTAATGATTCTACAGTGGCGCCCGAACTAAAAGTTGGTGGACGATAATTCGTGATCACCAGGATCTGGCGATTGGGTCCCTAATACTTATTCGTCCTTTAAAAGGGGGAGTATATAAAGCATTTTCTCCCTCACCTTCTAGCATGCTTTCGTGGTGTAACGGTAGCACATTCGGCGCGTATGCGAGACGCCTAGGTTCGAGTCCCGGCGAGGACATTGCTCATTTTTCATGTCTCCTGTTTCAAAATATCCTAATGATTCTACAAACTAGTAAATATATTTTTTTACTTCTTTGTTAAAATGAAATGCTGTGCTCAGAATAATAATTAAAAAAAAGAAAAGGGGGCAGAACAACTGTTGTTTTAATTATTAATTAAAATTTGTTTAATTCTGGTAAACATCAGAGCCACGCCTAGCAATTTATTTTCCCCAGGCAATGAGGTAAATGTTCGCCCTCACATGCAATCAGATTAACTTTAAATGTGTCTGTGTACATTTTATATTCAACAAAGGTTAACTAAACTAAACAATGCCGTAGCTCTAATACTTTAAAATAATTATTTTATGTATTTGGAAAATTAACACGCGTCATAATTCATGATTTTTAAATTAAAACGTTCAAAATAACATTTCTGATTATACATTTTTAATCAGAAAGGTACTAAATAAATATTCTTTCGCGCTAGCTTTAATAATTGGCAACATTAAAAATATTCTGAACACAATTTCAGAATTCAGATTGTGATTGAATTATAATGTGTTCCTGAATTATCTTCGAAAGATTTGCTTTGCTTTAGCGACCAGAATTATTAAAATACAGAGGCTGTTCGCACATTTTTTAGACGATTTTGGTAAGCGGTAATAAAAAATCGTTTGCTGCAAAAGAAGTAATTGCAATTGTACTATGTTTTTAAAAGTCAAAATGATCGTCTGTGCCTCGAAAGTTTCGTTTTTATTCAAAATGGCGAAATTAACAAAGCAGTGGTTCGAAGGCTACATTGACGCTCTTTCCGAAGAGAAATATGCATACTCAATTATCCAAAAACGATGTGAGAGTCATGGTTTTGTGATATCTAAAGCGTCGATAGGTAATATCATCAACAAGAAAGGAAAAAAACGTCCAATTGGAGTCTCCAGGGGAGAAAAATTCCAAACAAGTATCCCAGGAAAAAACGGACATCTTCGACTATTGCAAACGTGCGTTGTTTAATGTTAAAAGAAAATCCCCCTATTCAAAAGATAGTTGCAAAATCATTAAAATGCTCGATGACCACCGTAAACAAAATGATAAACGTTGATTTAAATCTTAAGAAAGCGAAAACACGCAATGTGCCTCGTCTTCTTCCGAAACATATCGCCCGACGCAGAACACGCTGCAGAATTCTATACGAGAAACACTTATCCGAAGAAAAATGGATAACAATTGTCACAATAGATGAAGCGTGGGTGTATTTAAATGATTGTAAGAGAAAAAGAGCCATTTATTATCATAAAAGGGGAGAAAAAAATTTTACATAGTACAAAGAATCGAAAGAAAGTTTTTCTAAGCGATTCCTGATTGTTCGTGGTTTTTCTTATAATGGCAAGTTAAAAGTAAAGAGAGTGCAAAAAAAATGTCCAGATTAACTCCAAATACTATCAGGAACATATTTTATCGCCAATTTTTCTAAATGAAATACCATCGCTTTACCCACAGTGCCATCGATCTGTGAGACTCCATCCGGACAAAGCTAGCAGTCACACATCAAAATCCACTATGCGTCCACATTGCGTTCCTTAAAGAAATGGAACAAAAAACTGGTATCAAGGCCATACCCTTCACTGATATCCCTACTGAATCTCCCGATGTGTCACCTATGGATTTTTGTGCTTTCGGACTTTTACAAACTGCATTATCCAAACGTTGTCCCCAAACTCTAACGGGACTCTGGAAAGCTGTTCGGGAGGAATGGGATAGAATACCTCTTCTGACACTTCAAAAGGCATTATTATCCTGGAAATTGCGGTGTCGAAAGATAGTTCAGAAAAAGGGATGCCAAATAGAACATTTAAAACACAATAATTGTATGTAATTTAGTTTTGTGAATACAATATACATCGTCTAAAAAATGTGCGAACAGCCTCTAGTAGCGTGGTTTTCAAAACTTGATTTTTTTTGACGGAATATATGGAGCATTTATATCATTTGGATAATTAAGTGCTAAGCCGCTTCTTTATAAAGTAATTAAACCCAATGACCATTCATTTTGCAATTAGAAACTAGGAATCGGAATGTATCTTGTTAACTCAATTTCAATAGTCAGATTAAAATCTCTCTCATTTATTCATGCTCTGTTGAGAGGTATATTCATCTCTAAAGCTTAATTTTCCCATTTTTCAAGAATATTTTCTCTTATTTTCCTTAAAAAAGAGCTATTCGTTTTATTGTTTATATTTAATTTACACTCATGTCCATAAATTAAGGATAATTCGGAGTCACGCGGAAATCGAACTCTAAAATAAATGTATCACCTGTAAAATCACTACACACACCTTCAAGAATCATATGCACATTTCAGGAAGTAACCAGATGACACCGATGGTACGTCACAATGACGAGAGTGTAAGAGAGTCATATATAAGGAATACAGGCAAAGAAGTGAAATTGTTCGCAGGCGATTTATAAGCATTTGAGTGCAATAACCGAATAGTTATGACACAAAGGACGCGTTTGGATGATTTTTTACGTGGTAGAATGATCGGCCGTCTGGAATGCGGGCGTACCCAACTGGAAGTATCAGACGAACTTGGAATTGCCCAGAGTGTCATCTCCAGGCTTTGGCGACGATTCCAAGATGATGGTAATGTGAGTAGACGTTACAGCACAGGTCGCCCCAGAGTTACAACGCCGAACGGGGACCGGTATTTGGCAGTTACTGCCGAAAGAAACAGGCGGAGCACGGTCTCAAACCTGTCTCGTCAGCTCTCTTCGGTCACTGGTACGACAATTTCCAGGCAGACCGTGTACAGACGCTTAGGGCAGATTGGTCTATATGCTCGTAGACCTGTCAGATGCGTTCTACTTACTGCAACTCACTGTCGCCTGCGGTTAGCCTGGAGTAGACAGCATGCATTGTGGACACCGCAACAGTGGGCTCGTGTGATGTTTTCCGACGAATCCAGGTTTAGCTTGCAGTCTGATTCTCGCCGGACTTTCATATGGAGAGCTCCAGGTACCCGTTACCACCAAGAAAACATCATTGAACGACACCATTACGGTGGTGCAGGAGTGCTCGTTTGGGGTGGAATTATTCTGGGTTCTAGAGCTGACCTGCATGTTCAAATTGGAACCATGACACGCCAAATCTATCGGGACGTCATTCTGGAACAACATGTACGTTTGTTTCGGGGCGCCATGGGCGCACAATTTGTGTTTATGGATGACAACGCCCGTCCTCACCGTGCAAACATCGTAAGCGAATGCCTTCGATCGGAGGATATCACCCGTATGGACTGGCCAGCATTCTCACCGGACTCGAATCCAGTAGAGCACGTGGGGGACATGCTTGGCCGACGAGTTGCAGCCCGTCAACCTCCTCCTACATGTCTACCGGAACTTCGGAGAGCATTGCTTTTTGAGTGGTGTAATATCCCCCCGAGATCAGATCGATCATTTGATACTCAGCATGCCTAGGCGTTGTACGGGTTGTACTGCATTGTCTGGGAGACCATGTAATATTGTTTTTTTTTTGTAAATAGGTTTTTTTTTGTAATTTGCTCCAGGGATAAAAAATCGGTAATTTTTTTAATAATATCAAACATACAGCATCTTTTTTTGCTCTTTACGTTTTGTTTAATAAATAAGCTTTACAAATAAGTAAAATTTGTTTTGCTTCTAACTCTTCCTTTGCCTGATTTTGCATTATCCCTAATTTATGGACATGAGTGTAATATAACAAAGCATAGAGGGGATGTTTGAATACTCGCCGATGTTTGTCTAAAGAATGGAATGTCTTCGTAGAAGACTTTCTAAGGGAAAGTGCTTCGTATTTAGGTTATTTATTTGGGGGGGGTAAACCATCAAAAACAGCCCATTCGACGGGATTTGATATTAGGTTAATCGCTTGGTGAAGAGTGCAGTTTTTTGTCTTTAAAGTTGTAGAGTCATTAGATCAGTGTTTGAAGCAAGAGCCATGAAAAATGAGCAACACCCTCGCCGGGACTCAAGCCTGAATCTCTTGAATACGCGCCGAGTGTGCCACCATTACACCAGAAGGCATGCAGAAAGGAGGGAAAAAATGCCTTATAAAGTATTAAACTGTAAGGCTTTGTTTACCTTCTTTTTTTCTTGCAGTATTAAATCCACAAAGCCATATCTAAAATTTTTAATTTGTGTAAAGCGATTATTAATTTTAACCTATTAGCACAGTGCGCCAGAGACCGTCATTGCCTGGTCAGAATGAGAGTTAGGAGTAGTATGAGGGTTTTTATAAATTAAGTTTCCTGACAATAAGAAAATACAATTTTAACGGCATGTTTGGATACAATGACGCTACATATTTTTCAGAGTCCGTTCCAGCAGAAGTGGTTCTGAGGTTGGCTTAAAGCCAAAAGAATGTTTGGGATTAGCTCTCATCTTCCTATAAAGTTGGCAGATAGTCGACATGAACGGATCGGCAGCGACTACATGATGGAACAACACATCTGTCATCATGTCCTGACCAAAAAATACGCTAAATATTTTATTACAAATATCCTACAAGTCGTCCATGTAACGCGCAAAAGGGCAAAAATGGGCAAACATCGTTTGGGTTTCCTACAAGAAGAAGGAATGAAGTAACATTCTGTGTGTGTGGGGGGGGGGGAATTCCAATTTGAAAGCATTTGTTACAAATTATAACACTACATGTGTCAGGACTGAGTGTTCGGTGCATATTCTTGGCAAACATCTTCGTGAAACACTTTACACGATCCTGATCTTGAACAGTGAGCTGAATGCAGCTATGTTCTGTGGTAGAATACTCTGAATAAGTGGTAGAAGAACTACACTTCAGAGGGATTTAAAATCCCCTTTTATTAAACCACAATTATGTACAGCCACTTCCCAACTCGGGAGGGATACAGAAAATAATGACCGCCACTTGGGTCTAAACTGAACAATCAAATTTAATTGAAACTAAAGCTAAATAGAAATTAAGTAGTTGTTGCTCATAGAGCTATAACGCGAGGTTGGCCTCTAAACTAAATGGTGCGTAGCAAGATTTACTAATACGGACGCACTTGGAATTATTTCAATAAGCAATCACGTAAAGCGCTATGGCTTAAAATTTAAATGCTAGCTAGTCAGGCGAACGTCGAATAGAGTGACCGTGATCTGAGACTAAAAGCTCTCTAATACTGAGAAGTTTCTACCTTTCGTTTAAATAGAACTTGGCTCCACTTCAAATTAGCATAAAGCTGAAAACGCGCGCTTCTTCTAACGGGAAGTTGAAAATGAGAAGGAATAGAAAGATTTAAATAAAAATAAAACTTTGTTAGTTTAACTAAAACCTTACACATGTACGTACAGAAGCTATGGGATTATTTATAATTTCTTTACTTCAATGATTTATCATTTGATGCCTCACATAAATTTGAATTTCATATAGATATAAATTAATAATAATGCTGAAAATAATGTAAGATACATGATTTTCGTTGTTTTCCCCATGTGTAACGTGTATGCAAGTCAATTCCCTTAGAAAGTCTTCCACGAAGGCATCAATTCCCTTAGGCAGATAGCCCTTACACGGTTTGCCATAATTAAATTAACCAAAACCAACCAAACCGAAACTCGCAACCCGATACGTTTAAAAAAAAATGTTAACAATCAAAAATTTTTTTTAAACATTTCTAAAATTTCGGCGTTGATTTGGCGCTCCTTTTAGCCATTCAACTGAGGCAAGTGTCTTATTCTTGTATCGGCTATGGTAAGCATAAATACTTCATCAAACATTTGGCTCAGTAAAATTTTATTTCACCTGCATACTAATAGAATGGAATACTAACAGAAGAAAAAAGATGTGAAATCAAAAAAATAAAATATATAAATACATGTTTTTTATACGATAATTATATTCTCATAGGATAGTTATATTTTCATGAACTGCTTTCGGCGCAACATATAATAAGCGTAACAAATAAAGGTTAGGAAATTAGAAAGCCATTAGAAATGCTTTCACAAAGGCATCTGTAAGATGCTTCGCTATAATTATTAACCTAATCTGAATGTTACTTCAAACAGCAAATTTAAAAGTACATAAATCCTTTTTCTTTACATTTGAAATACCAAGAAATGATTAAAGATAAATGAAAATTAATTTTTATTTAGTATTTAAGAAAATGAATTTATACAGCATCATTTTAAAACTGATGAGGGTTTGAGAGATAAAAAATGGGGGGGGGCGGCTTTAAAAATAAGTACAAACAGAAAAAGAAAAATTCTGAAATAGTCCTCAAATGCTTTAATAGAAAGAAGAGTATCTTAAACTTCAAAAGCAAAACCCATTTAAAATCAACTAAGAAACGATTTGTGACTATATCTACGAAAAATATAAACGTGACCGATTAAACGGTTTTAAAATATTCGATTTTTAAGAGATAGATGCACATGCGCCCTGTAACTTGTATCCTTCCGCCTCCGCGTCACGCGAGTTTTTCTTAGGGTTACGGTACTATGTTGTGAAGTTGTCAAACGTGCAAGTAAATTCGACACAGAAATACTTTACACAAATGAATGATAAATTAGAATTTTAAATATAAGAATTCGTTCATTAAATAAATATCACCAAAACTACTACTAAAAAAATTTCATTGTGTATGTGCTTAAAAAACATATTTATTTTAAAAGACTAAAAAGAATGAGTTCAGTGGTTTTGCATAAAATGGGAAACGAAAACACTTACTTGTCTTTTGTTGAACTCGTATGTGAACAGGTAACACTTCCGGCAGCCGATCATAACTTTGTCCGGGATGGTTTCATTGAAATTTTTGTCATTTCTATCACATTGGCAACCGGGAATGTCTTTCATAGTGTGACTTAAGTCTATATTCCTTGCCATTCCATTACATATCAGCGTAAGTGCTGCTACAACACGAAGCAGGCGTGTTACCTCTTTGCCGGTCGCCATGGGAATCGTATGCTTTGATCTTACCCCAAACAAACTCAAGCTTCCTTTAATAAGCATATCCGTCGATAACTGAAGCTGATAAAAATAATCTCGTGAAGGTTCTTGATTATCTATAATTTCAGTGAAAAGTTATCAAGTAACAAAAAGTATGTCAGAAAACTGATTTACTACGTTTCTCAACAAATTTGACACAAAACATTTTTAAGTTTTTATATAAAATTTTATATTTACGTGAGGTTCTTCCTATATAGCACGAAATCGTTTCTATAAGTACAAGAATAAATTTGTACGGAGGTAAATTTACCTAGGTAATACATTCTTTTTAAATAATGAAAATATTGTTCGGAATTTTCAGGCTTACCATTGTTTGCAGCGCATAGAAAGTGGCGCCATCTGTTGGGTACGAACAGAAATTTCTACCTAAATTATTAAGTGAATAAATACATTCTTCCATAAATACGCGCTGATTACTTAAAGATTAAAAATTCTAATTTTTATTAATTTTACGCTGCTTTTAAATATAAATTTAAGTACAGTAAAATACAAATTTAAATATTAAATAACATACTTTTATCATTGATAAAATTAATAGCTAATCATTAATAACATATTTAATTATTCAAATAGCATTTCACAATAAAGAATTTAATCAAGAGAAATAAATGCTATTTCGGAAGCAATGATCGAACTTCTCTGTAGCGCTATCTATTTATTCAGAAAGAGAAGGAAACTGATAATTTTTAGTTTAATACCAGTTTGATTTCCTTTTCCTTCATCTTTGTTTGCAGTGGGTGATTAATATTTTCTGGCCGTAATCTTTCTACAAAGAAATAAATAGTAAACTAAAGGCGCAAAGAAAATGATTAAAAAATGTTTGTAAAGAGCTAAGGGTGGAAAAATTGGCTCAAGATCATATCATATCATTTATTCACCACATGTTTTTAATTATTAAATATTGATGACATTTATAGACTTGGATAAAACCTCTGGTTTTGAAACATTTTTATAATTAAGCTCGTTCCTTGTCTTATCATGAATCAGATCAAATTTTGATAACAGACTTTAGTACTTGAAGATGCTGTCTTTAACTGTGAAATATGTTTGAATAGCATTCAGTTCTTTAATTCTTACACCATTATCCATGTAGCTATGAAATTTCACTTCTCTAATAGAAGTCTTTGTATGCAAAATATTTTTAGTCAAATGATAGACGGGGTTATTGAAAGGTTATTCTAGATAGAAACTTGGAAGATTTATGAAGTAAGTGGTTCGAATCACCTGAATATTTCGGAGTCATTTACTTTAAGACAAAAATATGCTTATCAGTTTTTAAAAATTAATTAATGATACTTCGAACGTTGACTTTTTATAATTGCGACTTAATGGACTCTATTATTCAACCACTTTTTTTAACTACTATCTACGTATTACACAACTAATACATCGCTCTCTACATGTCTGTAAAAATTATGGCCTTCGCCTTTTTTTTTAGCCTTTAAGCAATGTAAATTACACTGTTTTTCAGCGTAACAAATTTTGATGGCAATCAGCGATTTAAAAAAAAAAAAAAAAAAAAAA
>KK113548.1:552203-575152 GCA_000611955.2 Stegodyphus mimosarum | reverse complement strand
ATCTGAAAGGATTCAGATTTTAGATTACGTCCAAAGGGATCTTGCTTAATAATATGAAAACTTGCCGAACGAAACAAACATTAAACTAAACCTAATACGTACACAAAAACAAACCCAATATAATTCCAATAGTCAACCCAATACAATTCCATTAATCCATCCAGTACAGACCCGATAACCAACATAATACAATTCCAAAAATTCCAATAGCCAACCCAATGCAACTTCAATTACCAACAAAGAAACATTAGCACTAAATTGAAAAGTGAATCGGACATTTTTGTGAAACGACGCAAAACGCCCAAACGAAAGTAATAGTTCTTCGGGACTAAATCCCTTTGGACTAAAGAGTCAGTTTATTAAAATGTATTTAATGTGACTGTAATCGGGTAAGTTGATTTTTAACCATATTTGTTTTAATCACTGACTTTTAATCGGCGCAATCCATATTAAATCATTCCGAGCACTCTCTTTTAACGCACTTCTATTTATTTATGGGCCTACCAGCGGCGGAGCGGTAAAGACGCTGAACACTGGTAGTTCGGTCAGAGGTTCGAATCCCGCGAACGGGCTGGCTGCATGGACGTTTTCGTATTTTTCCCCATGTGTAACGTGTATACGAGCCAGTTTCCCTTAGAAAGTCCTCCACGAACGCATCCCTCCCTTTAGGCAGATAGCCCTCGTGTGCTTTGCCATAATTGAATAACCTAACCTATTTATTTATGCTGAGTTTTATCTTTTTTATTTATACGCTTATTTCCTGCACTTTCTTGCAACTTTTTAATATATATATATATTTTCACTCTCTTTTGGCCACTGGGAGTTTTATTTTTCACAAATGTGTGTTTAATACAGATAAAGATTAAAAGTTATTGCCAATCGATGAGGTTTAAGATCATCGTTTTTCTTCTATATTATAAAAGAGCGTTGCTTTTCTGCCTAAAAAAATAACCATTGAAAAAAAGATTTTTTTTTCTGCTTATCTTAATAACATATTTTAACAAATGTTAGTTTAGTGGTTAACTTAACAAATAAAAGGGGTTTCTAACATTCTCTAACATGCTGATTGCAAAGTTCTAACTTTTGTGCATCTAGGGAGTAGGATAGATTTGGTAATGATAGAATTAAGAAGGAACACATGAATTAAAATCGCCCATATACATTTCTTTCCTTTTTTTAATTTATAAATAATAATACGTTTTTAATAATATTTTGATACACAATAAAAAGTATTTACATTTTAAATCGAAAGTATTTTAAACTGACTTTCAATTTTATTTAACTCAAAGTTTTGATTTCTTAAAACTATTTCCTATTAATATTAAAAAACGCATATAAAAGTAACCTCCATATAGCTATCTATGTGACGTAGGAGCTGAATGTACGATTTTTAAGATATCGATAAACATTCGAGTATCTTAAATTGCTGTTTTTTAATATCTTCATATGTAGGTTAAAAAAATAAGCACTGGGAAAAAATATTTTTCTTCAGTATAATTTCTGTAATTTTTAATCCCAATAGAATTTAGACTGATTTTTTTTTAAATATAATATATAACTTTTTTTTGTTTTGTTTTGTTTTGAAATTTTTAAAAAGAGTGAAGTTTTTATTCTTATTTGCAGTCGAATCTCTAGTAAAGTCCTGGTGACTTGTCATTTTATTTTAGACTAAGGCTTAAGATTTTGTATTGCAACCAGAAAAAAATGAAATGAAAATGTGAACGAAAAATATGTTCCGTCGTAAAAGGTAAAATGTAAATAAATGAATAAAACAAAATAAAATCTGAAAAGATTCAGATTTTAAAATCACATCAGATTGTTTGTTGAGGTTTTTTGTGTTGTCATCGAGTTCGTATAATTTCCGATAGTGTAAAGTATTGCAACATATTTTTCTCTTTTTTCTCCAGTCTTTTCTCAGTTCATCCTATTAATATCTTTCATATGTCTCTCTCTTTTCCTTAATAACTTTTTGTCTTTTTAGCTTTATTTATTAAACATTCCTTTCTTCACACTTATGTTATGTAAAATTCAACAATGAAATCACAAAATATTTAACAACATATCTTTAGAACTGCCAATAGAGTGCTAAGTGTTGCCATACTTTTTTACTTCCTTGCATGAAGTATTGCAATCGCGAAAAATTTCGGGTCTCATATTTCAACAAAAATATTCATTTTGACTGCGATCGAATGCAATTTAACGATGTTTTTGCGTAATATCTAAACGTAAGGACAGAATAAAGGATTTTCCCCCCAAAAAAAAATTAAAAAACTGATTTAAAATGGATTCTGAAGAGATTTCTGGCGTCTGTACGTACATACGTACCTATGTATGTATTTCGCCAAACTCAAAATCTAGTAGCCTCAGAGCCCTGAAATTTCGTATACAGGACTGCTATTATACGTAGATATGCAACTCGTATTTTAGTTGCAATCGGCCGCACCAAAAGTATATGTATATATATATATCTACTCCATTGTTTCAAAAGAATATAGTCAAGTTAAATTAAATTTAAATAATTCTCTTGCGCCATTGCCGCAAGGAATGAAATTTGAATTTAACAAAATTTCTCTTCGTAAAAAGTAATTTAAAGAAAAAATTAATTATAGAAATAGGTTAAAAAGAAATTATGAATAATTTATATTGCTGCGAACTAATCTACAATATCATTTAAATTCTGAGAACATAAGTAAATCAAGTTCAAGTATCAAAATCTATTAACAAATATAAAATTGTAATAATTTTTTTTTAAATCCTAAAAATAGTAAATATGCATAAGTGAATAACTGTTGAGCTGGCAGAAGACAGACTTATCGAGGGGAAGTTGCCCTCAAACCTAACTCTTCAATTATTCAATTCGTGTTTCGTCATTTATGTAGGCAAGTGTAAAACCCAAAACCAAAAGTAAAACCAAATCATGGGACCCACCAAAAGCAATTCGAACGAGAGGAGCCTTTAGAAAAGAACAAATCAAAGCCAATACAAAACAATACCCTTTATACAACCAATATTTTAGAAAACCGATTTAATTTAGAATTTCTTGCCCACAAAAAACTTCCCCGACACGAATATGCATATAAACAAAAAAGATACAGATACTATTAACATACAAAAAATGAACTAGAAACTAAATTAAATAATACTAAAATAATATAATAAAGGCAAGTAAAAAGTAAGTTTTAAATTAAATTAATTAATTTACCATTATTTCTATTGGAGTGTAGACAAGGAGCAGCAGTCAAATAAGTGATGTAAAGTAGTGTTTCTTCTATTTATAAAAGAGGGCGCTTGTAAAAGGTAAAGTTGAGTGATAAGCTGCTGTAAGTAAGAACCATTTAAAAGAACTATTAAAATTACATGTAATGTAAAAAGTGTGTTTTGTAGTTAAAAATTTTTTAAATCTAACTGTGTAGTAATGTAAAAATGTGTCAAAATTGTGAAAAAGCAAACTGTTGTAATGTGAAAAATTATATAATGTGAAAAATTGTAATGTGAAAAACATTGTTAGTTTTTGTGTAATGGGAAAAATATAACTATTATTTTCTTTAAATTACTTTTTACGAATAGAAATTTGTTAAATATATTTCTACTCTGTTACTCGGCTCCGTGAGCTCACTTTCTTTATTCTTAAATGTTTGTAAATTGTGCATTTTTTGCCTTAAAAATGATCGAATTATGTTGTTCTTATCTTTCGGTTAAGAGTTTTATGCCTTTAGTTGACCTGTATGCAATGATTGTGAAATTATCAACAATTTAAAAGTTTTTTAAGTGCGGCTAAGCCTAATGTTTGGTTATGATAGCGGACATATTTGTTTACATTTGAAGCT
Source organism: Stegodyphus mimosarum (assembly GCA_000611955.2). Lineage (NCBI taxonomy): Eukaryota > Metazoa > Arthropoda > Arachnida > Araneae > Eresidae > Stegodyphus > Stegodyphus mimosarum. Next base: position 571,325 of record KK113548.1, on the reverse strand, counting down.
TAGCGGAATAGTGGATTTGTTGCCAATCTAGCGAAACTAAGCTTCGCAACAACAAAGCAACGTCTTCTTTTATTATTCGAATTAAGTTGTGCTTTATTCATTCTGGAATTATCATTTCAGTTATTAGTTTGTTTTTGAGTACAAATTGTAATTTTAATTGTAAAAATTGTTTTTTTAATTGTTTTAACTGTGATTGGTGTTTTATGTTTTTCTATATTTTTCAATTTTTAATGAAAATATTTTGAATTTTTATGTATTTTTGCCTTACCGCGAAGTGAGAACTGAATTAATGAGTAGTGCATGCGCGTGAGGTAAGCGGCCGGTAAGCGGCTGTGAAAATCTGTTTCTTTTTTATTTGTTTAATTTCTTTTATACACCGTTTTAGATTTATTATAGTATTTAAAAAGAGCTTGTGGTAATTTTTCAGATGCTATAATTTTTGCTCATTCTGAGTTATAAAATGAATGAGATGTGACGCTGTTAAGTGAACCTAGCACCGAAATTTGGCTATGGTAAATAAATATAGTGAACTTTAAAGAGTGCATTTATTCTGTTGTGGTTTATGCGCTATCGACGAAGTAGATTTAATTCAAAATTCGTTAACTGTTAATTGAATATGTTTAAATGAAATGCAGGAAAATTCAGTATGATTTCATATTCCAGACAAGAAAGTTATGTGGTGTACGCATCAGATTTTTTTTACATTCGTCAGAGCCGTGTCTTGGTAATTTTCACACTTCACTTTTCATTTTTTTGCCTTTAAAGAGATAAATACCCGCCACTGTTTACAATCGAATTTACTGCATCTCTATACTTTTATATTCAACAAAGTTATTCGCACTAAATCATACCATAACTTTTATAATCTTTGAAATTGAGCATTGAGAAATTAGCATTACCTCTATGCATTGAGAAAATTAAAACGTGCAATAATCCATAATTTTTATAGAAAACACTGAAAACTACCTTTTTGATAAAAGTAAATGGCACTGAAATAATATAAAAAGTACTGCATTAATATTCAAGGCCTTATTTTTTTTAATGAAGTTATATCGATCCGATCCCAATATTTTCAAAATGTACTTGCCTATTTATGTTCTATAGAGAAAACTGAGACATTGAAAGTTGTTGGAGTTCAAAAGATGACTCTGCATATTTTATTTTATTATTTTAGCTGAAGATCCTTTTACCTAACAGTCTTGACTGGCAAGGTTAAAAATACCTCGACCGCAATCTCTGAAATCAGATATGGTTGAACTAAACTGTATTGTGTATTAGACTTTTCTCTACCAGGTGCGAGCTTTGAGGCTCCTACCTTTTACCGTTCTATGGAACTCTAATTTCTAAAAATGTTGCACGCCCGGTGCTGCCTTATGCAGTTGCGACGGCTTAAACGCCAGCCTTAACTGTATTCTTGAATTATCCTTAAAAGATTTGATTTTGCTTCAGCGACCAGAATTATTAAAATAGCGAAGTTTTTAAAATTATGTACTTCTAATCTGGAGACAATGACATACATCATTTGAATAAGCGTAACTCCCCTTAGGTATATAGCTTTCACGTGCTTTGGCAGACTTAACTTTAAAATACTAAAATTCAATGTCATTAACTTTTCATCGGTTAACAATTGAAAATCGGTAGCTATCTGGTATAACTTTTGATACCTTTATTTTTTTTACTACAGTTTTTAACTTTAATTTTATGGATTATTTCTTTTAATCTTCTTTTAATTTTTTTAAAATTTGTTCTTATACTTTTGTTTTTACTTTTGTATTTGAAATGAAAAGAGAGTGTAGGGGATATGTCTTCTAAGTAGGCATCTCGTTTAGATTAATTGTGTTCTTAGTGAAAAAATTTTAATCTTAAAGATTATTTGCTTTTTAACAGGATTCTTTTGGTTTAGTGACTACTATCTTTATTTTGATTGAGTATCAGGTAGTGATTTGAATCTAGCAAATAATTTGATGCTTACTCGGAAATAAGATGAAACACTTTCTCATATTTTGGTTACTGTTAATGGATGGTAGATTAGTTTATCCCCTCGATAAGTCGATTCATCTTCTATCAATAGCAGTAACTGGTTTTTCAATACTTAAAAAGTTTACTTTTGATTTTGGCATTTTTGCGTTTTGTTTTTCCTTTACTGTGTTTTAAAGCAAGGAGGACTGAAAATTCTATAAATTTTTTAAATTCTGAAAAATACCTTTTCAGTGACGTTTTCAAATTGAATTTCCGTTGCTTGGAGATGTAATATGGAGAGTTTTCTTTTTATAATTTATAGTGAATTATTGCTTTATTACTTTGCAGCTTTAGCGCAAGTCTTGGGCTTATTAATTTACTTTTAATTACTTTCATTATGAATATATATGTGAAAAGATATTTTTCTAAAAACTTAATACTTTTATGAATTGGTTTATTTGACAATGTAATTTATTAACCTTTCGTTTTAACTTCTGTTTATGCTCTGTTGATATACTCGTGTTTAAGGCTAAATTTTCGCAATTCTCAAGCATACTTTTCGTAAAGGTAGAGATGATTCATCTATATTGTTTGTTTGTTTAATTAAATGTGACAAGCGTAAAAGGTTAGGTTATTCAATTATGGCAAAGCACACGGGGGCTATCTGCCTAAATGGAGGGATGCCCTCGTGGCGGACTTTCTAAGGGAAACTGGATCGTATACACGTTACACATGTGGAAAACCACGAAAACGCCCATGCAGCCAGCCCTTTCGCGAGATTCGAACTTCGGACCGAAGTACCAGTGTTCAGCGTCTTTACCGCTCGGCCGCTGGTGGGCCAAGCGTAAAAGGAAGGAACATAAAAAAGGGCTGTTTTCATGGTGGATTTCTTAAGGAAGGCAGGCTCGTTTAAGTTTCATGTGAGGAAAACAAACAACAACACACAAACAGCCAAGCCATTCGCCGGCATTCGATATTAGGGTAATTCCTATATTAAGAGCACACTGAGCATGTGCATTTAAAGGGTTTTGATTGGAAAGCTTTTCTTTTTTTTTTTTTTTTTTTCAGAATGTAAATTCCGCGCATAAAATTTTATACTGATTTGTTTAAAGAAGCTTATGTTCAACCTAGGATTTGGGATTCGACGCCTTGTATAAGTTTAAACTTTGCATAAAATCTTTCTATAATGAGTTCATTTTTATATAAAATAAATGATAATGATTTCTGTCCCATTTTTAAATATTAAATCGTTAATAATTAATGAAGTTTTTTAATTTCATTTGGTTAATTGTTTAAAGTAGAACACGCGAGCCATACAAGTGTTCAAAAGTTGTTATTTTAAAATGGTACTTCTCGATGTGTTTCAAAATTAAATGCGATTATCGTAATTTATTTTTCAAATATTTTCTTTTTTTTTTTAAAAAATTCAGCACCTAATTCGGCGCCTCTACTAGCTGGTCACCTCAGGCAAGTTTTTTATTCGCCTCACATTTGTTACATGACAATTACATTTGGTGTTAACAACCTTTTACTTTTGATTCATAAATTTTTATATTCGCTGCATTATTTCGTTAAAAATAGCACATTTGGTGGCAACATACTTTCATTTGAAAAATAATTCGAATAAAAAAATCATGCTCGAGATAAAAACTGAAAACTGAAAATAAAATGTGATAAAAGCATTTTAGAAATTTTAAATCATTGATGAGTTATTGCTTAGTAGTAAAATAGCACCTCCGCAACATTTTTTCTGATCTAAAGAATTTAAAAGAAAGAGAGAATTTTTAATTAAAACATTCTACATTTTGAAAGCGCTTTAAGTAATCCATATTTAAAGGAAAGCTTAAAATAATCTTAACTTTCAGAGACTTCAATTTGAATTTTAATAGTGCTTGAATTTCTCGCTAGATATCGCCACTGATTTTCGTTTCGTTCTATTTTTTATTCTTTCTTTTCCAGCTGCGTTGTCAAGTCCAAAGAGCCCAAGATGACCTTGAAAATCAGTTCCTATGATTATCGGGTTAGCATTTGTAACACATTCTGTTTCGTGCAGCAACGTCCATTCATACTGTCTACTTGTCATTTAGAGTGAGTTTGTTCAAGGTTAAAAGATCCTTTCATGTCTTCTGAGAGGCAAAATAGAACCTAAACTGTTCGTCTTTTGATGGAACATTTTTGCGTATTTCGAAGCGATAATTTCTTCTTCAAGACTCCTTCTTACAGGAGACTATTAAGCTCCAGTGAAATACAGTTTCTCCATAAATCCAGTACTGATGTTAGCTTGCATGCTGTCTAATTTTAAATTTTATGTTGGCATATTTTTTTTCGGCATAGTTTTTGTGATTCGTAAAGTTTACTCAGATTTAATTCTTTCCTTTCTCTCAATAACGCATTTTAATTTGAGTATGATTTTAATTAACCCCAATGATTTTAATTAACCCCAGGTTTCAATGAAATTAATGAAACGAATTATGATTTAATAAAAACTGGACGTTTTACACATTTTAGAACTGCTTGCAAGGCAAGATAAAAAAAATCTGACGTGGACATCACGTGACTTCTTTGTACTGAATATTAAATTATACGTATTTTTTTCTGCATTTCATTTAAAATTATCTCCTCGAATTTCATCACAGATATATTTCTCATTTAATTAATTCAGTTCTCATTTCGTGGCAAGGCAAAAATACATAAAAAGCTCAAAATATGCCTATTAAAAACTGAAAAATATAGAAAAATATAAAACACCAAATTCAGTTAAAACAATTATGAAAACAATTTTTACAATTAAAATTAGAGCTTCTGCTCAAAAGAAAGCAATCGATCAGCGGGCAAGAAGGCAGATTTTTCGGTGCACAAAACTGAAAGCTTACTATTGGTCCCACTCGGTAAAAAGACACTGAAGGTGCAAAAACTGGTAAACAAATATGGCTGATATGGTAAAAAATTAGGCTTAGCCGCTTTTACAGAACTTTTAAATTGTTGATAGTTCAACAGTTATTGTACGCGTATTAACTAAAGGCATAAAAACCTTAACGGAAGGTAAGAACAACATAATTCAAGCATTTTTTAAAACAAAAAATGCATAATTTACCAACATATAAGAATTTAAAAAAACTGCACAACTTATCAACATATAAGAATAAAAAATATTCTTTGTGAAAAATTGGTTCTAAATTTCTTACTTTATGAAGTAAGAAATTTAGGATCATATATATATATATTTATCCTATGAACGTGAAAAAAATTTAAGAAATGTTAAAAGTAAAATACTTCAAACATGTAATACCTTATTAATTTAGAAGTCAAATCACAAAATCAACGTTATATTTGCAAAGGCTGCCAAAGTGCAAATGAACGAGATAAGATATAGTTATAAGATAAGAATGGCTGCGCAGGAATTCAACTACTGACGCCATCTATTGATGAAACAAGAAAACTAAAACATAATTTCCTTAAAGGCTGAAGGTAAAGATGGATTGGAATTACGGTCATTAACTACAACAAAATAAATTTTATGAATGTGAAAGGCTTCTAGAAAATGTAATTCACCATTGGAAGATATTTTGTAAATAATTTTGGCTGCAGAAAAATTGAAAGTGGGGTTTTTCGGACCAACAATACTAGACATCAGAGGACTTCTGTGTTTCCTTTTGTTTTGAAAGTGTTTAAAAGATTATAACAGGTTTCAGTTAAAATCCCGTCAACAGAAGCCCACGGAAACTCTACAGGAACTTGCCAAGGATGTTGAAATGCTGTCTCATCTCTCCTTTTCAGAATGCGCGACAGAAACGAGGGAAACCCTGTCCCTGCAGTACATCATCGACGGCATCCGGGATCCCGAAATACAGAAAGCACTGCGAATGGTTGTTGTCAAAAATTTGAAAAGCACTCTAGTGTACGCCATGAAATTCGAGGCAGCTCAGCAGGCACTCGCAGAGACAGCTACCTAGCTGCTCAAACTAATCAGAGCTGCCCGTGCATCAAGTCACTGGTCATTTTAAACAGACAACTGACGACACCTTTGCATTCCCAGTCAGACGGCATTGTAGAGAGGTTTAATCGAAGCATCCTTGATAACCTGTCGTTGGTGGTTTCCAGAAACCAACAGGACTGGGGGAAGAAGTTACCCCTCTTTTTACTGGCTTATCGCAGTGCTGTCCACGAGACTACCAGCTATTTCCCATCCCAGATGCTCTTGAGTCGTCACATTCGTCTGCCTTGTGATCTCTTCTTTGGGCGCCATTACCGCCTGAAGAGTACATCCAAGATCTCCAGGCACGGTTTGAAGTGATGCACAAGTTTGCACGAAAGCGAGTCAACCTGGCGACGGAGAAGATAAAGACCCGATACGACACCAGAGCTACCTGACATCGATTCAACGAAGGAGAGAAGATGTGGTTGTGGAGACAAGGTGTAGTTGTGGACCACCTGCGGAAGAGTTAATTAAAAGTTTTTCCCTCCGGGGAGGGATAGTTACAACAAAGCTTTGCAACAACTTTAGTTACATTTTGGTAGAGAATACATTCTTATATAAGTTTATGTGAGGGACCTTCTCTCGTTAGTACTGGAAAAGAACTCGAATCGCAGATTTTGTTTGAGAAAATTATGATAATTAAGAATCGAAACTTCGCGCGTCAGATGTTTATGCAGCTATGTTATACCCACTTGTAGAACCGTCTTTACCTGATGATATTCTTCGTGCGTGACAGAAATTAAGATCACTTAATCGTGACCACAGAGAGATAGAAGCAAAAGGAAAAAGTGATAATAAAAGACAAAAGAAATTGACACATCGCTTGGATTTAGATGGTATACTTTCCTCTTTATTTGAAGAAATTAGGGTGAAGAACGTGTATCCATAACTAGCAAATGTTTTGCCAAAGATCAATCTTTCAGACAGAGGAATACAATACGTTCTGTTTTAAAAATCATGACCAATCTCCGCCGTTAGCATCGGTCTCCACCTTAATAACGATGAAAAAAATCAAAATTTGTGCATATTTTGTTCAGGAGTGATTGCTGCAAAGCCAGAAAGATATCAGTGTCAGTTAGGCTTAGTTACAAAATAGTCGCAGCTGTTTCTTGTGTTTGGATAAAAGATATGGAATAGCTAAATGTCGGAGAAAGTTTCGTGTGTAGTTTGTGGGAAAAAGCACCACATGCTTTTATGCAAAAACATCCACTCTGAGTCCAGACCTGAAAGTAGAGCCAATAGCAATATTAAAGAAGACGATAAACAGGTACTAAAATATGACGAGATACTTGCTAATTTGTCGAAAGCTGCTAACGTCCTGTTACAAACTTTGACGCTTATTTTGAGAGGAAAAAATAAAAAACGGCATAGGACCTATGTGAGCGAGCGTCACATAGGTCCTATGCTCTGAAGAATACCGTTACTGAAATGCAATTAGCGATAACATGCAAAGAAAAATACAGCATTCGTTATTTGTAGAGAAAACCACTGAAATTATAGATCACGATGTTTTTGAGGTGTTTTTTATCGGAAACAGATGGTAATTATCTACGCAATTTTAAGGCTCTTGAACAGGAGGGAATTTCTGGTAGAAGAGGTGTAGTACTACCATCAGTAGGACGAGGTAACTTGATAAACGAACTTAAGGGAAATAATATTTATCTGAATGATGAAAGTGATGGACCGATAGAAATATTAATTGGAGCTGATTTGTGGAAAATTGATGACTGGGAGTTTTAGACTAGTTGCCCCAGATCTTGCAGCTATGGAGACTAAATTAGGATGGACAGTTATGGGCAAAAACCCAATGTCTGAAATGTCAAATAATTAAACTTTTTTTGTGACTTCAGTGCTCAATAAAGAGACATTAGTATCCGATTTGTGGGCTTTTGACACGCTGTGAATATTAGACCCTTTGGAAAAGAAAATCAAATTAGAACTTCGAGAAGAAGCAAGGAAACATTTCTCATCTACAATTAAAATAAATTAAGAAGGTCGTTTTCAAGTATGCTTGCCGTGGCTTAGTGATCATCCGCTCTTGTCAGAAAATTTTGGCTATTAAAAGATTAGATTCGACTGTTAAACGATTGAAAGCTGAAAATCTTTATGAAGAATATGGGAAAGTTTTCTGTGAGTGGGAAAGAGAAGGAATAGTAGAATCTGTAGCGAAAAATGAAATTGAATTACCTTGTCATTATGTACCTCATCGTCACGTAGTCAAAGAAAACAGTACAAGAAAGATTAGATTAGTATTTGACGCTTCAGCAAAGCAAAAAGGAACACCTAGTCTAAATGGCTGCCTTGAAAAGGGGTTGAATCTTATTCAACTCATTCCTTCACTTCTTCATTGATTCCGGATGAACAAAATAGGGGTTACATCCAACATACGAAATGCTCTTTTGCAAACCAGCCTTAAACATAAAGACAAGGATTTTTTGAGATTCTTAAAGACACTGTATAGTTGTGTTTCGCGTGTCCAGTAGTCCTCTTACACTCGGTTCTGTTATTCAGTATCATTTGGATTCCATTTTGAAAGATGCTATCGAAGGGAAATTAAAATATTCACCAAAAATGGTTGAAAAGTTGAAGAACAGTTTTCATGTCGATAGCCGCATAAGCAACATAAAAAATGCTCAAGTCCATTCATTTCCTTTTACACATTCCAAGATTCAGTAGTCCTTTTACACTCGGTTGTGTTACTTAGTATCATTTGGATTCCATTTTGAAAGATGCCTTAGAAAGGAAATTAAAATATCCAGCAAAAATGGTTGAAAAGTTAAAGAACAGTTTTCATGTTGATAACTGTATAAGCAGCATAAAAACTGATCAAGTCCATTCATTTTCTTTTGCACATTCCAAGATTCAGTAGTATTTTTACACTGGGTTCTGTTATTCAGAATCATTTGGATTCCATTTTGAAAGATGCTATCATAGGGAAATTAAAATATTCACCAAAAATGGTTGAAAAGTTGAAGAACAGTTTTCATGTCGATAGCTGTATAAGCAGCATAAAAAATGCTCAAGTCCATTCATTTCCTTTTACACATTCCAAGATTCAGTAGTCCTTTTACACTCGGTTGTGTTATTCAGTATCGTTTGGATTCCATTTTGAAAGGTGCTATCGAAGGGAAATTAAAATATTCACCAAAAATGGTTGAAAAGTTGAAGAACAGTTTTCATGTCGATAGCCGCATAAGCAGCATAAAAAATGCTCAAGTCCATTCATTTCCTTTTACACATTCCAAGATCCAGTAGTCCTTTTACACTCGGTTCTGTTACTTAGTATAATTTGGATTCCATTTTGAAAGATGCTCTAGAAAGGAAATTAAAATATCCAGCAAAAATGGTTGAAAAGTTAAAGAACAGTTTTCATGTCGATAACTGTATAAGCAGCATAAAAACTGATCAAGTCCATTCATTTTCTTTTGCCCATTCCGAGATTCAGTAGTCCTTTTACACTGGGTTCTGTTATTCAGAATCATTTGGATTCCATTTTGAAAGATGCTATCATAGGGAAATTAAAATATTCACCAAAAATGATTGAAAAGTTGAAGAACAGTTTTCATGTCCATAACTGTATAAGCAGCATAAAAAATGATCAAGAATTACATTACTTCATACAAACGCCTACAGAGATTTTAGCTGAAAGAAAATTCGAATTACGTAGATGAGAATATTTTTATACATCAGAGAATTCCTTAAGCACTATTGATATGTTAGGAATGCAGTGGGAACGTAATAGCGATACAATAAGCTTGAATTTATTAATGTTATTAATGAATCGCCGGAAAAAGGTTGTAGAGATATTAGGTAGTTTTTGAAGGAGGTGGGAAAAACGAGCAATACCCTCGCCGGGACTCGAACCACGGACCTCTCGAATACGCGCCGAGTGTGCTGCCACTACACGTCTGACCACTACACGGCGAAGACATGCGAAGAAGGCGGGAGAAATACCTTATATAATCCCCTTTTTAAAGGGCGACTGGGGATTAGGGGATCCAATCGCCAAGTCCTGGAGGTGGAGAATCATCATCCACAACCCTTTTAGTTCGGACGCCACTGTAGAGGCATTAGGTATTTTTTAAAGCAGGAGAGATGAAAAATGAGCAGTGCTCTCTCTGGGATTCGAACCACGGATCTCACGAATACGCGCCGAGCGTGCTCGCACTACACCAGGAAGGCATGCGAAGAACGCGGGAGAAATACCTTATAAGGTAACTAAGAGTACGATTTTAACAACTGTTCATGACGCATTCAATCATCTGTGAATATTTACTCCTGTTAACCTTGCTTCCTAAGCTTACACTTCGAAATCTGCGGAAATCTGTACTGTCTTGGGATCAAGAAATTGATTCTGTAACTAAGTCAGAATTTTATACGTGAATGAATGATTTGAACTACTTGAAAGGTTTGAAAGTACGTGGGTGGTTGCACTGTGAGTTTGAAATAATATCACTTCATTGCTTTTGCGATGCAAGTAAATTGGCTTATTCAACTGCAGCTTTCATTCGTGCTGAAAACAGAGATTCTGTAAGAGTTAATTTGCTGCAAGCTAAAACAAGAGTTGCTCCAACTGGGAAGAAAGAGATTTCTATTGTCCGATTAGAGCTCCTGGGCACTTCTATTTGTAATCGTCTAGCTTCGTCCATTTTAAAAGAGTTTAAAGTACAAAACGTTTGTTGTTGGACTGACTTGTTAACTGTACTGACTTGATGCAAAGCGATGTAGCATGGGATGTGTTTGTTCACAACAGAGTTATGGAAATAATACAGCTTACACCAAGGAATGCGTGTAGGCACATCCAACGAACAATGAACTCTGCAGATTTGTCCAGTAGAAGATGTCCTACCCCCTATTTCGTCGCGTCCCCTTGGTGGAAGGGACTGGAATGGTTATATTCACCGCGAGAAACCTGGCCAAGCAACGATTTCATTGTAAGCAAAAAAGTAACCAAGGAGAAGAAAAAGAAAATTGTATTATCTTTGATATTAACACAAATTCCGTTGGTCTAATAAATACTCTTTGGTTCTCATTTTACCACTAAACTCTTGGAATGAGGGCTTGGACCTGTGGATTCATTCACAACTGCAAGTATGAGTAGAAAAGGGAAGCTGCTTCTAACGTATTCGATCATCTGCGAATATTTAATCCTGTTACCTTACTAATATTTAGTCCTGTTACCTTGCTTCCTAAGCTTACACTTCGGAATCTGCGGTTCCTGAGTTTAATGAAGCTGAGAAAGTGTTTATTCGTTTGATACAAACTCAATCTTTTCCTGGAGTTGAAAAAAAAGCGTTTGGTATTACTAAATCCACTTCTAGATCAAGGAATAATTAGGACGAAAACAGCAGTATATCAAGCAGATGATAAGTCAGGGTTTAGAACTCCTTCCATTCTACCTAGTGACCATCCTCTTATCAAAAGCATAGTAATGGAAGGACATCAAATTAAAGGGCACCTCAGAGTTTCTCAAGTCTTAAATTCTCTATGAGAAAGATTCTGGTTACTATCTGGACGAACACCTCTTTCATCCATTTTGAGATCTTGTATTATTTGTAAAAGATATTCCAGCAAAAGGGTCAATCCTCCAGCCCCACCATTGCCCAGCGATCGAGTTCAGTATGCCTCTCTGTTCCAGATTACCGGCATTGATTTTATAGGACCGTTGATACTTAAGGATTAAAGAAAGGCATGGATTTGCGTGTTTACATGCGCACTGTATCGTTGTGTTCACTTAGAACTTGTAACATCTCTGTTTGAAACGTTTCTGTAGACACAGAAACGTTTATTCAAACCCTTCAGTGCTTTGTTTCTCGGCGAGGTAGACCCACTATAATTTATTGAGATAAACGGTACCAATTTTGTAGGTGTATTTAATGCTTCTGTGGATTTCAAAGAAGTCTCTAGAAGAGAAACTGAAGACCACATTACTTGGAAATTTATACCTCCCGGTGCTCCTTGTTGGAGAAGTTGGTGGGAGCATCTAATTGGATTAATGAAGAAAATTTTAAGAAAAATCTTCGAAAAGATTGTTTAGATTACGAAGAAATGTGAACTGGTTTGTGTAATTGCGAAGCCATACTCAATGACAGACCGCTAACAGTTGTATCAGCTGATTCAGATGTAACTGCTATAACACCAGTCACATTCTTAAGAGAATTGAAGAACGATTTAGTGCCTTTTATAAAGCAAGAAATCAATTCAAACTTCTTTAGACGTAGATTGCGGCATATTCAGAATGTCTGGGAGACTTTTAGAAAGAGATGTCGCCAAGAGTTTTTAAAGACTCCGAAAATTTTAAGAGGAAACTTTGTCAAACATTGTGATCTTAATATAGGTGACATTGTACTGGTTGGAAATGACGATAAGAAGGGAACGATTTAGCATTTAGAAAAAATTCTTGAATTATATCCAGGTCACGATGGCATCAGTCGACGTGCAAAAATTAAAACTCGGAGTGGTGCAGTAATAAGAGCAGTACAGAGTCTATACCCATTAGAACTATCATCTGGAGAGAGACTTAATTTAGATAGTGATCCAAAACACCTGCTAAAAGGCAATTTGCAGTGAAAGCACCTCAGCACAGAAGCATACCCGTTCAAATGACGGAGTTTCTCGCATTACGAGACACGGAAGGACTGCCAAGAAAACCCAGAGATTAGACTTATGATTACGAAAGTTGCAATTTTTAATTCCTTATTTCTGATTGCAAGGCGGGAGGATGAAAGGAAAATTATTACGACTTTTATGACATATAACGTCACTCTTGAACGAGAAGTAATTTCAGAGACGCTTAGTTTTGTGTGTGTGTGTGGGCGATGCTATCTGTATTCTATGAATTTGTTTTTGAGTTGTACCTTTCGCTTGGTCGCAGATGTAAATTTTTAATAAATTTGAATTTAAGTGAAAGATTTGGAATCTTGTTTTAGAGTTGACACATGCCTCAGTTCCAGGCAGGGGAGTATTTGTGATTAGAGTCTAATATATTATTTCCTTCTTTTTGGGGGGTGGGGGGTAGGGAACAATTATAATTATCAGCAGCGCAAAAGTCTTGGATAAAAAGGGCCATCACGGTAAAATACAACTGTTCCGATTTTTAATTTGTATATTCCAGATGCCGCGAGAAATGATAACGTTGCCGTTTGGACAAGGCGGAAATCAAATTGGGTTTGAATTTTGCAAAAAACTTTGTACTGAGCACGGTATTAATTCAGAAGGAGTATTGGAAAATTTTGTTACTGAAGATACAAACAGAAAAGATGTATTTTTCATCAGGCAGATGATGAGCATTATGTTCCTAGAGCAGTTTTATTGGAGTAAGCTCACTTCTAAAGATGTTCAGTCTTCATCGTTGCTTACCTTTTATTCATTTGTCCAGCAGCGCAGTTAAATCTCCGAAATAAAATTTATTGTGAGGGACGTTTTATAGTGTATCCAATAACAATATAAATGCATATTCATACACAAATACGCGTGGCATAATTAATTATGTGACACGTAGCTTCACGCTTAGCTTGCATCATGGGTTCATTTTCAGGGAAGTAATCGGTACACATATTCTTGTAAATATTTAAGCAACCTTTTGTTGCATTTCTGCAGTATTGTGCATTATTTTATATAGCTATTTGTTAATTTATTATTTTGGGGATAATAGTTGTAGGGTTTATTTTGTGTTCGACAGAGTTTGCGGCCATAGGTTTTGTATTTTAGTGTCTATTCTATAAACAGAATAGGAATCTTTCGATACTGAGTCCAACGACACAACGTTTGAATTTTTTTTCCAGTGGCGGGCACTTGCCTGTAACGGCATTGGCCACTACTAAGGCCATAAGTAGTGGCCATTTTGTTGTGGAGGCACCTAATAGGCGGCCACCATTACCTCCTATGAAGGGACAGACAATATTACATCCAAGCCTTCTCCGAGATTTGAACCCGGTCCTTTTGGTGTCGCAGTAAAAGAATGCGTTACGCCCACTTATCGGAAGAAAATATCGGAACTAAATCTCAAAATTAAAAGAAGAATCGACATCTGTCTTATTAGACCAGTACTCTTCTACGCCATTCCAATTTGGACCACGGTTGGAAAAACACAGCGAAAAGAAATTACAAATCTTTCAAAATAAACTACTCAGAGAAATTACAAATTCTTCATGGTTCATCAGAAACGAGCACATTCATAAAGAACTGGATATTAGACCGATCGCAGACCAAATATTAACCACAAGTCACAGCTTCTTCAAGAACGTAGAAAATTCAAGATATGAACACTTACGAGATCTCATCAATTATGATCCCACCATCGAGCATGCGGTAAAACGCCCTAGAACTATTTTCCATAATGTCAGATGGTAGCATTTATCTTAGAGACTTTCTACAAAGATAAAGACTTTATTTAGTGTGTTTCAAACGTGTAAATAGTGTACATAATTTTCGTATTTTGCAACTTTAATATTTTCAACTTTATTTCGTATATTTTACTTACCAGAGACTTTGTGTATCTGCATTTACCTTGACAAAGCTCCAATACTATGAATCTATCAACGTCAGTACAGTAGTACTTGAACTATTTCGCCTTTTAAAAGGCGGTGGCGGATTCCGACTTACAACTTTTGAAACCAAAGCCTAAAGGCAAATAAAATCCAATGCAGCGGTAAAAGCAAAATCTTGGTATACGCCCCTTTACCAGATAGAGATACGGATACCGTGTCGCAATCAGGCTTCCCTAACCACTATACCGTCTGGGCGGCTGTTCGAATTGTAAGCACGCTCAAGCAGAGCACGAGATCTGGGCAAATACACTGGTGCAGAATCAATGCGACGTATGAACTCGCGAACTTGACCGATTCTTCCCGAAGCTTTCGCAAGAAGATACACCAGATAACTAATAATGAGCTAATACAGCTCAGAGGGCTGAAGAGAATCAGTAGTGAATCAGCTGTTACATTTAGTGATTCAAACAACGTTAGCTAAATTACGATTTAGAGTTTACTGTGTCAGTGAGTTTTGGCTATAGAAGCTATTTCTTGTGAGCTAAGAAGGGACTACTGATACCAGCGTTCTTCTTGAGTTATTTCAAGATGCTTATTGTGCTGTGAACTGCTGTGAATTTTTTTAAATAAGTTGTCAGTTTTTTCCTGCTTATCTGAAGAGTTATCAACGAACCGGGAGCTCGTAACAATATCTATTGCAAAATCAAGGTACTTTTATTGGATCATGATACGTGTTTGCGATGTTCAGGTGAGATTATTTCTTTAATAGTATTTAACGTAGATTCGTACTAGATATAGATTACTTTTCTTGAATAAATAATATTAAAAAAATCAGTACTGCAAGAAAAAAAATAATGTTTATTCGATATATATAATCAAATGGAAGATTTTAAATTCTGCTTAGTCACGAGTGCCGAAAATCACGTATATTCATGAGTCATTCCCACGTCTGTTCGTGACTCATGCATTGGTAATAATTTTCTTCGATGAGACGGGGCGCCGATTCACCGAGTGTTTGGAACCTAGTACCCTCATAAATGCAAAAGAGACGCTGCATAACACCATTAAACAAAAGCGGCAGGAAACGTTGACCCGAAAAGTTTCTTGCTTCGTGACGAACGTTAGCAACATGTCACCAATATACACAGAGCAATAAGTCGCCAATATACGCTATAAATCTACGTTAAAATTAGACAACTGTTTCTTTAGCCGTATTCTTTACCACTTCCAACACGTCCTTGTGGCTTTGACCGGCGGTTCACCCTCGAATAGCTGAAAACATCCACCGATTCACCAACGAAATTCTTGCCTAAACTTTAGAGATCTTTCTGATGCTATAGCAAGAATATGGCATATATGTATCTGAGAATACATATTCTCAGTTACATATATGCCTCAGTTAGTCAGTTAGTTAGTCTAGACCTCATTTGACTGACCGATATATTCTATCGAACATCGTTTTGTGCCAAGCAGGTCGTCTATACAAAATGTCCGTCAATACAATTCAGGAACGAGGAATTAGTCTGAGGAAGAGTGCACGAACATCCATAAAATCAATATTTTTGCTTTCTTTGGTAAGTTGTTTACTTTACACTAAAAATTTTTAATTTTCCGCATATCTGTTACTATTTCTTCCTTTGGAATTTTCTTCAAGTTAATCATATTGTAGTCTATTTATTGTAATTCAAATATCTTGGCGATTATTTTTGTGCTTCGAATTTTTCGTCATATCGCCAGCTTTTGGCGGTGTCTAAATCCGGTCCAGGTAACAGAGCATTACCAAAATATGTGTTTCTTTCCGCAAAATATTTATTTTTATTTTTTAAATGTCCATTCTTATTTAGTAATTCTTTGTTTTTTATTTCATAATACAGCTTTCGGCCAGATGCATTCGTATTTTGATTTTTCAGTGTGTTTATGTTGTGACGTATCAACTCCCTCAATAAGCTAAGATAATTTTATTGATTTTTCTAAGAGATTAATGTTTTATGCATGTGAAGATAATTTTGGATATCTGCGTATATATGGGTCAACGTTTTACATAAATCTTACAAACTACTGACAGGGAAGATATATAGGGATAATGCTCCAGTCTGTCTCCTGAAGTAGAAAAAAGGGATATTTTTTTTCCTTTTTATTTCTTTGTACGAAGTAAAAAGGAAGTATTGTAATCGCGAAAAATTTCAAGTCTCATATTTCAAAGAAAATATCTGTTTTGACCGCTAATGAATGCAATTTAATGATGTTTTTGCGTAATATCTAAACTTAAGGACAGAATAAAGGACATTTTTTTTCAAAAAAAATTATAAAACTGATTTAAAATGGATTTTGAAGAGATTTTTTCGTGGCGTCTGTGCGTACGTACATACGTACGTATGTATGTATGTATCTCGGATAACTCAAAAACGACTATCCTCAGAATGCTGCAATTTTGTATATAGGACAGCTATGACATGTAGATGTGCACCTCGCATTTTGGTTGCAATCGGCCGCACCAAAAATATATAAATATATGCATATATATATATCCACTGTGTTACTCGGCTCAGTGAGCTCAGTTTTTTTTATTCTTATATGTTTGTAAATTGTGCATTTTTGCTTTAAAAATAATTGAATTGTGTTGTTCTTATGTTTCGGTTAAGATTTTAAGCCTTTAGTTAACCTGCACGCAATAATTGCGGAATTATCAACAATTTAAAAGTTTTGTAAGTGCGCCTAAGCCTAATTTTTGGTTATGATTAGCGGACGTATTTGTTTACATTTGAAGCTTAGCAGAATAGTGGATTTGTTGCCAATCTAGACAAACTAAGCTTCGCAACAACAAAGTAACGTCTTCTTTTATTATTGTGAATTAAATTATGCTTGATTCATTCTGGAATTATCATTTAAGTTATTAGCTTGTTTTCGCATACAAATGCTAATTTTAATTGTAAAAATTGTTTTTTAATTGTTTTAACTGTACTTGGTGTTTTATGTTTTTCTATATCTTTCAATTTTTAATGAAAATATTTTGAATTTTTACGTATTTTTGCCTTAGTGCGAAGTGAAAACTGAATTAATTAGTAGCGCTGAATCGTCTGTGTTTAGCGCCGAAGTGAGGCTATGGTAAATAAATATAGTAAACTTTAAACAGTGCATGTGTTCTGTTGTGGTTTATGCGCTATCGACGAAGCAGATTTAATTCAAAATTCGTTAACTGTTAATTCGATATATTTAAATGAAATGCAGGAAAATGGAGTATAATTTAATATTCCATACAAGGAAATCATGTGGTGTATACATCAGATTTTTTGCTTGTAATTTTTGGTAAAATCCTAGTATACGGTATGGTCTTGGCGAGATTTTGAAAGTTGTCGCCAATACCAAAATGACTTGTTCACTGCTCATCATAATATATCCAAAATCCACCAACTCCCGTGTGCACCGTATACTAAGATTAAACCTATTTTTAACACAATATTTTTAATTAATGTTAAACAAGTGTTTTTTGCCCCCCCCTTTTTTTTCCATGAAGCACTATTTGGATCTATCATACAAGTGTTATCGATTAAATTTATTGTACAAATACTACGGTAGAAGATTTTAAGGGCTATATCGCTTAACCAAATTCTTAAATTAGGTGAATATGTGAAGCTGATTGGTTAAATGCATTGCACCGAGTCCCGCATATAGCTGATCCGCATTACATCATGGTTTGCGTTCTTAACCTTCATTTCTGGACATACATATTAATGATATAGTATATAAAATACTCTTTTTTCCATCACTAGGAGATTAATCAAAAAGGTTTTCTTACTTCTAGTTAATTTTGCATGAATGTAATACGGTTTCAATACAGTTTCATAGTTGTTGTAAAATTTTCATACATTACCTCAAGTCTGATACAAAAAAGAATGAATTTTAATTGCAAATAAATCACTATATGCACAATTTAGTTCTGTAGAATTATTTCAAATTTGATTGAATTTTTATTAGCTGTCAGAAAGACTTCATAGTAACTAAGCATTTGAAACAAACATTAATTGATTTCAAATAGGGTTATAGTGTTAGTTTTTATAAATATAAATTTATTTTCCAGACTAAATCTTTTATTTTAAGTTTACAATAATAATTTGTGTAGTAAATCCTCCTTAAAATAAACTATATCACCTGTGTTCGGTTTAGAAGTAAACTTTATTGTCTGTGTAATTCCCCGACTTTCTCAGTACGTGCCATGTATCGTAGAAATTACTACAGTCAAATACCTGAAATCCGCCAACTCCTGAAATCCGCACTGCCTCTCAAAATATAAACATTGAATTTATAGGTTCCAGAAACCGCAGAATGGAGAATGAAATGCCGAAGAAAAAATATTTATCCAATAATGACGTCATAATTACCGAATAATAATGATTCTGCGTTAGTGGCAGAAAAAAGATCTTAGTCCAGAAGAGGTTTTTAGTATGGATGATGTGTTCAGATGAGCCAACACCGGCATATCAGATAACCGATGATGAAATCATTGGCTTTGTTTTGAACTCGCCACGGCAAGAAAACGATTCCGACACCGACACAGATAATGAATTTGATAGGAGTAAGAAAATATGGTTTAATGAGGGTTTGGAATATGGTAAAAAATACCTAAAATATTTAGAACAACAGAGCTGGGTCACAGAGCAAGAGATTGTGACCCTGTAGAATTTACAAAAAAAAAAAAAA
>KK113548.1:541047-552095 GCA_000611955.2 Stegodyphus mimosarum | reverse complement strand
CCTTATTTTTACACGTCTCTATTGTATATGTCCTTAATGCTTTAAAATATTTCTAAAATCGCTAATATAAATGAATATAATAATATAATATATATATATATATTTAATAATTTAATGCATATAATAAAATAATGTAATAATGTATATTATTGTACATAATAATTTAAGTAAATGTATCTAATATGCCTTATTTGTTTTGCACTTTTAGCTGAATATTATAATTTGGCTTTTCTGTCCTGAAATCCGCAAAATCCTAAAATCCACACAACCTCTGGTCCCAAGCATTGCGGATTTCTGAACTTCTACTGTATTTGTAATAATGAAAATCGGTTCCTACACTCTGTTAATTTTCTAGCTTATCAGAAGGGACTTTATTTTAACACTTAGCGATCTTTAAAATGAAGCTAAGCATTTATGGTGTGCGTAAGTGTAACATTAAGCGTTATTTGAAATTTCGCTACAATATTCAAATTTAGAAGCAAAGTCTAAAAGTAATAGAAAATTTCCACTTCATATATATTACAATTAGTTTTATGTATATGTAATAAATACTGCATTTTTTTAAAAACATATTCACTTGATTTCATAAGACAGTCCTTTTTACTGTTTTTATTTATGACCCGATTATAGGCTCTTGCAAATTATGGGTTTAGAAAGGTAACTTCCTTTTCTTATCATATCAATTTTTAATGCTTTCCTAAATTTAGATCTGTAGTTTTTGGATTCATTTAAGAAACTAAACGATTTTAAGCAAAAATCTAGACACTGTCTCAAAGTTTTTACCAAAAACCTTGGCGTTTTGAGAATTTTCTTTAAACTTTAGGATGACGTAAGCGATGAACAAGTTTATTAAATTGTAAAGCTATTTCGTTGTTCAGTGTTACCTATTCTCATATATGTATTTACACGAAAATTTATTTCTTATCTATGCTTTTATGAAATCTAAATTTAGAAACTAATGAACATGTACACAAATGCAAATATTAAATCAAGCTTTTGAGGACATATTGGCCTTTCAGTTTGAGGAAAAACTTTGATATTTTCTTATTACACTATTTTCTGCGCATAATTTTATGTACTGTTACTAGCTCCTTAACGAAGTCACAGTAAGGAAACCATGCGCACGAAATTCTAAATGCTGGAAGAAATGCGGTTCAATACAGAGTATCGACCAAGAAGGCGCCTGATCTTAAAAACCATTCCAGTGGCTTTGCCGATATATTGGTTATGCAAGCATTCCATGTAAGTCTGTCGCTGAAGCGGACTCCCAGTTCATTGAGGTGACTCGAGAACTTGTTTTTGTGAAAGCGAATGAGATTTTGTTTGATGCGTCTTCTGTTGTATCTGCGGATGAGTGTAAGAATTTTGGTTTGGACGCACTGATATTGGCCTTCCAGTCTAAGAGCCAATACTTTCTCTCGGGTGTTATGTTCTGGAATCTAGCGCTAACTTGGTTGGGATTCAGCGAACTTTCAGTTCATTGAGGTGACTCGAGAAATTCTTTCGTTAAAGAGAATGAGATCTTGTTTGATGCGTCTTCTTTTATATCTGTGGATGAATAAAAATTTTGGTTTTCACGCACTGATATTGGCCTTCCAGTTTGAGCGCCAATACTCTATCTCGTGTATTATGTTCTGGAATCTAGCGCTAACTTGTTTGAGGTTCAGCGATTTCAAAAGGACAGCTGTGAAACTGCTTCACCGCTTGTTAAATAGACGCCTGCGGCACTTCGGCTTGAATCTTGAATTATCAAGGTAAAGACTGCCTTGTCTGACACACTCAAGGCACAGTTATCAAAAAAGGCACAGCCCCCAGCCCACCTAGCCGGCGTATGGCTCCATAGGAACTGGCCCTTCTAACAATAAACGAGGCAACCGGAGACTCGGCTGTGCTCCAAAGAACATGACCTCTTTAGTTAAAATTATGAGGTTAAAATTGCGAAGATAATCAGTACATTAAATCACAAGTTACAAAAAAACCAGGACAAGACCCGGAGACCCGGAGTAACGAGAATTTGCAAAAGAAAGGGAATAAAATAGTATAACGTGTGGTTGCAAAGCTTAGTAAACACATGAAATGAAGGGAAAAAACTAAGGAAGAACGGGTTATTCAAACAAAATATAGCACAACACATTCACATCCCACTCGATTGAACGCACACAGGAAATGTTTTCAAGATATTTATATTAGTATATAAGCTCTATAATGGTCCTGTTTTTATTTATAATATACATGATGTCCTTCATGAATTTTCCCGCTTTATCAAATGTTCGATGTAAATCTTACATGTTAAAATTTCCGTATTTTGCCCTCATTCTTAACGTTAAACTATATTTCTCAACGAAGTGTTCGGAATCTCCTGCATACTTTACATAAATCAGTATCCTGGAATGGAATCTCTTTAAATAAGCGAGATTAGTGATTATCTGATTCATATCCGTATCATTCATAATTGTCAGCACTAAACATTTCAAATGATTAACATTTTTCTCGGGAGACTCCCACCCGTTTTGCCATTGTGGTATCAAATAATTTTTCATGATAGTAACAGTCTTTCATCCTGAATCTTGCGCATTTTGATTCGGCTTCTTTGGTCAGTGCATCGGCTCTCTCATTACCACAGATTTCCGAGTGTAAATAAATATTGTGTTTTCTTCCGAGACCTCAATAAAGTTCCATAATTTCATTTAAAAGTTTATTCTTGTGGACCACTGAAGGTACGGTGGCTTAAAAAAGAGGTAATCAGTAATACTATTTCTGGACTGATGTCCATATTGATAAGTTTATACCGGGTTAATCTGAACAAGAGGGCAAAACTTTAGGGGATGGTAGAAGGCAGCTGCACGAGCATATTCGTCATAGTATGTATTGTCGGAAAGCAAGCTGTGAGAAGTTATAGGGTAGTTTTCCACTGTCATTTTTAAACTATTAACACAAGAATGAGAGGAGATACTGCTCAAAAGACCTTCTGCCAGATATAATGCAGGCTTCACACCTCCGGGATAAAGATTGACTCACATTTGCGAAGACACCAGGCATTTCCTGAATATCTCCAGCAACAACGGCAATTCTGGTGACCAGATCCATATTGGTTTCAATGAGGCACTCGTAGTTTAGGCTTTTAATATGACTCAACAGGAAAATTCCAAACACGAGAGATCCTGTGATCTTGGTGGGCCAAGCTGTGGGACCACCTTTACCAATCCATCGCTCTAGAAATTTTGTGGTTCGTATAAGCAGCAATCCTCTCGGCAATCCACGGTAGAAAATATCCTTGGATCGGATCGTCAGTTACGCATTCTGGCACTTACTTTCTAAGAGTATTAACCAATAGATAAAATGTGCCCGTAGGCGATCACGTTGATTTTGGATTTTAGTTCACTTGGCATTGCCGAATAATATTCGTTATTTCGCTCTTAGAGACACGGTGCTCACGGTCGAACATCTAATATCTTCTCCTTCGGTTGAGTGTTTTCTTGCTAGCACAGGAACGCTGTGATTCGACGGCGGTACTCACGTGGGAGGTCACCCTCCCAAGTACTAACCTCGAAGTCTGCTGCTGGAAGAGGTGAGCCTGTGAATAAAAGTTTTGAAATTATATAAAATTTTGGTAAAATATCTTTGGATGAGAAGACTGACCCTTTCTATACCATTTATTTACAATGCCATCTAGGGAAAAGATACGCAGAATAAATAAAATGCAAATAATGGCACGGAGCAGATCACACAAAAACACAATAAATTGCCATGCCCCAAAATGATATTAATATGTCCTAGACCATACATCATTAGGTGATCCAAAAGAAATTTAATTTCTTACTTGTAAACTGAGCAATCCTTTGAGAATGCCTCATGTTTATAATCATAATTAGTTTCAAATTTTCTGCTTGAGAACCTACAATCAGTGCAGCAGAGAAAATTCTCTAAACAATGTCCTTTTTCATGTGAACCGGCACATTTATTACATTTAAATTCATTTCGACAACTCTTCTTTAAGTGACCCTATTGAAGGCACTTAAAACAACGCGTTGGCTATATAAAGAGTCTCACTGAGTAGGACAAGACATCTATTTAATCCAAGACATCTTGACAATCAGAATTAGTTGCAAAACCCCTAGGAGCTGTTCCATTTTCTTGATCTTTACCCGTATAAAATAAAAATCGCACACACTCTCCTGAGCAATTGTAGTTGATCTTAAGTTTGTCAATCAGGTCGTTATTATGCTCGAAGTCTGGTACATTATAGACAATAATATTCGATGCAATAATTTTTTTTACTTTTCACCCTTACGCATTCTCTCAGTCTTTCATTTTCATGAATACATTTTTTTAGTTTCGCTTCTTCATTAGCTCAGCAAAGCGCACAACAAAGTCCCCATTTCTCCTGTGGTAGAAGTGAATCACGTTAATATTAACATCATCTGGTTTCATAACAGAAGCCAATTCATCAAATGCATCAATATCTGGAGAAATAGGTTTTAAAATTATTTCATTATCTCTATTTGGGGCAGGTTTATCCCATTTAAAATATATATCATTCTTAGATGGAAAGTTCTCTTTACCAGTTCCATCAGCCAATAATTCCCTTATACAACTCAATTCTTCTTTAATTTCATTCATGTGATTATATCCAGTGCGAATAACATCAGCTTCAATTAAATTTAAATTATGTGACACCGCCAGATCAGTAATTCGGTCTAAACATGTTTTCTTAGCATCAATAGGTGACTTTGGAACTCCTTTCTTATATCCAGAAAGCCTTGCCACAAATCCACAGAGATCTCGCACAACTCTCAAAACTCCGTCAGAGTTGAACCATAAGTCTCATCCAATATTTCATCACTTAATCTATTACTCTGTTTTCCTATCACTTTCTTCTCCCCGGTTTCCTTCTCTATAGTCTGACTCTCTTTAATTTCCACATCAACATCCTCTGCCATTTCTCTGTCCTCCTTATTAATTTCCCCAGCTACATTATTCTCATTAACATATTCCTCAGATTCCATAGTCTTATTTTGGTGTCCGCCGATAACATCACGACAAAAACATCCCGGATGAAAACGTCGCGAAGAAGACAACGCTAGGCGAAAAACGTCGTGGTACAAAACATCGCGGGAGAAAATAAAGCAAAGAGAAAACATCGCAGTTCTAAAACATTATCGTACATCGTCGTCGAAAATAAAGCAGTTCAAACACTCTGCAGTTTAAAAACGTCGCCGTCGAAAATATCGTGGTAAAAAATAAAGCACCTACAAATCATCGCATGACGATAACATCGCAGACATGCATTTTCCAGGCTTTCATAACTGTAAAATTTAATGATAGTTTAATAATTTTAAAAACTCGCATAATGATTTGCGAGCGCACGATGGAAAGAAGGATAATTTTCACTTTCATATTTTTTATTAACTAATAAATATTTGCTGAAAACGTAAAATGGAAACTTAAGCAGAGAAAATGAACGCAACTTATAGCCCTTAAATTTTAAATTGACATAGTTGACTAACAAAGGTCATTAATAAATTATTTTTTTATAAAGTTTTACTGGTAATTTTTCATAAAAAGTATAATCTAAAAAAGAAAGATAAGTAATTGCATGACCTTATCTATAAAAAATTGCTAAGTTAATTATGATATTATTTTCTTCACTTTTGTTAATCTGATACTCTTATAGTGAAAATTATTTCTTGTTTTGTTTAAATTTATTCTTTTTTTAAAATTTATTAGTTAATAAAAAATATGAAAGTAAAAATTATCCTTCTTTCCGCCTTGCTCTCATAAATCATTATTCGACTATCCATTAACAATTATTGAAGCCTGAAAAACGCATGTCTGCGATATCATCGTCATGCGATGATTTATAGGTGCTTTATTTTTTACTCCGATATTTTCGACGACGATATTTTGCACCACGAAGTTTTAGAACTGCGACGTTTTCTCTTTGCTTTATTTTCTTCCACGATGTTTTGTACCACGACGTTTTCGCCTTGCGTTGTTTTCTCCGCGATGTTTTCGGCTGTAACCCTTATTTTTTAGTATAAATCATCATTAAAACATAAAGAACATTTCTCACCCTGCGGCTAGGCAGTTCATTTAAGAAAGATCAAAAATCACTAACGCAAACGCAATCCAAAAACTCTTAAAATTTTAAAACTGAAGACCACAAGTTCCTTACATAAAGAACAATAATGCACAAAATTTTCAATTGAGAGCAAATAACGCTCAATAAAATATCATATAAAAACACAATAATATAATTCTGATGATAAAATCTCTTTTAAAATGCTGTTCTAAAATGTTCTGTTTCAAAATAATATTTCTTGTAAATATTTTGTAAAAATGTATATTTAATACTGGATTCTTTCCTTTTACTAATAAAGGGCCAACTCTTTTCAAAAGTCTCAATTACAGCCCGAATTGAGTGAAAATTTTAATCTTTTTCTCCTTTTCCTTAACTTTTTTACCAGTATTTAGTGAGTTTTATTACACATCTTAAATTCAGTTTTAACATAATTAAATATTACAATATTTTTTACTTTCATTAAAATTTTTAAAAAAATTTTTCTTAATTAAAATTCAAAAATACTTCATGAATTAAATTTAGTAAAAAATTTTTACAGTCCTTAGTAATTTGCAAATATTTTTCACATTACAACAGTTTGCTTTCTCACAATTTTTACACATTTTTACATTACTACACAGTTAATTTAAAAAAAATTTTTAGCTACAGACTTTTTACACACTTTTTACATTACATAGTTGGCAGAATTATTTAAAAAATTTTTTTAGATGGTTCTTTCGTACAGCAGCTTATCACTCTACTTTACCTTTTACTAGCGCCCTCTTTTATAAATAGAAGAAACACTACTTTACATCATTTATATTGACATGCTGCTCCTTGTCCACACTCAAATAGAAATAATGGTAAATTAATTAATTTAATTTAAAACTTACTTTTTACTTGCCTTTATTATATTCTTTTAGTATTATTTAATTTAGTATCTAGTTTATTTTTTGTATGTTAATAGTATCTGTATCTTTTTTGTTTATATGCATATTCGTGTCGGGGAAGTTTTTTGTGGGCAAGAGTTTCTAAATTAGTATTCTAAAAAGTTGGTTTTATAAAGGGTATTGTTATGTATTGGCTTTGATTTGTTCTTTTCTAAAAGTTCCACTCGTTTGAATTGCTTTTGGTAGATCACAAGATCACATCATTTAGTTTACTTTTGGTTTTGAATTTTAGACTTGCCTACATAAATGACGAAACACGAATTGAATAATTGAAGAGTTAGGTCTGAGGGCAACTTCCCCTCGATAAGTCTGTCTTCTGCCAGCTCGACAATTATTCACTTATGCATATTTATTATTTTAGGGTTTAAAAAAAATTATTACAATTTTATATTTGTTAATAGATTTTGATACTTGCACTTGATTTACTTATGTTCTCAGAATTTAAATGATGTTGTAGATTAGTTCGCAGCAATATAAATTATTTATAATTTCTTTTAAACATATTTCGATAATTAATTTTTACTTTTAATTGCTTTTTACGAATAGAAATTTTGTTAAATTCATATATATATTCAAATGTTTATAAATCATTTAGGCATTTACATTTTATTAATAAATATAGAGGAAATAGAGCATCAAAAATCAAGCATTAGGCGGCTGTCGGATTTCTCAGTCAATTCAATAAATTTGAATATAATATTTGAATAAAATTGATTACTTTCTTTACACAGTATTATGCTCGTATCACTAAATACGAGTATGGAGAAAAGAAATTCCCTAGTTACCTGAAAATCCCTATGATGAAAGATTCCTATCATACTTTCGGAATAGATATAATTATGCTTTCATAGGTTAATAAAAAAATTCCAAGAGACCTTGGGGATTATAGTAAAATGCTGCTTTATTCTAGGAAAATAATGAATATTATCAACGCACAGAGAGAGGTGAGTGAAATATTAGTGACTGGAGTAGATGTGTGAATGATCTATACAGAGGCTGTTCGCACATTTTTTAGACGACGTATATTGTATTCACAAAACTAAATTACATAAAATTCTTGTGTATTAAATGTTCTATTTGACATCCTTTATTCTGAACTAGCTTTCGACACCGCAATTTCCAGGATAATAATGCCTTTCGAAGTGTCAGAAGAGGTATTCTATCCCATTCCTCCCGAACAGCTTTCCAGAGTCCCGTTAGGGTTTTGGGACAACGTTTGAATAATGCAGTTTTTAAAAGTCCGAAAGCACAAAAATACATAGGTGACACATCGGGAGATTTAGTAGGGATATCAGTGAAGGGTTATGATCTCGATACCAGTTTTTTGTTCCATTTCTTTTAGGAAATTTACAGTGGATTTTGATGCGTGACTGCTAGCTTTGTCCGGATGGAGTCTCACAGGTCGATGGCACTGTGGGTAAAGCGATGGTATTTCATTCAGAAAAATGGGCGATAAAATAGGTTCCGGATAGTATTTGGAGTTCATCTTGAAATTTTTTGCACTCTCTTTACTTTTAAGTTGCCATTATAAGAAAAACCACCAACAATCATGAATCCCTTAGAAAAACTTTCTTTCGATTCTTTGAACCATGTACTTAATTTTTTTTCTTCCCTTTTATGATAATAAATGGCTCTTTTTTTGTTACAATCATTTAAATACATCCACGCTTCATCTATTGTGACAATTGTTTTACATTTTTCTTCGGATGAGTGTTTCTCGTATAGAATTCTGCAGCGCGTCCTGCGTCGAGCGATATGCTTCGGAAGAAGACGATGCACATTGCGTTTTTTCGCTTTCTTAAGATTTAAATCAACGTTTATCATTTTGTTTACAGTGGACTCCGAACATTTTAATGATTTTGCAACTGTCCTTTGACTAGGGGGATTTTCATTTAACATTAAACAACGTACCTTTGCAATAGTCGAAGATGTCCGTTTTTTCCTAGGATACTTGTTCGGAATTTTTGTCCCACTGGAGGCTCCAATTTGACGTTTGTTTCCTTTCTTCTTGATGATATTACCTATCGACGCTTTCGATATCACAAAACCATGACTCTCACATCGTATTTGGATAACGGAGTATGCATATTTCTCTTCGGAAAGAGCGTCAATGTAGCCTTCGAACCACTGCTTTGTTAAATATGCTATTTTGAATAAAAACAAAACTTTCGAGTCACAGACGATAATTTTGACTTTTAAAAACATAGTACAATTGCTTCTTTTGCAGCAAACGATTTTTTATTACCCCTTACCAAAATCGTCTAAAAAATGTGCGAACAGCCTCTGTATATGTTTTCTTTTTTTACTTGTCGTTTTATTACATGTTCAACAGTTTATTCTCGTTTTCTTCCAGTTTGTTTTTTCGGGCTGGCTTCTAAAAGCTTTGTGGCTGAACCATCGGCCGGGGGAGCTGGGGGCTTCGCCTTTGTAGTAACAATGCCACCTAGCGACTCGCTGTTTGAGTTCCGACTATACATTCTATGACGAATATTGCTCGTATAGATGCCTTCTATCATCCCCTTAAGTTTTGTCTTCTTGTTCAGATTCAGCCTGTATATAACATCCTTATGCCAAACGCGGTCGAAGGCTTTTTTCACGTCTAGCATAAAGAAAATTACGGTTCTGAATCGACACCTTACTAAACTTTGGGAATTTGGGCTATTCTGTAATTTTGGTTTCTCCAGCTGTCTTATTAATTTGTACATGCTACCCACTGTGGTTTGCAAGGTATTAATTTTTAAAATTTAAAACTAAAAAATAAGATCTGTTGTTTATAAAGTTTGACTTTCAGTCTAATTTAAATATTGTATGTCTAATTTTATTCGAGTTGCGTCGAAGAAGGTTATATCTGATATATAAGATATATAAGATAATAATCATTATTTAAAAAATTTTAATTTCGTAAAATTTTCTTTAAATTTTGTACTAATATATTGTCATTTAATTATTTTAATTTCAAAGCTTAGTAATTATTTAATTTCAAATTATTTTATTTTTTTTTAATTTTTCAAATTTTAATTTCATTTTTTGATTATTTTTGCAGTTCATCCCGATAGAATTCAGAAACGTGTCTGCGTTGATAATTCTTTAAGCTGCTCCTTAGCAAAGGTATTATTTGGTTTTATTTTAGTATTAATTTACTTTTATTTCAGTTTTGTTTCATAAGTTATGATTAAACTGTTTTTAAGTTTTTCAAATTATGATTCGATTGTTTTTAAATGTTTCAAATAATTTCAAGTTATGATTTAATAAGTTTTAATTTGAGACCTCCCTCTATAAAATCTGCCTCATTTGGTTGGTATAGGTTCTATATATTTTATCTTTCTAATATATATATATATTCATAATGAAAGTAATTAAAAGTAAATTAATAAGCCCAAGACTTGCGCTAAAGCTGCAAAGTAATAAAGCAGTAATTAACTAAAAATTATAAAATGAAATCTCTCATATTACATCTCCAAGCAACTGAAATTCAATTTAAAAACATTATTGAAAAGGTACTTTTCAGAATTTAAAAAAAATTATAGAATTAGGAAAAGTAAAAACAAAAGTAGATTCAAGAACAAATTTTAGAAATCATAAGAAAATTAAAAGTAATAATCCATAAAATTAAAGTTAAAAACTGTAGTAAAAAAGAAATTTAAAAATCAAACTAGTATGCAAAAATTAAACCAACTTGCCTTAATATTTTAAAAACCAAATGACTGGAATGAAAGTACGTATTAAGAGATGGAAGCAAAAGGGTTGTCGTAATAAGTAGTTGTCTATTGAAGAAAGTTTAGCCTAAATTGGCGACAAAACTACAAGGTAGATTGGTTTATCCCCTTGATAAGTCGATTAATCTGCTATCAATAACAATAACTTTAACATTTAGTTTTTCCTTAACTGTGTTTAAAGCAAGGAGGACTGAAAATTCTATAAATTTTTTTAAATTCTGAAAAATACCTTTTCAATAATGTTTTTAAATTGAATTTCCGTTACTTGGAGATGTAATATGGAGAGTTTTCTTTTTATAATTTTAGTGAATTATTGCTTTA
>KK113548.1:528519-541036 GCA_000611955.2 Stegodyphus mimosarum | reverse complement strand
TTTAAAGACCTAAAGTAAGAAATTTAGAACTAATTTTTCACAAAGACAAAACTGAAATTCATAATTAATAAATTTCAAATAATCTATTAAATGTTACAAAGAATGTAAAAAATGTTAAAGCCAAAACTTTTCAAACAAGCTATACCCCAATTCAAAAAATTAATGAAATTTAAAGAAAAATGAACAGAAGCAGAAGAGGAATTTAATCAACTTGAATGCCACTTCGTCGGGGGGGGGACGCTAAAATCAATTGAAATCTCTCTACAAAACTCTGTTTATCTCTAACTACTCTATTTTCTCTATCTATTATATATATATATATAGAGAGAGAGCGATAAAATAGATATTTCGTGTTATTCTTTGCGAGCGAACTTGTCATTTACCATTTTTGTTTAATAATGTAAACTTATTTCCTTTCTCTTACTTTTAATGCAATATTAAAACACTTAGTTCAAACGGAAAAGAATTTAATTTGCCAACCGCTACAATATTTTTTATAATGTGGTGTTGCTACTGGAAATAAAGCTACAGCAATGAAATTATGTAATTATTTCAAAATGTATATCTTATATATTAATTTTCAGATCCTTATTTAAACGATAAAATTTCATTTATTACTCTCATTTACCGAATAAATGCGAACTGTTTATCATTGCAATACTCCTCAAAGGAAAGTTGTTTTAGAAACAATGTATTTTTACATCTGGTTTTGGCAACAGTAAAACGTTAGTTGTTTGGAATTGTTTCAGTGATGAGGTATGAGCATATACTCTGTCAAAAATGGAAGCAAAAAGAGTTCTGTTAACACAGTAAGATGTAAAATAATAAATGAATTAATTCAAATACTGTTACTTTTATTATTAAAAACTAATGCCGTCAGTAACATGAAAAAGAAAATTGAATTTTCGACAGTTCATAATGTCCTTTCTGTACTTTCGGCTTCATGTTGGCATCACTCCCTTCTTTGTCGCGCTTTAACAGAGACTTAATGTTCAAACATTGTTGAAAGGCTGGGAATAGCGCAAGATTCTTTCTGTAGTATTCAGCATTTTATTCTGATTTTGACTAAGTATTGTATCATCTAAGAACACCTTTGCAAAATCTTTTGATATCTCTGAAGACTGTTGTTTTCGTTTTGCGATTTTGCGTCGAAAATGTTAAAAGTCTGTATCACTTTTCAAACTGTTGCCACAAAATATTGCAGCCCTGTATTATATTTAAAGAAATTAAATAATGAAGAATCTGCATAAATGTATGTATGTTTCTCGCACTGTGATAAAACGACGGCACCTAAAGCCATCCAATTTTGAATGCCGTCATCCTGCCGCGAATATAGGCATCTGGAAGCCCAAATTTGAACCTTGGAATTTGTTTTATGAACGATTTCATATTTTGTAAAACTTTAACGAATTTTTGATGAACAAACTCGAGGATTTCGAAGCGGGCCATGGCAACGTTGTACAGAAAAAAAAACATTTTTATCCGCAGCGCGTGAGACTGTGTGTAGGAAATTCTGAAGATAGGCTCGGTTTAAAATTATTTTGCGATATTGTTTTTTAACTGAATTTTATGGTTTAAATGCGAAGAACATGATATTCAATAAATAAAAGTAACATGCAAAATGTTTAAAAAACGCCCCTTTGGACGTAATTTAAAATCTGAAACCTTTCAGATTTTTTTTATTTATTTATTATTTTTAGAATAAAGTATTTTATTTCAATTTCTCATATTTTGTAGTCCAAAGGGGCTTTGTTCCTGAAGGATTATTGTTTTCGTTTTGCGATTTTGCTTTGAATCACTATAAACGGCTGTATGGCTTTTTTAATTGTTGCCAGCAAATGTTACTGTCTTGTATTATATTCAAAGAAATGAAATAAAGAATCTGCATAAATGTATGTATATTTCTCCAAATGGAATAAATCAACGGTACCTAGAGCTATCCAATTTTGAATAACGTACGTGTCCACCCGAATATGCGGATCTGGAAGACCGAATTTGGAATTTGTTTTATTATTTATTTCATATTTTGTAAAACTTCAACGAATTTTTGGTGAACAAACTCCAACGATTTGAAAGCGAGCAGTGGCAACACTTACGGGGGGGGGGAACTTTTTATCTTCAGCTCGCGGAACTGTGTATCGGAAATTCTAAAGATAAGACTCATTTTAAAATTATTTTGCGATATTGCTGTCGAAGTGAATTTTATGGTTTAAACGTGAAGAACATGACACTTAATTTTAATTATATCTATTAATTATAATTAATAGATGTATATTAACCTATTCTCTATATCTATTAATTAAACTTAATAGATATAATTATAATTAATAAATAAATGTAACGCACAAAACATTAAGAAAACACCCCTTTAGACGTAATTTAAAATCTGAAATCTTTCAGATTTTTTTAAAAATTTTTATTCATTTACTTCTAGTCTGTTTTTTAAATCTGCCTTTACGGATCATAGCTTACACCTAAGAGAATTCTGCTCCAGAAATGCATGCAGAAATAATTTAAATTTTCCATCTTTAATCGAATGCCTACCACTAAGTTGTATCGATGGAGTGAATGCAAAATTTCATTTAACTTTTTAATACAGTATGAATCTTAATTGAATTTGTTTTATATTTGCTATAGAATTTGCACATTTACATTTTCAGTTTACATAAGAACAAATCGTAAGCTTCATGGCAATATGAATGAGCGAGTGTTGTTATGCTTCGGTTCAGATTTAGTTGGTTGAACTCATGCCTCAGTATAGATGATTTATTATTCAGCAGTTATGCTTAAAATTAAGAAATTGAGGCTAAGTTATTGGGGTTACCTTCTGACCGGTAAGGTCTTATATATGTTACCGTTAAATTATATAATGCAGTTATTTCATAGAATACCTAGTTATTCCATGAAATAACTGATCGTGTCCGTTAAAGTGTGTAATACGTTAATAATATGACACTTTAACTAGTTATTCTACGAAATAACTAGGTATTCTATAAATTAACTAATGAGAGACAGTTAAAGTGTAAAATAAACAATTTACCTAAAATGAAAGAACTAGGTATTCTATAAATAAACTAACGATAGACAATTAAAACGAAAAGAAGCAATTTATCTAATTTATGCAGCGTATAAATGGTATTTATGGAAACCTACCATAAAATCATTCGTTACAACAAGGATTATTGAAATGACACTGGGAATTACAAAGAACATTATTTCTGAAACAAAAACATTTTTTGTAGACACACTGGGTTTGCACGAACATTCCATATTGTTAAACGAAACGTAAATGTACCTCATACTAAAAAGCGAGATATATGATATAGATTATTTTACACTTTAACGGGCCGCAGATCGTTATTCTATGAAATAACTAGTTAAACCATAAGAGAAAAACAAGAGAGTTTTACTCTTTAACGGACACCATCAGTTATTTCATGGAATAACTAGGTATTCTATAAAAAAACGGATTTCATACTTTAACGGTAAGATATAGACGGCCAAGACATTTTTTTTTGCGATTTATGGTAAGAACGCGCATCTTGAAATACGTTCAACCAATTAAAGCAATATATTAGAAGCACGTAAATCTCTACATATAATAAAACAAAGAGTGTGTGTGTGTGTGTTGTGTGTGTGTTGTGTGTGTGTGTGTGTGTGTGTGTGTGTGTGTGTGTGTGTGTGTGTCTTTCGTTCGTGTTGCGAGTAAGCTAATAGACCCAGGGCCACGAAATTTGGTACATAGGTGTATCTACACAAGAGCCAGTGCACCTCGAAGCGATTTTTTCGAAATTCGAACTAGAATTTTTATTATTTTATGTTTTGTGACCAAATCGCGTCATTTTGAGACATAATGGGCTACGGGAAAGCGAGATTTCACTCTATACATTTCATTTTTACATCGTCGTGAAGCGTAGACACTTAGCTATATTACGAACTTAAAATAAATTTCGTATTTCAATAAATCGATTAAATACGAATTTATTTAGGAAGGTGAGCTTAACACTTTTTCAACGGAATCTTTTTAAAAAAAACTTATTTTTAAAAATGTGCGGTTTATTATCTTTTGATTTTTGGACACGTTGAACTTTAATCCTTTCGACTCCTTTTAAAAAAGGAATTTTGGAAAAATAATAATATTTTGTATTTTTTTAAAATTTTTTAAATGAAACTTCCGAATACTCTTCTCACATCTCAGATATTTTAAAATGTAGTTTTGGCAACAATTTTCCTTTCTTATTGTTGTTGATAGATTTTTGATGAAATTGCATCATTTTGAATAGTTTCATTCTTTTAAAAATTTCGGTTTGGCAACAATTTTTCATCGTATTTCTTATGTTACTGTTTTTAAGAGACTGAAAAGTTTAAGAAATTAAAAAGTTGTTTCTTTTTGCAACGGTAAATTGTTTAATTACTTTATTAGGATAATTAACATTTGTATCGAGGGATACTGCTTATTTCATTGTAATATTATGTTTTAATTATATATAATTTTAATTATAAAAAGATTTTGCATGATATTTTTTAATCCGTTTAAGTTCTTAATCTGTTTATACCATTTCAGTTCTTAAGATTTTGCAAAGAGAAGTTGGTTAATTTATTTATTAGGATAAGTAATGTATGTATTAAGGGATATTGCTTATTTCGTTGTATGTTTTTTATATGTAATGCATTTTTAACTGAATTTTTTTTCCGTTGTTGTTTGTTTCTTTTTCGATAAAATTGTTCTGCAGAGTAAAATTATGTGCAGTTTTGAAATTTAATGTTTGGTGTTCTCTTTACGCATTTTTCTGGTACACTTAAAAGCCAGACGAAGGCTGGCCGCGCAGCGGCTAGTAAGGTTATAAAATATTAAGCCGTTTTGGCACCGAAATCGAGAAAAAACCTCTTTCTCGTGGTAGTTTTCAGAAATTTGGGCTTTCTTTGTGCCGGTCAGAGGGTTCAGCTCAGAAAAATAGTTCCGAAATGGGACAAACGCAGTTTAGTGTAATATTCTGATGTCTTGATTTTTGGAAAAGCGAAGATGTTCCATACTGCAGTGCAGTGTCATAATTTTTGTCTAGTGAAGATAGAAATGTGAAAGAATATATATAGTCCTAATATTCGTTCTCTTTAATGCATTCGACAGAAGGATGATACAGATGAAGGACTGTACAGGAAGGATGTCTACGCTTTTGAATTTCATCTGCGTGGATTATATAAAAGTCATACAAATGTCGTTTTATGATACAATAGACTGGACGTAAAAGTCTCTACGCGCATCTAGAACGATGGGCCCCAAACCGATCTTTCGCCAGCCCGAAATGTGAAAAGGCTATCTCTGGTTCAGATGGACACCGCTTTGGTTCGTCCTCTGTAAGAAAATAGATTTCTTTTTTTCGCGGCCAGAAGAATATTTTCCATTCTCTCGGTGGGCATCCGCAGTGACGAAGGCATAGCTTGGAAGTCGGAAAAAACTGCAGTAAAATTTCTTTATAACGACTCTGACTTTGCGATGTGAAGAAGAAACCGTGTAGGCTTTTGAATCGTGTCGGCGGAGGGAAGTCCGCTGTAGCTTTTATTCTCGGCTCGAAATGGAGGCTCGTTATAAAAAGAGATTTTACTGTACGACCGTTTGTGTCTGCAATTTGTGTATGTATGTGCGAGGAAAAGTCCGAACCATATCTCGCGGGCAACACTGCAGAATGCGCCACCTAGGGATAGTCCGTTGCGCCAACACCAAATAAAGTTCATTGTCTTCTGCACTTTGTTTTTCGTATCCATGTGACGTTGCTACCAGTGATCCTTGCGCAGTGGTTGAGCAATCACGATGGTCGTTGTTTCAAACACATACATTTTATTTATAGGTTTTAATACTTTGTGAAAACGAACCTATCATCGATGGGTGTTGAAAACGGAAATGGCGTTAAAGTTCCGGCCCGGGATTTTACTAAGCACACTTTCTAAACAATACGAACAACACATTGGATGCAGTTCAGGTGTTCGCATGTATATAGATATTTTTGTATATATATATATATATATATATCTCCTCTGTTGTATATGTACACGTCCACGGACTATGTATAGCGTGCAGCTGTCCGTCCGTCTGCTCACTCCACAGATCCTGCATCCTTGCTGCTCCGCGGCAGCGAAACCAACACATTTTCTTGTACTCCATTGCTGAGTAGGAGGGAGGATTGCCTGACGGTGGACTATATCGCTGCTCCACTCTCCAACGGCGCCCTGCCGAAGACAGAAAAAAAAGATCCATTAGTGATATCAAATATATGTTAAAACTTTACAAATTTCATTTTTAGTCCGAAGAAGGATAATTAATTTCGTTTTGGCAGTTTGCGTCGATTCACTAAATGCGTTGCTTCACTTTTCAAACTGTTGCCACCCAATATGATCGCCCTGTGTTATATTTAAAGAAATTAAATAATGAAGAATGTGCATAAGTGTATGTATGTTTCTCGCATTGTGATAAAACAACGGTACCTAAAGCCATCACATTTTGAATATTGAAAGTTTCCATCCGAATATGGGCATCTAGAAGCCCAAATTTGAAATTTGCATTATTATAGATTTCATATTTTGTAAAACTTTACCGAATTTTTGATAAACAAACTCAAGGATTTCAAACTGAGCCATGGCAACGTCATACAGAACAAACGTTTCTATCTCCATCCTGCGAGACTGTGTATCGGGAATTCCAAAGATATGCTGATTTTAAAATTATTTTTCGATACCGCTGTGAAATTGAATTTCATAGTTTAAGTGCGAAGAACATGATATTTAATAAATAAAGGTAACCCACAAAATGTTAAAAAACGCCTCTTTTGCACATAATTTAAAATTCAGCCTTTCAGATTTTACTTTTTTTATACTAGATAATTCAATCATTAGCAGCAAAATCTTTTTAAAAGTCACAGCATAATGAACACTTAAGTCAACTCTCGATTTGACACTCCTGGTTTAGGACAGTAAATGAACTGTTTTTCAGCGGGATTCCGCTTTTCCGTCCCCGGATAATTGAAAATTGCCTACACATGGCATTAGACATGGAAAATTTTACAACAAATCTCAATGGCATGTTAATCCGGAAGTTCGGAATATTCTTTATTTAAAGGTATGATTCTTATGGTCATATATCCCAGACAGGTATCTCAAGAGATCTGTAATATGTTAGGGAAAGTAGGAATTATTACAGCATTTTGCTATACAGAGGCTGTTCGCACATTTTTTAGACGATGTATATTGTATTCACAAAACTAAATTACATAAAATTCTTGTGTTTTAAATGTTCTATTTGACATCCCTTATTCTGAACTATCTTTCGACACCGCAATTTCCAGGATAATAATGCCTTTTGAAGTGTCAGAAGAGGTATTCTATCCCATTCCTCCCGAACAGCTTTCCGGAGCCCTGTTAGGGTTTCGGGACAACGTTTGGATAATGCAGTTTTTAAAAGTCCTAAAGCACAAAACTCCATAGGTGACACATCGGGAGATTTAGTAGGGATATCGGTGAAGGGTATGGCCTCGATACCAGTTTTTTGTTCCATTTCTTTTAGGAAATTGACAGTGGATTTTGATGCGAGACTGCTAGCTTTGTCCCGATGGAGTCTCACAG
The DNA here is from genome assembly GCA_000611955.2 of Stegodyphus mimosarum. Taxonomy (NCBI): domain Eukaryota; kingdom Metazoa; phylum Arthropoda; class Arachnida; order Araneae; family Eresidae; genus Stegodyphus; species Stegodyphus mimosarum. The sequence continues at coordinate 533,422 of KK113548.1, read as the reverse complement.
ATGGATGGCATTGCGGGTAAAGCGATGGTATTTCATTCCAAAAAATGGGCGATAAAATATGTTCCTGATAGTATTTGGAGTTAATCTTGACATATTTTTGCACTCTCTTTATTTTTAACTTGCCATTATAAGAAAAACTAGCAGCAATCAAGAATCCCTTAGAAAAACTTTCTTTCGATTCTTTAAACCATGTACTTAAATTTTTTTCTCCCCTTTTATGATAATAAATGGCTCTTTTTTTGTTACAAGCATTTAAATACGCCCATGCTTCATCTCTTGTGACAATTGTTTTCCATTTTTCTTTGGATAAGTGTTTCTCGTATAGAATTCTGCAGCGTGTCCCGCGTCGAGCGATATGCTTCGGAAGAAGACGACGCACATTGTGTTTTTTCGCTTTTTTAAGATTTAAATCAACGTTTATCATTTTGTTTAGAGTGGACACCGAACATTTTAATGATTTTGCAACTGTCCTTCGACTAGGAGGATTTTCTTTTAACAATAAACAACGTACGTTTGCGATAGTCGAAGATGTCCTTTTTTTCCTAGGATACTTGTTTGGAATTTTTGTCCCACTCGAGGCTCCAATTGGACGTTTCTTTCCTTTCTTGTTGATGATATGACCTATCGACGCTTTAGATATCACAAAACCATGACTCTCACATCGTTTTTGGATAACGGAGTATGCATATTTCTGTTGGGAACGAGCGTCAATGTAGCCTTCGAACCACTGCTTTGTTAAATTCTTCATTTTGAATAAAAACAAAACTTTCAAGCCCCAGACGATAATTTTGACTTTTAAAAACGTAGTACAATTGCAATTACTTCTTTTGCAGCAAACGATTTTTTATTACCGCTTACCAAAATCGTCTAAAAAATGTGCGAACAGCCTGTGTATTAAGTAGAGAAATGTTCTGTGTAAAGTCTTATTTTGTTCAAAATTTTAGGAAGTGTTTCATCCACTGAGTTATTGTTTCATTTCTCAGATCGAAATGTTTGAAATAAACTTCCAAAGAATTAAATTGGAAAGGCTAATTATTGGTTTATATAAATATAAAACTTTAATCTCAATAAAATTTAATCTGAATATTTTAAAATAAGTAGTATTTATCCTTAATTTTCGTTTTTTGTTAAAGAGTATTTATCATAAAATTAAAACTGTGTATTATATTGAATTTACGAATCAATTATATGATAATACGACAGACTGACAACCTAATAACGTCTGAAGAAGAAAGTAATTTTCAGGCGATTTTAACATGGTCTAGAGTCATAAAAAAATCAATTGGGAATATATGACTAGAATGATGATATAAATTTGAATGTAAGATTTAATTGATTTAATTGGGAATATAGGAATTAATTAATACAGGAATTACTTAAACATTGTTCAGAATGCTCACCTTATTTTAAAGAGCAAATTGAAGTTCCGAGAAATATATAGAAACGAAACAAAAGATGACATTATTTTGTAGGCTATATTTGCGGAATTGGAATATTCTTTTTATGCTTCTCCAGATATAGATGTTACCTGGTAACTACAGCTGTTAATGTTATGTGATTTTTCTCTCTCCCTCTTATATATATCTAGTAGTGAAAGAACGTAGAGACCTATTTGGTTTAGAATTTTGCGCATTGAGCTGCAAAATTAAAATTAAAGATAAGCAAAAGGAGTAAAATTCTAAAAGCAATTTCCTAAAAGTAAATTTGTTGATACCTTAGTTACGTTAGTTAAAAAACTTGAACAAGAAACATTACTAAAAAGTAAAAACAGTTGTAAAAAATTAAAATCCAAAATGTAGGTATTGAAAAACTCAACATTTAAAAAATTTAAAACACTTAAAAAATTAAAAACAAGTGTTAAAAACACCAGAATAAATAACAATGAATGGCAGTAAATGGCAATTTAGCCTAACTCGAGGTTAATCACGGACTTATCAAGGGAAAAGCGTGAAAAATTCGAACACAGCTAAACTCCATTACGCATTTCGTCAAACGACAATAATTGAGAGAGAAACGATAAAACATTAATAGAAAAATAAAAGAAACTACATAATACAGTAGGTCTCAATTCTTATCGTTTCTTTTCCGGAAGCGCCTGCCATAAAATTAAAATAAAAGCACTACTGAAAAAACACTACAAAAACTTGGTGAGGCTAATGTACAAATAAACATAAGTAGCCATTTAAGGCTGAGTCAAAAAGTGCATAAATTTAAGGGAGATCTCAATGAGCTACAAAAATCAAACTTAGTAAAACAAAACAAGAAAATAAAAATAAAAAATTAAACCCAAGTGTCTTGATAAGACCAGTTGGATTAAAAAGTGAAAGAAAATGAACAAACCTGGATCCATAGCAGCAGCTAAATTAAAAGCGTAAAAAAACTGAAAGAGGTTGCCAGGATAAGAATTCTAAAATAGGAAGCAACCATATATATATGTATATGTATATATACAGAATATCATAAAAATTCTTAAACAAAATTATCCCAATATTATTTCTTTCTTGTCTTCGTGGCTGTGGTCCTAAATTTCTTTCTTTCCGTCCGTACATCCAGCCAGCCGTCTCATTGTATATGATTTAATACATATCAAAAACTCTTTTTCAGAATGAAAATAGATTCTTTAGATTTCGAAATGAAGAATAAAAATTTCGACCAACAAAACAATAAATTTTTAAATTGAGCATAACGAGTTTGCGCTGCCAAACTCTGACCACGAAGAACTGCTATAACCAGAGAAAGAATTTAATAAATAATCTCAAATTGGAACATTTGATTAATTAGAGAATTGTCTTTATTAATAAAGCAAATGTGAACAAAAATTATTAATAATTTTTGTTTGATATTTGCTAAATGTCAAATTCACTTTACTGTGCGTGTCAGGTACAAAAATAGAAAGCTTTATCAAAATTTTACCTTCAGAAATAGACCTTTGTAATGCCTACTAACAAATTCAAGTGAAAAAATATTAATTTGCTAGTCTCCCAGCCCCCAAACAAAAAAAAGTAGGGAATATTTTGTTTTTTAACCTGCATTTTTCAATATTCAAGCTTTCCATTGCCTCATCGAAGCTGATTCGAAATATTGGAGTCATAAATCGAAGCTGACTAGAGATAATTCTCCATTGTCACGTCGAAGTATGTGTGCCTTATTTGTATCGACAATTTTATTCCTGCTAATAATATGCATAAGCTTCCATATATAGAATTACGCTGGGACATATTTTATAGGGTAAATGTACTAAAATGAATAATTCGAAGAAAATGTATACACGAAGAGAGCTCAGTTATTGAGGAATGAGACTGCTTTACCTTGGCGCTTTATTGTAAGTGTTGTGAGGGTGCCATCTCCCGTGGACAGACGGACGGTCGGCTCAGTCTGTTGGTTTCGATGTCTGGAATGCTACCTGGTCCTTCTCCACCACGCCGCCACCAGCGCTGCCAGCAGCGTTGGCAACGCAGGCCTACCGGGGGCACCCCCCGATCTGTGCTGGCCCCTCCTTGAGGCGTTCTTCCGCAGCTGGGCTGGGGTAAGGGGATAACACTCCGGGTCGTCGGAGATCTTCCCCGGGTCCAGATGCTGCGGACAATAGCATCTGTTAGGCGGGCCATATGAGGAATCGCCCTGGATGCTGTCGAGGTCCGGAATGTCCGGATCTGAAAAGATAAAAAAAAAACCTGTTAGGAAAATATATCGAAATTCAGTTCAATAGATAATTTCTTTTTAGAAATCATAAAAATTCAAATGATATGTTCGGTTAACGCTTAAGATAGTTAATGTATATTATATTTTATACGAATATGGTTGTTCGGAAAGTTATAAATCGTAAATTTAATGGCAGCTGACTTTACGTTTGAGCCACTGCTTCAGATGCCATTATTTCATCGTTTGGGCCACGGAATATCGTGATTCGAAGATCGGCTATTGGAAGCGAATTACATGGCGTGATAAGTCTGTATTCCGGTTGCATCCTGCTGGGGTTAGTCTAAGAATCTGACACCAGCTCCACGAACCCATGGAAGAAATGGACCAGGTTGGAACTGTATCTTTTCTCCTTTTGAGAGTTTTGGTACTTATACATAGCACATTACCATTCATCTAGTATGCTATGTAGGAATGCTAAATGACCACTACATCCCTTCAAGATTTTTTTTGCCAGTTGGGTGGAAATGGAATGTACCAGTCTTATCACAGATCTTGGCTGGATACCGTCGGGTACACAGTCACATTTCACTGGTTGGAAAGACATTAAACTGATTCTCCTTGTCGAAATGCACACCAAGAAAACCGGACATAAATCGCATTGACCATCTTTGGAATATTGTGAGAAAAAATATGCACTCATGTCTCTATCCTCAGCATCTTTGATTGAATTATGGAAGATTCTGGAAGATATTTCTAAAGTCATGCCTGTAAAAATCTCCTTAGACTTACCTCGTCATGCAGCAGCCGTTATCAAAGTAAAAAAAAAGCACCAACACGATACTATCCACATATCTATAATTCAATGGCACTTCAGTGCACACACGTGAATTTTATCTCTCCTGCAGTGCTTACGTAAAATTCAAATGTTGTTACAAATAATCCAAGTATTTCCATTGGCTGGTATTCAATACTGCTTACTTTAAATTATAGAAGGATTCCAAATAGCTTAATTTTCTGAGGCTTCAATTCCACAGAAATTTCAAATATCTCGACACTAGCATTGATTTTGTGATGTGATTAAGCACGTATTTAATATAATGCAAGAACTTTACTTCTTTGTTTGCTTCATCCCATTTCGATAAGGATTACATACTTGTTTGTTATGAACTCCTGCAGAAAAAAAATACAAAACGTACTTTTTACTTGTTTCTACCGAGTAAAGGAAGCATCGTAATCGTGAAAAATTTCAGGTATCGTATTT
>KK113548.1:497781-528481 GCA_000611955.2 Stegodyphus mimosarum | reverse complement strand
CGCTCTCAAAAACTATTTGAACGATGTTTTTATGTGACTTCTGTAGGTACGGACAGAACAAAGGGCTATTTTTATCAAAAAGGATTGTAAATTGGATTTAAACTGCATTCAGAAGAGATTTTTTCTTGGTGTCTGTACGTATGTATGTAAGTCAAGAACGAGTAGCCGTAGAATGTTGATACGGGACTGCCTTAACATGTAGTTGTGCATTTCTCTTTTTCGTTGCAATCGGCTGCACCAATCATATAATATATATTGGAAAAGTAGTCGAATTTTCCATTCGTTGAGGAGAGAAAAAAATCTAGTAGAAATATCTGCGCGTAGTGCTGCAAAATTTATTCCATCTAATATGGGAAATGAAATATGAGAGAATTACTTAACGATTATAAGAACCATGATCCCTTACCCATTTCCGCTTATATGAACTTGCAAATTTGATAACATACGTTGAACAGAAAATGCAAAAGAAAAAGTTAAAATACTAAAAAACAGTGAAAGCTTAAGTTAATCTTTTTATTCAAAGCTCTAAACAGAACTTGTCAAGAGAAAAGTGTTCTGAAGCTTTAAACAAAGTCAATTAACTGAACAACAAATCGAGTTTCATTCCGATCAAACCACTGAGAGATCTATCGCCAATTAGCACTACTGTTTTTAATTCTAAACAAATTTTTTACAATGCTTCAATAAACCTATACATATTTGAGGCTTTAGTTTTTTTATTCTTATATATTAGTAAATAGTGCATTTTTTGCTTTAAAAGCGATTGAATTTTCTTGGCTTTATGTTTCGGTTAAGGTTTTTATGCCTTTAGTTAATGTGCATACAATACTTGTAGAATTATCAACAGTTTAAAAGTTTAAGTGACGAGTTAAGCTTAACGAACCGCCATTTGTTTACATTTGAAACTCGATAGAATAGTAAATTAGATCAGTTTTTGCACGTTAAGTGTCTTTTTACCGACTGATATTGTGCGAAACTGAAAGTTTACTTACAGTTTTGTGCAACGAATATTCGTCCTTCTTGCCCGCTGGCCGAATTGCTTGTTTTTGCGTAGAAACTCTAATTTTAATTTAAAAAAAAAGAATTTTTACTGTATGTGGTCTTTTATGCTTTTCTGTATTTTAAAATTTTTAATAAAGATGTTTTGAGTTTTTATGTATTTTTGCTTTGCCTTGAAGAGAGAACTGGATTTATTCGATGAGAAATATATGTCCAATTAAATTCGAGGAAATAGGTTTAAATGAAATGCAGCCAAAAATATGTATAATTTAATAAGTCGTATAAGGAAGTCACGTGGTGTCCACATGAGATTTTTTTAGAGTAGATAAAGAAAAGGAAGTTATATTATAAAAAGAAAGCCTGTTATTCTGAGATAAATAGAAAAGGGAGAATAAAGCGCAAAAATAACAGAACTTAAAGTTACGAAGTAAAAAATATCATAGTAAAAGTAAAAATTATAAGATCACAAATAAAAAATTCTGAAAGGTTTCAGATTTTAAATTACGTTCAAAGGGGCGTTTTTTTAAACATTTTGCATGTTACTTTTATTTATTGAATATCATGTTCTTCGCATTTAAACCATAAAATTCAGTTAAAAAACAATATCGCAAAATAATTTTAAACCGAGCCTATCTTTAGAATTTCCTACACACAGTCTCACGCGCTGCAGATAAAAATGTTTTTTTTTTCTGTACAACGTTACCATTGCCCGCTTCGAAATCCTCGAGTTTGTTCATCAAAAATTCGTTAAAGTTCTACAAAATATGAAATCGTTCATAAAACAAATTCCAAATTTCAAATTTGGGCTTCCGGATGCCTATATTCGCGGCAGGATGACGGCATTCAAAATTCAATGGCTTTAGGTACCGTCGTTTGATCACCATGCGAGAAACATACATACATTTACGCACATTCTTCATTATTTAATTTCTTTAAATATAATACAGGTAGGTCTGCAATATTTTGTGGCAACAGTTTGAAAAGTGAGACAGACTTTTAATGTTTCCGACGCAGAATCTCAAAGCGAAAACAATAGTCCTTCAGGGACAAAGCCCCTTTGAACTAATAAATATATAATGCTTTCCGAATACTTAAAAAATACTGAAAGAAACGTTAATTCATACAAAAAAAAAAAGAAAGCTTCATGATTTGTAAAATGATATTCTAAAGGCTGACATCTTAAATTTTGCGAATTGTTTTGTGATTTTGACATGCAAATACGAATCTAAAGCCATGGTTGGCCAGTTTTACTTTTAGTAGTGAAACTAACTTACTTTAAGTAAACTTTTAGTAAACTAAACAAATTCTTTTAGTTACCATTTCTCAAGCAGGGTTACGTAATTTCGAATGGAATTCGATCTGGAATCTGGGAGAACAGATGAATTTAGGGGGAGATCACCAAATTTAGCCTGTTAATTTTGAGATCGCCAATTAGTTTTTAAAACAGCTATCATATTTTGTTATATCTTACATATCCCCCCCTTCAAAAGACAGGTTGGGTGAGCAGGATGGAAGAAAAAAGCATTAGAGCATCAAAATGTGAAAGGAAAGATATACTTTTGAAATTACAAACATAAACTTCTAAAAAAATTATCATTGCAGGATTTTGAATATGCACTAAAAGTGGTAAAATTTAGAATTCAATATTTTAAACAGTGTAGTTTTTAAAAAATTTCACATTTTAGAGTCCTGAAATAAGAATGTTCAATGAAATTTTGTGAAGTTCGTGATTAAAGTAGTTCCATAAATTCAAATTTTTTCACAAAGTAAATGTTCACTAAAAAGTCTTTCAAATTTTTGTAAATGAACACACTTCCATAATAGTATATATTGAATGACGAATTTTCATAAACTTTCATATTCAGTGAAATTTTCTAGTTGGTTAAATTCATATTCAATGAAATGAACTTTTATATTTAGTGAAATATAATATTCAATTCTTCAATTAAGTAAACAAATTCTTCTTATTGGAGGGAGACATACTTAATACAACAAAAATTGAATGTAAAAATATAATATGATGCAATAGTAAATTATACCCTAACACTTTGATGATTCATTTGGCATGTCCACTCCAATAAATCAGCGTGGCTAATTGCTGATGGTTGGGAGGGGTGCGTAAGTACAAAATATCAAAAACCTCCGTTGCTTAATAAAAGGTAACTGTTTACCGAAGTGTTTTGTAAAACCGAAGTGTTTTGTGATACCGAAGTGTTTTGTAAAACAAATTGTTTTTAAATGAATCAAAATGTAAAAATACAAACTCTTACAAAATAAAAATTAATCCGAAGACAAGTAACTTGTATGATCAAGTTAAAGTTTTTTTTTTTATAATTTTGCAAACTAGAAATAAATATTACCCTACAATAAGAAGAAAGAAAAGAAAATTTTGTTACAGAATTATGTAGAGAAGATAAGTCTTTTTTAGAATTTTGGAAACTAGAAATAAATATTACTCTTGTATGATCAAGTTAGTCTTTTTTAGAATTTTGGAAACTAGAAATAAATATTACTCTTGTATGATCAAGTTAAAGTCTTTTTTATAATTTTGGAAATTAGAAATAAATATTACCCTACAATAAGAAGAAAGAAAAGAAAATTTTGTTACAGAATTTTGTAGGAAAGATAAAGTCTTTTTTAGAATTTTGGAAACTAGAAATTAATATAACTTTTGTATCATTAAGTTATAGAATTTTGGAAACTAGAAAGAAATATTACCCTACAATAAGAAGAAAGCAAAGAAGATTTTGTTACGGAATTATGTAGGAAAGAAAAATAAAGAAAATTTTTGTTTTAAAATTGTTATAATCAATATTTTTTATTTGAATTAAAATTGCGATAATCTAATCTTTTAGAACTTCCATAATTAATTTTTTTAGAGAAGGGATTTTAAAATACAAAAATTTTGTGTACATCATTCATTAGCACAAAAATTTAAAACTTCTCGTTATTATTATTATGACATTTAAAATTTTTACTTATTCTTTACTAAACCTGAAGACCTAACAACTTTCTCTAAATACTAGCCCTTTATTGGTTTATCATTTGAGCAGACCGGCGTTTATTGTGTTTATTCTTCACCAGTGGCCCAAATCTGCCAATTTAGCAGTTACTGTAGAAGAGGCCTTTTTCGAACCGCTGTATCACTCCATTAAAACACACTCTATTTTATGAAAAAATAAAAATATTTAAATTAAAAATATGTATTTTTCCATGAGGTGAGAGCCTTCAACGTTTATCTTTTAAAACAATAAAGAAGTACTTACAATTTTAAAAATTTCAAACAATTTCATTCTTAAAATACAGCAAGAATTCAAAAATATAAATTTAAAATCAAATTTTTCAATTCAGAAATGCAAAACTACATTTTAACTAAATCATAAAATTTTTAAATTTTTAACTTTCATCTTAAAATAATTTAAAATATTACCATCAATAATCCCTAAAATTACATGATTATAAAAACAAAGTTACTCACAATGCAGAGTTATTTTAAAACGTAATTTACTCAGTTTGGAATTTAATACCACTTCCATATCACATTTGATAATATTCTATCCTTTAAATGAAAAGAGGACAAAATTTCTGAAGAATTTGCCGAATAAAGCGCAAGGATTACTTAGTATTCCACAGTTCATTAATAAGGGTTGTTGACCTTCAAAGCACTCTGGATGTTTAATTTTCTGCAAGCTAGCATGAATCATTAAGTATATTTCACTAATGAAATGACCTTGATTGGAAACACTTTTTCTTTTGAGGCAGCAGAGTTCCGTTTCAGGTCCCGTAATGGGCGAAGAAAGTGAACTACAACACCACACTCACTCCTTCGATTCGAAGCATTTTTGAATCCGGTACTAAATCACTTTTTAAATTTTTTTATCGCAGTCACTTTATAGCAGAGTTCGGATTCTTCCAGGTTGAATCCTGTTTTGACTTTTAAAAATATTTTCATGTTTTCGGAACACAGTCGGGATGGCAGAGCGGTACGGTCAATGGAAAGAGTTGATACCAAACTAAATTCAACCAATTAATACCTTTATTTGCAGATTTGCAGGCACACTAGAATAATTCCTTGTAGACAATATACTCTTTAATTATAGCAGTTACGATAATTTCTTATATGCGGCATGACGTCATTTCAGGCAGGAAAGCATAAGCGGCGCAGGTATGCTTGCATGCCAGAAGTCAGGAAAAAAGAAACGTATAGTCTAAGACTAAGACTGATATTATTCCTGTACTATTGCACAGAGCAACTTTGCCGGTTTTTGACATCAAGCTCTAGGGTACATGACCTGTATGATTCTAGACGTGAAAAAAATCTTTGAAAAGAAAACGGCGCAAAGGAAAAGGAGAGAAGCACCAAAAAATACCAAGGTTAAAACATCTGACAAGTTCTCAACAAGACGAGACAGATGAGCATTCCATGAGAATCCTAAGACAAAGGAGGAACAACTTCAAGATACAAAAACTGGCATCAAAGACTATGCTGAATACAACAATTCTACTATAATACAACAATGCAACCATATTCAATACAACGAAAATACAACTCAATACAATACTACTTCAATCAAGACTACTAACACAATACAACAAATGCAACACTTCCACATACGATACAACAGAACCTCAAACTACACCTATTCCATTCCAGAAAACTACTTCCAAACAGCTTAAAAACATCAACACAATGATCAAAAGGATTGGAAGTATAAACAGCTACCAATTGAGGAGCCAAGTGACGAAACTGTCGTCTCCACCCATGGAAGTGTGAGCTGCTAATGGCCGGATGTTTCTATCTTCAAAGAGAACTTCATAATAAAGGGATAATCATAATAAAGGGACTTGGGAATAATTTATGAATTCGCATCGTACAACCTTTGTGAAGAAGTTTTCGTTGGTTCTTTTTATATATTCTGGAATAGTCTCAAGTTTTAAGTCTCTGTGTAAAAGTCCATTACGAATGAGAAAGTGGGAGTCTGTAATAATGCGCAAAAATTTATTCTGTACGACTTGCAGCTGGTGTAATTGATTTTGAGAAGCCGAATTCCATGCAGGAGCTGCATAGCAGAGTATTGGACGAATGCAGGTAGTATATATGTTCCTCTTGGTACGTAGACTGAGACTGGAGTATTTTCCCTATGACAGGGAGATATCTACACATGATACCTATTCCTTTACTTTTAACACTATTAATATGGTTAGACCAAGTGAAACGTTGATTTAAAATAATACCTAAGTATTTCGCCTTTGTGACCAATGGAACAGGTTCTTGAAAGAAGAAGAGATCTTTAAAAGTTACGTGGTTCTTGGTTTTGCTAAGGTAGTTCCTCGCGAAGCAGAATTTATACTGCGTTACATGCAAATACGAATCTAAAGCCATGGTTGGTCAGTTTTAGTTGCCATTTCTCAAGCAGCGTTACGTAATTTCGAATGGTCTCGAACCTGGGAAAACAGCTGAATTTAGGGGGAGACCACCAAGTTTAGCATGTTAATTTTGAGATCGCCAATTAGTTTTTAAAACAGCTATCTTATTTTGTTATATCATGTATCTATGTAAGTAAAATGTACTCAAACTTAATTTTGTTGAATATATATATATTTGGAATATCCTTTAACACGAAATTCTTTTAGCACGAAAAAATATTTCAGTCCCGTCATTTTCGTGTTAAACGAATTTCACTGTAATTGCTTCCTGAACTGCTATTAATTCTGCCTGATAAACTGACTTAGAGATGAGTTTTAGTTTTAGGTAAATAAAAAATTACATCAGCCTCAAAACATTTGTCCGCAGGTGTCTTTAAACTCACATATGAATGCTTTTACGAAAGCAGACTTTGCTGAAACTGTGATGCATGTGTGACTGGGATTACATTAATATGTTTCCTGTATATATAACTAGAATCGCAATCATCCGCACTCAGGATTACTTCTGATTTCTTCTCCCAAATGGATGTACTACACATGAGGTCTGTCTCACATGGTACATAAGAAGTAAATAGCAATTTGCTTTATGAAAGTAATTGTTTTTATATGTTTAAAACTAAGGATCGCGTTTAGCTGTGTTCTTTATGAACAACTTAAATTAAAAAGAATATTTACTAATTTGATTTTGTTTACGAAAGTTCTTTTGACTTAAATGGACTAATGTCTTTCCATTGATTGAGTAATTATGCTCTAGCAGAAATATAATTTGATCCTTACTTGGAAGAAAGATGAAACACTCTCACTTAATATAGATATTTAATTTTGTTTGCCATTTTTTAATTTGAATATGTTCTCGAAAGGCGCAGCTAAATCCTATATATGTTTTAGGACCGTTGATATAGTTATGTATAGGGCATTCTTTAAAGCAATATTCAGTTTGAAATCATCTGTATTTATAAGAGTTGGAGTGATAACGGGATTTTACTCGATGTCTTCATAATCAGAAGGATTGTAGGTTTTAAAATTAAATTGACCTTTTTGTCGTAATATTCAAATTTTCGTTTTGACAGCTTCCTTTTTCTGTTGCTAAATTTATTGGAGGAATATCAGAGATAACCTGTAAAGCATTCGTTGGAGAAGTTCTACAAGCTTTTGTTACTAACATTAAAAATCTGATGTGTACACTACATGACTTCCCTGTACGGAATGTTAAATTATACACATTTTTTCCTGCATTTCATTTAAACTTATTGGATTGAATTAAATCTTCTTTGCAAATAGTGCATAAACCACAACAGAATAAATACACTCTTTAAAAACACTATATTTGTTTACCATAACGACACTCTGACGCTAAGTTCATTTAACAGCGTTACATCTCATTCATTTTATAACTCAGAATACACAAAAATTATGTATATCAGTTGAAAAATTATCTAATACTATAATAAATCTAAAACGATGTATAAAAGAAACTAAACAAACAATAAAAAAAGGGAGAAAGAAACAGTTTTTCACAGATGATTCAGTATTTCTCATTTAATTAATTCAGTTCTCACTTCGCGACAGGTCAAATATACATGAAAACTATATTAAATCTATATTAAAAATGTCTATGTTAAAATGTCTATGTCGAATAAATTCCAGGCTGGGTTAAGCGCGATTTAACTTGCAATAATAAAAGAAGGCATTATCTCTGTTGTTGCGAAGCTTAGTTTCTCTAGATTGGCAACAAATCCGCCATTCTGCTACGTTTCAAATGTAAACAAATATGGGTGCTTTCGTAACCATAATTAGGCTCAGTCGCACTTTAACAACTTTTAAATTGTTGATAATTCTACAAATATTACATGAAGATTTACTAAAGGCATAAAAATCTTAACCGGAAGATTCGATCATTTTTAAAGCAAAAAATGCGCAATTTACCAACATATAAGAATGCAAAATCTCACTGAGTCGAGTAACAGAGTGGATATATATATACATAAATTATAAAACGATATGTAAAAGAAATTTTTAAAAAAGAAAAAAGAAAGAAACAGTTTTTCGCAGACGATTCAGTATTTCTCATTCAATTAGTTCAGTTCTCACTTCGCGACAAGGCAAAAATACATAAAAGCTCAAAATAGCTATAGTAAAAATTACGAAGTAAATCTTAAACACCTATTTACTCGAATAAATTCCGGAGTGGATTAAGCACGATTTAATTCGCAATAATAAAAGAAGGTGTTATCTTTATTGTGGCGAAGCTTAGTTTCTCTAGATTGGCAATAAATACAATATTCTCCTAGGTTTCAAATGTAAACAAATATGAAAAACGTTTAGGCTTCGCCGTACGTAAAAAAACTTTTAAATTGTTGATAATTCTACAAATCTTGTGTGCAGATTTACTAAAGTCATAAAAACCTTAACCGAAAGATAAGAACAACATAATTCAATCATTTTTAAAGCAAAAAATGCGCAATTTACCAACATATAAGAATAAAAAATCTGAGCTCACCGAGACGAGTAACAGACTACTTTTGGTGCGACCGAATGCAACTAAAAAGGGAGGTGCACATCTACATGCTATAGCAGTAATATATACAAAATTTCAACGTTCTGAGGCTACACGTTTTTGAGTTATACTAGATGCATACATACATACGTACATACGCACAGATGCACGAAAAAATTTCTTCAGAATCCATTTTAAATCAGTTTTTTAATTATTTTGGGGGAAACGAGTCCTTTATTCTGTTCTTACGTACGGCTGTCACGCAAAAACATCGTTCAATGGCATGCGATAGGATAATGGATATTTTCGTTGAAATATGATACCCGAAATTTTTCGTCATTACAATACTTTAAAAAATGTATTTGAATAGAATTTAGTTATCGTTTGGCACGTCGTTGACATTTTATTACACAGAACGTTGGCTATGATGACAGATTGTTATAGTCTGTATATCGACTAATTTTTTTAAATATCAAACAACTTATTTTTTTCGATCCTAAACTGCATCTTTCTTTTTTACATAAACTTTGTCAAAAGAATTAGTCTCAGAACACAGAATTGCGGATTTTGACAAATTACTTGTGATGCCTAACCAGAAATTCTGTGTTTCAATGTTCTGTTTCACTGATTTTATTTACTTAAAATTAAAGATCTCTTTATATTGATTGTAAATACCGAAAACTTGAAATTTTAAACGTAACGTTTATTACACATGAAAGAATTAATAACATCACATGAGTAATTAATTGCATTATAATCCATTATTAAGATTCAAACCTGGACATTTATGCAATTTTTACCTGTTATATACATACACATACGTATAATAAATTGATAGGTAGTGTTGGTTAATGTATAAATTAATGCAAATTAAAGTAACTTGAAATTCTTTAGAGTCCCAGCGAAATGTAAAGCGAAACAACAGAATTATCGATTTAAACACGATAGTATCAAGGAATAATGCTCCGTTAGATGAATAATTATTCGTTAGATGGCGCCACAAGGAACTGATTTCGTTTTCTCCATGACCTTGCACAGATAAAATAGCTAGGACGTTTCTAAACAAATGAAAGAGCGGAAGTTGAAATACGAATCAGGAATGTTTAATTGAAAATAAGAACTTAATATTTCTCACCAAAATTTAAATATCTCACTCGGGATATCGAAATACACAAATGCGCCATCATGGTGAATCAAGACTATTTTCTCGGAAGAATAGCAAGAGCAAAGTGTCAATATGCAGTTTAACCTCTAACGCTCAATATGAATTCTTTTATCAGAATCTAGGAATATTAATATTTAAAATAATAACAAAGAATCGACTTTATTATTATTATTAGAATGAAATACTTTTGCCCAAGAAATGACGAATTTGGAATAGCATAAAACATAAAAGGTCTCAATTAAAAAAATATTTTTGAATAGTCATATACAGCCATAACAAATCCCTGCTACTTCAAATAAAACATTTCTGGGTAATGCAATAAATAAATAAATAAGTAAAAATTAAAAAATCTGAAAGCTTTCAGATTTTATGTTGTACCAAAAGGAGTGTTTTTTAACGTTTTGTGTGTTACCATTGCTTATTAAATATCATGTTCTTCAAAAGTTAAACATTTAAAATTCAATTCAACAGCAGTATCTCAAAATAATTTTAAAATAGGCATAAAGTGTCTCACAAAAGTGATAAGACACTTGTGCTTTACAAAAGAAAACTGTAGTAAAATAAATTAAAAAAACATATAAAAATTTTTTGTTGCTGTGTTTCATACTTAAATTTAGTAACACTTATTACATAACATACATTTTCTCAAAATATTAAAATATTAATTTAATAAAAATACAATTGTTTAGAACGGAGCAAAAAACGGCTCACTTAAGTGATGGGACACTTACTTTTCCATCAAATATTTATCCAAAAATTTTACTTTTTAAAAGGTTGTAATATTTTGTTGGATTTCCTTTTACTTTTAAAACATGATTTAATCTTCTTGGGATGGATTCGACTAATTTTTTTGTAATTTCGGGTGTGATTTTACCCCGTTCTTCTCGAAACACCGATTTTAATTGTTGTTTTGAAAAAATGGTGTGTTTGCGAATTCTTGATTCCAATTCTTGCCAAATATTCTCTACGGGATTTAAGTCTGGAGATTGTGGTGGTGTTTTTATTATTTGAGGATAGTTATACAGCAGCCAGAGTCTAACGTTCAAAGCAGTGTGCTTGGGGTCATTGTCCTGGTAGAATTTAAAATCGTTATGAAGGTTCAATTTTCGTGCTGAATATTTCAAATTTTGATTTAATATGCCAATATACTTGTACTGATCCATTATACTGTCAACGAAAACAAGATTACCACCCCTATACCATAACTCCTCCTCCACCATGTTTTACTGTTGGCACCAAGTTCTGTTTGCGAAATTCTTCCCTGGGTTTTCTCCACGCCAAGATTCTACCGTCAGAACCAAATATATTAAATTTACTCTCATCAGCAAATATAATTTCATTCCTGTAATCAGAATTCTTATTTATGTTGGATTTTGCGAAAGCCCGTGTGAGTTTTCTATTCTTTTCACTTACGAAGACTTTTTTCCTGGCTCTTCTCTACCGTGATATCCAGTAGATCGAATTACTCTTCTAATAGCTTCAGGATTAATATTTTCTCCATATAATGCTTGTAAATCAGCAGAAACTTTAGGAGCACTCATCCTTGGATTTTTTTTAATATTTCGAACGATAATTCGCTTTATTCCATCGGATAGCTTTGATGGTCGGCCAGCTCTTCTTTTATCCTGAATCATATGATTCTTTTTATATCGTTTAATGATACTGAAAACTGTTGAATGAATCAAGTTAACTGTTTCAGCAGTTTCTCTAATAGATTTTCCACGTTCAATATGCAAATTAATAACTAATTTTCGAATTTCAGGCAAAGTTTCTTTTCGTTTAGCATTCATGGCTGCACAGTGCTAAAAAACACAAAAATTCCAAAACAAACTGGAGAGAAATAAAGCAGACGATTTTATAAATTATTGACAATTTGTTTTGAGTAAAAATAAAAACCCCCAAAAATATTTTTATTGCTTACTTCAGACGAATTTTGTTGCATAGTCTAATGCTGTCTGTCCCATCACTTATGTGTGCCATTTTTTGCTCCGTTCTAAACAATTGTATTTTTATTAAATTAATATTTTAATATTTTGAGAAAATGTATGTTATGTAATAACTGTTACTAAATTTAAGTATGAAACACACCCACAAAAAATTTTTACATGTTTTTTTAATTTATTTTATTACAGCTTCCTTTTGTAAAGCAAAAGTGTCCCATCACTTTTGTGAGACACTGTATCTTTAGAATTTCCGACCGATAGTTTCGACCGCTGGAGATAAAAATGCTTTTTTTTCGTACAATGTTGCCATTGCTGGCCTTGAAATCGTTGAGTTTGTTAATCGAAAATTTTTTAAAGTTTCATAAAATATGAAATAGACAATGAAACAAATTCGTAATTCAAAATTCGGACTTCAAGATTTTTTTCACAATGCGAGAAACATACACTCATGCAGATTATTCGTTATTTAATTTCGTAGCAAAATACCGTTAGATTAATCTAAAACAAAACACAAAAACAACACATTTCATATTTTGTAAAACACTGTTTTACAAAATATGAACTGGATAATAAAACAAATTCCAAACTGGGCTTCCAGATGCCCATATTCTAGTGGGCGTTATTCAATTCTTTCGTTATAAAAAATTTAATGTCGGTATAGGTAAAGTTGTTTTTTCACAATGCGAGAAACATACATACATACATTCATGCAGATTCTTCGTTATTTAGTATCTTTAAATAAAATGCAAAGCTCTAATATTTGGTGGTAACAATTTGAAAAGTGAAACGCCGTTTTATCGCGAATCAACGCAAAATGCCAGAACGAGATTAATAGTTCTTCTGAGTAAATTGCCCCTTTAGGCTAAAGACAATCATCCAGAAAAATTAAATTATAGATAATTTATCGTTGCGTTTAATTTTGTGCAGATCATCTACAAAGTTTTTGATTCATTTCATATAAAATAATATATAGAGTGTGTGTATGGGGATTGAAGAAAGCAAGTTTTCTATTCAGTTCCGTTACACACTCTGCCTAACACTCCACGTCTCCTACATGTTAAAACTTCCTTCTTATGTTTTCGTAACAGCTCACTGTTCGAATGCTTTTTTATTCTGCTTGATGACTTCTTTTCATAAATCCGGTCTATTGCTACTTTGTAGAACATGTTCCTTTTCAAGCAGAAGAATTTTATCCCTCTTTCAAACAAAAATTTATCCTTAATTACTCCTTGCTAATCTAATTCTTATTATTATTATTTTACCGGTAATAATAATAAGAGTAAATATCAACATGTGCTTTACTCGAAGTTCCTTTCTCCGAGGAGAATTTGCTTCTGGAATGTAAATGGGTATCGCATTTTGTTTGGGCTATTAGTTAAACAACTTTCGTCTCCAGCAATGATCTATTTTACAAATTCCTAATTCTATTTCAATCAAATTCTTACTCTTTTCGCTTTTTAGTCCAAAGGGGCTTTGTCCCTGAAGGACTATTGTTTTCGTTTTGCGATTTTGCGTCGGAAACATTAAAAGTCTGTATCACTTTTCAAACTGTTGCCACAAAATATTGCAGCCCTGTATTATATTTAAAGAAATTCAATAACGAAGAATGTGCATAAATGTATGTATGTATGTTTCTCGCATTGTGATAAAACGACAGTACCTACAGCCATCGAATTTTGAATGCCGTCATCCTGCCGCGAATATAGGCATCTGGAAGCCCAAATTTGGAATTTGTTTTATAAACGATTTCGTATTTTGTAAAACTTTAACGAATTTTTGATGAACAAACTCGAGGATTTCGAAGCGGGCAATGGTAACGTTGTACAGAAAAAAAAAAAAACATTTTTATCTGCAGCGCGTGAGACTGTGTGTAGGAAATTCTAAAGATAGGCTCAGTTTAAAATTATTTTGCGATATTGTTCATTAACTGAATTTTATGGTTTAAATGCGAAGAACATATTCAACAAATAAAAGTAACATACAAAATGTTTAAAAAACGCCCCTTTGGACGTAATTTAAAATCTGAAACCTTTCAGATTTTTTTTTAAGATTTTTAATTTTTTAATTCTTGTAAATCCAAATGAAGAATTTCATGGAGAAAATAATTTTTTAGGGGGGAAAAATAGTTGAGATTCATAAATACTCTTTGGCTTCTCTCAATATAATACAGGTATTTTTTATCATAAAATTTGATTAAATAATTGTTTTATTGATGAACTGGAGATTAAAGACGTGATTACAAAGAAAGAATTGTTTTATAAATGTTTTGACACGGATACCCATCCGGCCGAAAAGACAGTAATTTCACTTAATGAGAACTTTTTGGATGTAGATCAAATTGATATTTATACAAACGGATCGAAAATGAATAATGGAGTTGACTTTTCATGTGTAATTTATTGGTATTGAATAGAGATCGAGTACCAGAAATACACGTTAAATCCATTGAATTCAGTTTTTTAAGCTGAGATTAGAGCAATATTTTAGCGATTAAAGTAAACTTGACTTACAGACATAAAACAGATATTTACTCCGATGCTTTGTCTGTTTTACACGCAATTTCTAATGTGCACACTGATAATTTATTAATAAACCAAATTAAAAATGATTTCAAATTTCTAGCTGAAATACATAACATAAATTTACACCGGATCAAGGCCCATGTTGGGTATACTGGTAACGAGAGGGTTGACACGCTGGCAAAGGAAGCTGCTCAAGGCCTAGGAAAAAAGATATTGTTACGTTTTTGTTTAAGAACGGGTTCGTGGATTTGGACTGAATAACGATGACACTTGAGGAAGTATCAAAACACACTTTATTGGCTAACATTTTCAAGACAGCTCCAAAAGCACGTTTACAGTTGTCGAAGAACTGTTATAAACCCGATGAGACAATCAGCGGCACAGCCTTCAGACTCTCAGGCTATAACGGTGAAAACAGCCAAGCACCAGAGTGCAGTTCCCGACTCTGCTCGGTCGTTCTCAGATTTCTACGTACTCTCCAGACTCTCCACGCTACAACTCTCAATGCACTCGGCGATACACTAGAGTACAGCTCCTGACTCGGTTCAATCGTTCCCGGAGCTCAACGCACTCTGAGCTGAAACTCGACGATGCGCTAACTTCGCGATACACTAAGAGATTCTCTCGATGCACTCGACGACCCACTCGGCATTAGACCACGAGGCACTCTTTCACTGACTGACTAGTAGCTCGATATACTCCGCACTGATTCGACTCTCCGCGTACCAGCAAAGTTTATATAGCTTTCGTCTTGTGTTCGAGAACGTTCTGGGTAACGAAGTAAGAATTCGTTCCAGAAAGTTCTCCATCCGTCTATGGCTATCTCCAATTTTGTCGCCAAACGGGCGATTTCTTGCCAAATGTGGTAACCCTGCCTTGCTATTTTCTGGCAACCCTAAACCTGCTTGGCGGGGAAGCTATCTTACCGCGCCTGGACATTTCGTAACAATATTAAAGTGTTATTAAATGTTATAAATTAATCGAAAAGAAAGTGTTATTAAAAGTTATGAAAAAGTGGTATTTGTGGAATAGAAAAAAATTTTTGAATCGTATGGAAAAAATGGTTATGTCAGATTTTTGAAAATTAATAAAAGGAAAAAGATATTTAATAATATAGTTATAAACCAAATTATTAGTGATCACGGACGATTCCCAGCATATTTAAAGAGATTTGGTCTTCAAGAAAATGAAAACTGTCAATTTTGTAAAGTAAAAGGTAATAATTGCCACTTCTTTGAATCTTCTAGTTTTAGTAGTAGAGACAAAGTTCTGAGACACCAGTTTGATATAAATGGGTATTTTGAAAATTATGAGAAATTGAAAATAGTAGCTGAAGAAATTATGATCATCATTATTAATCAGAATAGAAAAGCGACAGGGACTTTGATTTGATTGGCTAATTTGATGGAACATGGCTGACTCGCTGTTCTCTATTATTGTTTGACGGTTTGGCCCTTGTTATGGCCTGACGACTGAACTTGTTTCGGTCCGGCGGATTTCACCTCTTGCAACAACAACAACATGGACGTTTGTAAATGTATAGTGTCTGTGCTGCATGGGTCACACAAAACACTCATGAGCTGAAAGTTTTCTCAAGTGGCCTAGTGGTAAGGGAAGAGGAGTGGAAGACCACATCGGTCCCTTGGGACAAAATTGGGTGGAAATGTACGTTCAGTGTGGTAAGTCTATATGTCTACAACCAATTATGAAATTCTGGTCTTTCGCTCACTACTTTATGTTCTACCTTGCATTTCTTTTGAAGAGTGCACCATTTTAGCTGCAGCCATAGTGATAAAATGCATGACAGCGAAGCTATCTGGTGATGCATACCGCTCGAAACTGCGAGGGGGAATGACAACTCACGCCAACAGAGAGCTTTTATTCACCGCTCAGTAGCGCTCTGGTTCACCTGAATAGACCGTGTCAACACAATCTGCTTATTTCCGTATGCTTTCTATAACAAAATCTGCTTATTTCCGTCCTCTGTACATATTTTTAAATCACCCTGTAGAGTAGACTTATTATGTACATTTATACATGGACATATCTACCCTTGTAATTTGAATTTTTACCTCAGCGTTATATATATATGTAAAATGTAAAAAATACAATTTCTTTGCTCTGGGTGAACAGGCAACCTATAATTAACGTTCCGCAATTTCAAAATCTTCCCTCTAGACAGTACTTTCGAGAACATTTTGGCATGTTATATAACTGCTGGTATAAATACCGAGTGCGCGCCATTTTTCGTCAGTCTTCTTTCTTCGAGATTCTGCTGCTGCCCTTCTCATTCTTCTTCCCTTTGTTAGAACAATTTATGTCGTAGAAAGCTTAAATTTAATCTTATTTAATTTAAATCACTATTGGATATGAAATTTGGAGAACTTTATCTAAAGAAAAATGATCTGCCGTGAGAATTGAATAAAGATGTGCAAGGAAAAAAGCTAAATCCTTCTGTGTCGTTATTTCGCAGTCTTCTACTCAGCAACAACAACGCCCGGACTCTGATGTAGTGATCGCCAAGCTTCGCCATTTCTCTGCCTACCCGCAAAAATATCACACACACATATATATATATATATAGAGAGAGAGAGAGAGACCCCTACACATACACTAGCAGGAGAAAACTTTATAAGATTTTAAAAATAAAATTTACTAATCCATATTAATTTCTTCCAGCGTTTTCCACTGCATGAAATGTTTTATAATATAATGAAATGTACTGTATATGCGATCCTTCACCTGCAGATAAGTAGTTGTTGTAAGTTAGCTTTGATAGATGAATAGCCAGTTCATTCATTAGAATAGAAATACTTAGGCATTTGAAGCATTCCAACTTTTCGAAAAAGCAATTTCCCCTTAGCTAAAATTTTGAATTTTTTTCATATGTATTTAACAATGAAAATTCCGTAGAGCTATTGTAATCCATTAAAGTTTGTGATATGTCACTCAAAATTTCATTTCTGTTAATAAAAGCTCGTGGAAAATTTTCAAGAAAATGCCCTCAATCAATATAGGAAAATAAAGAAATTTTCCCCTCAATCTAGAGGTAATCAAATTCCAATTCAGTTGTAGATCTTCGGAAGCTTAGGATTGGCCAATTTTAGGCTCAAAAGAAAGTGAATATTCTCACGCTTCGCCACCAGTGCCACTAAAAGGTTCATTCTGTCGAAAAATGAAAATACTTTACGAAGAGCGGAGTATTTTATGTGCAAAACAATTTTCATTTTACTTCTCCATGTGACGTGAACTGGTCAAGACACATTACAGCTGTTGAAAAAAAAAATCTTTAATTTTTCGATTTTACGTAGATTTGTATGTATTCGCAATACTAAAATAACAAGTCGAGGCTAGAGTCTTACTAGTTTGGCCATAACTGTTATACAAAATGAAGACTTTCTAAAATGTTTATAGATAAACTGAGGATATTGTAATCTTTACTGTCATATTTGTTCTTAAATAATGACTTAAGACTATTTTCTAAGGATTGAAACAAGATTGCATCGTTACATAATATGTAAGGTTTTAGTTCAAACTAACAAAGTTTTATTTTAATTTCCCTTTCCTATGTGTTCTTATTTCAACTTCCCGTTAGAATGAGCTCGCGTTTCAGCTTTATGCTAATTTGAAGTGGAGCCAAGTTTGTATTTAAGCGTTAGCAAGGAACTTCTCGGAGTGAGAGAGCTTTGAGTCTCAGATCGCTGCTGCTCTGTTCGGCGTTCGCCTGACTAGGCAGTATTTAAATTATAAGCCTTAGCGCTGTTACGCTATTACTTATTGAAATAATCTAAGTGCGTTAGTATTAGCCAAATCTTGCTACGCACCATTGATCGTTTAGCATAGAGGCCAACCTCTCGTTTATAGCTGTGTGAGCAACGGTTTCTTAATTTCTAGCAAACTTTAGTTTAATTTATTTGATTGTTCAAGTTAGACCCAAGTGCAATCATTATTTTTCTGTTATCCCTGCCGAGTTGGGAAATGCCTGTACATAATTGTGGTTTAATAAAAGAGGATTTTAAATCCTTCTTACGTGCAGTTGTTCTACCTCTGAACCACAGTATTCTAACACAGAACATAGCTGCATTCAGCTCCCTGTTCAAGATCAGGACTTCAACTACCTCACGAATATGTTCGCCAAGAATATGCATAGAACACTCAGTCCTGACAAATATACATCGTTTGTCAGAAAAGTTCCAGGACTATTTCTTTTTTATTTCTGAGTTTGCAATACTAAAAAGGAACAAATGTTGTTTTTATGTTACATGGTTAGTATTCTTACTTGACAGGCGTTGGCCATATTTCCACGCGAATTTACTAGGCGGCAGGGCTGTGCGTAGCAACAAACTGCTCGGATTATTGTCGCAGTCGTTAAGTGGCACAATGGATGCTAATTATGAACAAAGAGTGAACATTGATTTCTGCGTTAAGCTCAGGAAACCCCCTAGTGAAACGCGGAACATGATTAAGCAAGCATATGCGGGCGAGGCACTTTTAAGAAGTCGTGTTTTCGAGTGGCACAAAAGGTTTCGTGAAGGCAGAGATTCAATGCAAGATGATTTCAGAGTTTGGTCAAAGAATATGGATTGTTAAGAAGGAAAACTTCGCTGCAGAAGTGGCTCCCTTCGAACGAAAAGGGAAACAGCTGCACATGCGTGAAATATCTGTCGCCAAAAAGCGCCAAAGCTCGAAGCTGATGTCGAAGTTCGACGGTCACGTTTATCAAGAGTTTAAAGCTGTGTGACTCCATTTTTTTCCCTTCCATATTGACGGATATAAAATCAGACATCGAACTGCGATATGTATAGTGCAAGTTCAACAGCCAGTGAAAGTGAAACTTCACCTAATATTTCATCATTTCTCAAGTCAAAGAACGATTCATCTTAACCCGCGTTCCTCAATTTCCTATACACGTGGCGGAGGAGGAAAATCTCGACCAGGTCCGGTACATGACAGAGAGGAAATTCTCGCCTACAGCTTCCGTCGCCAAATCCCTTGGCGAATGTTCCCTTTTCTTTCTAGCGGCGTAGAAGACAAACTGGTTTACACTACGTCTATGGAGCCTTTCCTCCTTTACATAGAAGTTCTTTGGCTTGGTCGCCCGTAGATCATACCGATGCAAACGTGGAGCGTGTAAGGCGGGTATTGCAAGACCGACGTGTAACTAACTGTGCGTACGATATCATAAAAACTGAATTTGAATCGTCATGTGTGTCGTAAGATTTTACGCGAATACTTAGGGAAACGGAAACTTAATGCAAGAATTGTCATTCTCTCTCCAACAGATGAACAGAAAGAGGAAAGATGAATTTCTGCTAAATTATTGGATAGAGCTAGACGTGATCCCACATTTATGTCTAAGATTATCGTGATTTTTTCTTGTTTCCGTGAGTGAAAAGTGACTGAAAGGAAAGCTTTATCAAGATTATTGCAGACATCCAACGGTCTGTGACAAATGAGCACCGCAGCTGAAGATTTCCCTGCTTGCTTCCAAGACCTCCAGAAATGTTGCAGTTATGAGTAGATAACCAAGGGTACTATTTTAATAGCAGCCAGGATCATTACTTTGTATATGCAATTTCTATTTTTTAGGACCTTTGTACTGGAACGTTTCTGACAAAGGAATCTGGAAATACTCCAACTCTTACAATTTTAAACGCAAGGTTCCCCTTATAATAATGATGTATGTGAGTAGTACCTCACAGAAAATATTTAAAGTTTCATGAACAAGACATGAAAGGATAGCCATGACAAGAAATTTCTTGAAAGAACCATTTCTCGTCATTATTTCATCACATCACCACTAATTTCTTTCTCTAATCTTCACAGGTTATAGATAATATGAAGTCCTTAGACATTTTACAGTATGTAAAATATTTCAAAAAGATTACAAGACTAAGCACACTTTGGAGGGCCGTTGCAGATTAAGTTTAAGAACAGAATCGAATAAGATAAGATTTCTAATTGCAAAAAGTTTTAGTTCTATTTTTTATTAAAAATGTACGAACTGAAATGACACGCGTCTCTCAAGAGGAAATTGTTTCTTGATTTACTGAAGATCTTTTAGATAAAACAAAAATGGTATGCAATGTGAGAAACTCGAGGTTAAAATTGCCAAAATTATATGGTTAACTTTAAGCCAAAAAACATAACCTCGATTTAGATGTCGTATTGCAATCGAGTTTTATTAAATTTCAAAATTTCTATCGGCAAGTTCACCTGATATGTTGAGAGTTAAGTTTTTGCATACTGTATAGAACATAGTCTTATTTGAATATTGAATAAATGCGCTACTTCGGTAACAGTGGCGGCTCGTAGCTAAAATTAGTGGGGGTGCTGTTCCAAAAAAATTAAACCTTTGTTTTAAACCTGTGTAAAGGGAAACAAACATGTATAAAAAGAAAATTTATTTTGAAACTTCCATGAAATTTTAGAAAAGAATTAAACATTTCTTAATTACTTTAACTTAAATCGTTACAGTTCAAGCTTTACCTATTCATTTAAAAATGAAATCCATTCTTCTCGTTTTAATTTGCGCGAAGAGATCAATCATTTTCTCCTCGATCTCTGGATGACGACCGAGGAAATTTTTCTATATTGAAAGCATCGCAAGCGCATGAAAACGAAAGCTCTTGAAGTTCACTTACAGTCACAGAATTTATTACTTGACATGGTTAAAGTTTTCTGTAAAATAAAAGAACCGAAAAAAAATGAATCAAATAGAAGAGCTGAAAAATAATCTAACCAAGAATATGGTGTATGATTTTTAAACACAGCACACGCGGAGTAAAAAAAAAGAACCAGCTCCCAACGATACTCCAGATTCGGCACTGTAAAAGCGACAGTGCTCTCTCCCTCTCAGCCTCGTACGCTGCTTGCTAAGAGCGCATGCGCAGAACAGCGAAATACCACACGCGCGGAAGAAGAAATAATCACGTTTCCAGAATTTCGGCATTGTAAGAGCGACAGTGCTGTTTTATCTCCCTGGCTCGAGTGCTGCTTTCTGTGCGCGCTTGCGCAGAACAGCCTCGTGAAGTGCAGTTCCATACAAAAACTTTCGTGGACAGTGCTGTTTTATCTCCCTGGCTCGAGTGCTGCTTTCTGTGCGCGCTTGCGCAGAACAGCCTCGTGAAGTGCAGTTCCATACAAAAACTTTCGTACCTTTTTCATAAATTGGAGGATGGCTACTGACATTAAGTTTAAGGATTTGTATTATTGTAGAAGATTATTGTAGAAGTATAAAGAAAGAATTAAAGAAAAAAGGGTTCATTATATTAAATATTAAAAATAATAATAACTGGAAACAGGGGGTGCTGCACTTCCACAGTGCTTATTACGAGCCGCCACTGTTCGGTATGCTCTTATTTTTTTATATACCGGAAATGTTATTTTCTCGATCCTCACATTTTGTCGCTATCACTTTTCAAATAAAAGGGCGTTTCCAACCAAAATTAAAACGAATATTAAAAAAAAGCTATGAAAGCTCGTGTAAAAGGATGTTGCAACTAAATATTATCACCATGTTTTATTATTAAAGAAATAATATAGAGAATAATTGAAAAAAAAACACGAAAACACTTAACACTTTATCGGGAATTCTAAAAATATGGTACTTTTAAATAGGTTGTGATTTTTCTGTTGAATTTCGAGTGGCTTACGTACGAAGAAAGCGATGTTTAATAATAAAGTTAAAAAGGCCAAAAAAATTGCGTTAGCCGGAGCGAGTTCAAGAGCAGACTGATAAACAGCGTACTTAGGGGAGCATTAAACGCCTTAACAAAGCCACTGGTGCGCCGTTAAAATATGAATCCTTTCGGACTTTCTCCCCTCTTTTTTTTTGGCTTGGTGATCTTTCATCACGGTAGGCACGGAACAGGATATCCTTTGGTTAAACCACTGTTATTGCTGTTATATTATCTTCATCGCTCAACACCCAGAGGACAACAGACCACAACAATTTTCTTCACCACAATCCTGCATATATTTAGAATCAATCAAAAATCAAATCTCAAATAAAAAATCAGTTCTCGCAATCTAAACAGTTCTGTTAAAAATCTAGTCAAATGTCAGGTTGCGTTTCTGCCTAATTTAAAATTTTAAAACATTGGTGAGTTTTTATCCAATTATATCATTTATATATTGTTGCGTTATACGGGTTCGTGGATTTGAGAGTATCCGATGAAAACACGATGCAGAACAATAAAAAGCACAATTTATTTACAAGAATCATTATTTACAGCACAGTTCCAAAATTACCTTTAAAAGCGTCGAAAATCTACAATAAATACGCTGAAACAATCAGCAACACGGCTTCAGGCTGTAACTGTAAAGGTAGCTTCACGGCAACACTAAACTTATAATAAACACCGTGGAACAATCACCAATACACAGTCAAGCTGTACTGTAAAGGTAGCTTCACGGCAGAGCACTATCTCGATCGCTTCCCGTTCACAAAACTCTCGCGTAGCTTAGCATTCACAGTAAGCAGCGATTCTTACAATGCCGGCTCTCAGAAACGCAGGGGTCTATATAGCTTTTCCTTAGGTTCCACATGTTTCGAGAAATATCTCGACAGGAAGTTATTCTAGAAGCTTCCCGATTGGACCATGGGATATCGCCGATTTGGTCGCCAAATGGGCGATAAAGTCGCCAATCTGGCAACCCTACCATACACTATTTTATGGCAACCCTAGTGCTATGCCGGAAAGCTTACATACAGGCGCAACCGCCGAATTTTTCGCAACAATATTGCTAAATTAGAGAGGAACTTACTTGTTTAATTCACAGGCCGACTATGACAAATCCTAAGGGGGTATTCAGCTTATGGAGGCTGTCTTCTCGCCAAACGTTTTAAAAGATATTGTCTTATATACATTTTATGCATGTAACCACATGCATTTAAGCCTACCTATATAGTGTTTACCTTACAAATAGGAAAACTTAAAGCATTGAAGTGTCGAGAGGCAACTTCACTATACCATGATATAAACTTCAGGTAAAACTATCAGGGTGTTTGATTTTAAAATCGTGGATGCTGTTGAAAATTCAGCTTTCCTCAATCAGTAAAAGGATTATTCGAAAGATGTATGGTTGCAGTGACTGATACTGGTGTATCGTGACTGTCATGTATTTTAAAATGTTTCTTTTGAAACATTTATTGGATTCAAAGAGGAGTTGCTTAAAACCGAGGGTTAATGTTACTAAAAAGATGCTACCCTTTCAGAAATTATTAGAGAGGGAAAAGGAAGTTGTAATGACCGTATCTTAAAATGCCTTCTCAGTCCAAGTTTTAGCCAAAGAGCATTGAGAATTGGTTGGAATTTGTTGAAAGAAGGATATTTCATAATACAGAGGCTGTTCGCACATTTTTTAGACGATGTATATTAAATTCACAAAACTAAATTACATAAAATTCTTGTGTTTTAAATGTTCTGTTTGACATCCCTTATTCTAAACTATCTTTCGACACCGCAATTTCCAGGATAATAATGCTTTTTGAAGTGTCAGAAGAGGTATTGTATCACATTCCTCCCGAACAGCTTTCCAGAGTCCGGTTAGGGTTTTGGGACAACGTTTGAATAATGCTGTTTTTAAAAGTCCGAAAGCACAAAAATCCGTAGGTGACACATCGGGAGATTTAGTACGGATATCGGTAAAGGGTATGGTCTCGATATCAGTTTTTTGTTCCATTTTTTTAGGAAATTTACAGTGGGACTTGATGCGTGACTGCTAGCTTTGTCCCGATGGAGTCTCACAGATGGATGGCACTGTGGGTAAAGCGATGGTATTTCATTCAGAAACATTGGCGATAAAATAGGTTCCAGATAGTATTTGGAGTTAATCTTGACATTATTTTGCACTCTCTTTATTTTTAACTTGCCATTATAAGAAAAATCAGCAGCAATCACGAATCCCTTAGAAAAACTTTCTTTCGATTCTTCGAACCATGTACTTAAATTTTTTTCTCCCCTTTTATGAAAATAAATGGCTCTTTTTTTGTTACAATCATTTAAATACATCCATGCTTCATCTATTGTGACAATTGTTTTCCATTTTTCTTTGGATAAGTGTTTCTCGTATAGAATTCTGCAGCGTGTCCCGCGTCGAGCGATATGCTTCGGAACAAGACGATGCGCATTTCGTTTTTTCGCTTTCTTGAGATTTAAATCGACGTTTATCATTTTGTTTACAGTGGACACCGAGCATTTTAATGATTTTGCAACTGTCCTTTGACTAGAAGGATTTTCTTTTAACGTTAAACAATGTATCTTTGGAATAGTGGAAGATGTCCGTTTTTTCCTCGAATACTTGTTTGGAATTTTTGTCCCACTTGAGGCTTCAATTTGACGTTTTTTTCTTTTCTTGTCGATGATATGACCTATCGACGCTTTAGATATCACAAAACCATGACTTTCGCATCGTTTTTGGATAACGGAGTAGGCATATTTCTCTTCGGAAAGAGCTTCAATGTAGCCTTCGAACCACTGCTTTGTTAAATTCGCCATTTTGAATAAAATCAAAACTTTGGAGCCATAGACGATAATTTTGAATTTTAAAAAACATAGTACAATTGCAATTACTTCTTTTGCAGCAAACGATTTTTTATTACTATTTACTAAACTTATTTATTATTATTTATTTAAAATCGTCTAAAAAATGTGCGAACAGCGTCTGTATTTTGGATTAAAGACTAACAGCTTTTCTTGACGGGAACTCATTTCCTCTTAATGACGTGGGTATAATCTTATAAATTTATTTCTGTTATTGCGTTATTTTCTGAAGAAATGCATTGACGACATTAGTCACGTGCAAGAGATAAGATACAAGAGATTATAACTTGCTTTTTGCCACCAACCATTGCTAAACAGATTATCATATTTGCTCACTGCTAACAACACCTTTGAAATATGCGACTATTTAACAAGATTTACAATCCGCAAGATATGTTTAATAGGCTTAGCGAGGCTGCGTACCATTTTACGCTACTAAAAACCGATAATGAGTTTATTGGAGATGGCGTCCAGTTAGACAGCGAATTCAAATCTGTTAGCATTGGTGAAGCTTCTCTTAATATCTTCAAATCTTCTTTACGATGCAGCTGTTTAGTCTATACTGCCAACGCCCACATATTTAATGATATTCCACTTAAACCTATTAGTATGCAGTGGCCTCTTGGTACTGGTAGTTTTATCTGGGTTCAAACTCGGGCGAACAGGCTGTCTGCATAGTTACCTTTCGTGCTTTTCCTCGTGTGAATTTTGGCCAGTTTGACATAGAACCTTCTCCGCTAAGGCGTTCCTTCCTTTAGGCAGATATCTCCGTGTGCTTTGCGATACTCGGATAATTTAACCTAACATTAAACTTCATAACCGGTTTTTAATATCACAACTTGTACGGTCATTAGATTACACTGGTGTGCAAAAATAAGGGAGGAGACGGTTTTTTCAATATAACTTTGTACAAAAGCTTTCCAAATCAACACATTTAATACCGTAAGGTCCCCAATACGTAAGGACATGAGTAATGTAAGCAACACTTACTAAAAGAGAAATCAGAGGGATAAAAAGAAGCTTTATTGAAAAAGTAGCATGGAGCGCAATGCGACTGAATGCCGAAACATCCCTGTGATGGGTGTCCAGCAAAAAGCATCCGATCTTTAATAGGGGATATGATCTCCCCTGACTGCTAGGCAGGTTTCACATCATTTGTGCATGCTGGATATGTGGTTGTTAATGAGCTGTTGAGACACTGCTGCTCGTTCCTCTTGTAGCACCAATCGCAGTTTCGGAATCGTTACTGCCGATAAGTTACGTGCTGCCACGTATTTTAAGTAAGTAAGTTCCACGCCTAGTAAGTTCTGTACATGCTTGACGGGATTTAGATCCAGAGACCTTGCCGACCAATCCATGTGTTCAATATCTTCACTCTCCAACAGCTCTTCGACAGTAACTGTGCGATGAGGTGGAGCGTTGTGTCCATGAAGAGGAACTGAGGACCCATAACCCTTGTGAAAAGACGCATGTAAGGAAGAAGAACCTCGTTACAATAGCAGTCCCAGGTGACGAACCTCCTTGGGAGATATGAAGGTCGATCCGGCTAACAAGCATTATGTCTGCTCGAACGAGAACTCCGCGACCTCCAAAACAGTCCCTTTTGATGATGTTGAAAGGGTTATTGCGTGTTCCCCGCTCTGTACAGATGTGTATGTGTCTAGAATCGCAACTCAGACTAAATCTGCTCTCATCTGTAAAGAGTACTCGTCGCCATTCATTGTCTCTCCAATTCCGGTGTTCCCGGCACCCCAGAGAACGCCTTCTCCGATGGGCAGTCGTTAGAGGTACACACCGTACAGGGCGTCGTGCAAACAGACCACCACCGTGCAGTCTTCTGGCCAAGGTAAAACGCCATATTGGTCGTCCAGTCGCCTGTATCGTGTGTCTAGCGATTTCTCCCGCTGTCTGCCGCCTGTTTCTTCTGGGCTGTAAGGCAATATACCGGTCATCTGCGGGTGTGGTTCCTGGTGGACGACCACTACTAAACCCCTGGATAGCTTTTCCTGTAGTTTGAAATTAAAGTCGTGAAACGATGTCCTGAAACGATGCTGTGAGCAATTCCAAAGTCGTGAAACGATGCTGTGAGCAATTCCGAACTCTGCAGCCACACTTGTCACACTGCGGCCTTCTTCCAAGTTCCCAATGATTTGACCTCAGGTGAAAACATCCAGATGTCGTCTAACAGATTGATTATTCGCCATTTCTCGGTGAGGCAGCAACTCGGTGTCATTTTAACTGCTATACGGCGTGCAATCTCTTTGCCAGAAATACTGATCTTACACCGACAACATGCCTTATACTACTCAGACACTCCCCCATTATGTTTACCTGCATATCTGCGCATGTGTTACCGTACATCACCTTACTTAATCTCCTGATTCGTCTTTCTGTCCGCTCTGCCTTTTCCTTCAGCTGATATGCTAATTTTTCGACTTTGTCCTTAATTTTTGCACACTAGTGTATTTCGAAGCAGGAGAGATGAAAAATGAGCAATGCCCTCACCGGGACTCGAACAACGGAGCTCTTGGTTATGCACCGAGCGTCCTGACCACTGCATCACGAAGGCATGCGAAGAAGGTGGGAAAAATACCTTATATATCCCCCTTTTAAAGGACTACTGGGACCCAATCGCCAAATCCTGGTGGAGAATCATCAACCACCAGGATGTTTTCAGGCGCCGCTGTAGGGACATTAGTTTTTTTGGAAGCAGGAGTTGTGAAAAATGAGCAATGCCCTTGTCGGGACTCGAACCACGGAGCTCCGGAAGACGCGTCGAGCGTGCTGACCACTACACCACGAAGGCACGCGAAGAAGGCGGAAGAAATACCTTATAACCTAAGAAAATACTTGAGAGGAATAAGCACGTGGGACATCTGAAATGTACCATTAGTGAGCCAATGTAGTCCCAATGTGCTATCATTCTAGAAATTTAAATTTTACCAAGATCGTCGAAGAACTACTATAAACACGTTGGAATAATCAACAAGACAGCCTTCAGACTATCAGGCTATAACGGTGAAGACAGCTTCACAGCAAAGCAACAGAATAGAGTTCCCGACTGTGCTCGGTCGTTCTCGGAACTCCACGTAATTTCGAGACTCTCCACGCTAGAACTCACGATGCACCCGACGATACACTAGATTACCGCTCCCGACTCGGTTCAATCGTTTTCGGAGCTCAACAGGCTCTAAGATCAAACTCGACGATGCACTGCCTCGCGATGCACTAAGAGACTCGCTCGATGCCCTCGACGACCAACTCGGCACTAGACTGCGCACTGATTCGCACTGACTCTTTAATGGACTCCCTCTCCGTGTACCAGCAGGGTTTATATAGGTTTTGTCTTGTGTTCGAGAACATTCTGGGCTAAACCAGTAAGAATTCGTTCCAGAAGGTTCTCCATGCGTCTATAGCATGTCGCCAAATGGGCAATTTCTCGCCAAATGTTGCAACCCTGCTTTCCTTGCCATTTTCTGGCAACCCTAAACCTGCTTTACTGGATAGCTGTCTTACCGCACCTGGACATTTCGTAACAGTATTTTCAGAATAGCGTTTAATGCAAATGAGTGAGAGTAATATTTAAGCCGATGCTTGACCGACTTCGAGAGAGAGAGAGAGAGTCTGAGTTTCTTACTAGCGCGCATTTGTCTTTGGGCTACGTCTCTCTCTAAGTTTATTACTACGCTCGGCCGTACTTCGGGCGCTTGATAGCTTCGGCTACTTAATTGAGATTTAATGGCCACCTACTTAGAATCCTGATAGCTTCGGCTATATCTTTAGTTAAGCATTAGTTAAGTTTTAATTCTTAATACCTTAAGCCCAAGTTAAGGCTTTGTTCTGCGCTCTGAGATAGGAGCCGACTGTGTTGGATCATTATTTTGAGAAATAAAGGGTAATTAACCCTTACGTCTCTGTTCACACACTCAAGCGATTATTCGCTTATCGGTGTACAAGGTTCCTCACACTGAATTGTGAAATAAAAGGGTGGAACACCACAAGTTATTAAAAGATATTTTGATCAAAAAACGTTGCAATGCTGCGTCGTATAATGCATGCGGGGTGGTTCGATACCAGAGCAACAAACTTGCAAGGTGTGTAGGGGGTACAGAGAAGACTCGGAATCACGTAGGAATGCAAGGTCGCAAATGTCGTAATCGCGAACTATGGTGCAAAGAAGCATAGAAAAAGAACAGAACCGCAGCACGTTAATGGGACAGAAAACATTTTATTGAAAGGTTGTACTACAACAGGTGTTCGAAATTACGACCAGAAGTCATCTGGCACGCCTGAGAGCAGCGCTGCATGGAATTCCTTACGTTCTGGAAGATTCCTGGCATGTCACATATCCTCCCGGCAGTTAGAGATTTTCGAGCGACGAGGTCTTCAACTGAAGGAACGGGCATCCCAGAAGAAGAAGTCCATGTATAATAGGTCTCGTGATCTGGCAGGCCAATGAACCGGGCCACCACGACGTATCCACCGCAGTCCAGAGGTTACGTCGAGGTGTCAGCGGACGTCAGCAGTGTAATACGGAGGAGCTCCGTCATGCTGATACCACATGGACCTACCAAGGAACCTATCACGCATGGACTTCTTTTTCTGGGGTCACATAAAGAGTTTGGCGTACCAGAAGCCCGTTTCTTCAGTTGAAGACCTCGTCGCTCGAATATGTCGCTGCCGGGAGGATATGTGACATGCTAGGAATCTTCCAGAACGTAAGGTATTCCATGCAGCTCTGCTCTTAGGCCTGCCAGACGACTTCTGGTGGTAATTTTGAACACCTGTTGTAATACAAACTTTCAGTGAAACTGTTTTCTCTCCCATTAATGTGTTACTGTTTCTGTTCTTTTTCTCTGCTTATTTGTACCATAGCTCGAAATTACGACGTTTGCGACCCTGCATTCCTATGTGATTCCGAGTCGTCTCTAGACCACCTACACACTCTCCAAGCTTGTCGATCTGGTAGGAATCACCCTGTATGATATGTTACACTATATTATGTGGACGCTATTTCCAATAGGTTACAATGTGAATAATTTTAATCCGTTCTCTAATCCAGTACGAAATGTTGTAGAAAGTATCAGAGACTACTGAAACCAGCATTCATGTTGAAAATACTAAACAATTTATTAGATAAATAAAATATGTTCATGTACTGTGCATGTGCCCAATAGTTTTTAGTTCAGTTTGGTCAAAACTTTTTAAAGTTTCCTCTGGCTATGAAACCGTTTTATTTCTTGTTTTAGACACATCTGGCTTTAATTTTTTTTTGGATGGGGGTGTCCATGGGTTAAAAATGTGTATTATAATGGTACTCTTACTCTTTTCAGGATTGCGAGGGTTGTCATCACTGAAGAGACCAAGTCTTCTTTACATTTCAACTTATTGGAATGCTCTACTCGTCTGAGACCTGTATACGGTAAGTGTAATACTTCTAATTAAACCCCTTTTTGGCTTTAAGAAACATAGAATCAGTTTAATTTTCACTTCTTTGAAAGATTTATTGACAGCTGCAATAGGCATGGACCCTTTTGTTTCTCCTTTTCTTCAACAGGGAAAATTTTCCTCTGAGCTCCGTCATCTTCCAAGAAATCTTA
>KK113548.1:383333-497766 GCA_000611955.2 Stegodyphus mimosarum | reverse complement strand
AAAAAAAAAAAAAAAAAAAAAAAAACCCTCAATTTTTTAGTGTTGATGTTTATTTGTGGGCTACGCTGCTCATCTTCTTTGTTTCTGCGCAGACCATTTTTAAACTTGCACGTCGTTGAAGTAAACGAAATTAGCTCGGTGTTTAAACTGTGACCAAATTCACGAGCAGTTCTTAAACCAAAGGATGAAATTTCTTATACTAGACATTTTTCGGTCTTTACGCCCATTCGTTGTGTGAGACGTTCGTCTTACGTTTCAAATTTGGCGCTATCAAAGACAAACGTCATCACTGCAAAGCGAAATCATTCGGCAGTTTTTTTCGTTTCTGTTGCCTAAACTTTACTCGGCATTATATCTTTTTATGCCTATAATACTGAAATTATTTAATAAGAAAACATGTATCTGTTCAATAGACATACTTTATTAAATAAAAATTACAGAATAGAACAAAAATAAGGCGCAGAATTAAAGAAATTGATGTATGGATTCCACTCGATTATATCAATTAAAGTCAAATTAAACAAACTTCATTTTTAAAGTAAAAATAACCGAATATTGCGAACTGCCATTTTTAAAGCAGAAATTAACCTATCAGAACTAAACTAAACTAAACTCAGTGGCGTAACAGTCCTAATGAGCCGTGGCCCTGCAGTGCCCTTTTCTGCTCTCTTGACCTTTTTAGCCCCTGAGTGCAACCATAGACCTGTTATATACTAGACCGAGCATCGCCATTCAAAACCGGGTGAAAAAGCGGCACAGGAATGAGCTGCAGGAGTTTGGGCATGAAATGGAACTGAATCCAGACTTTGGCGTACTATCGCCAAGGTTGGCGATTTTTTTCCCTTCTTTTCTCTCAGTTCGAAATGAGAACTTAGAAAGATGTCATTTCGCAGAAGCACCAGCCGAAATTAATAATTTCCCTAAAATTGGACACTTTATTTTGAAATTTAACAGGATAATTTTCATGCTGTAGAATAACATTTTGTAATATAATGTCCATCGGCGTCTACAAAATTAAAAATAAAATAAAAAAAAACTGGAGAGAACAAACTATTAAATTAATAATAATCTGTAATAATCTGAAATTAAAAATACAAAAATTTCAGTGATATATTCAAATGCAGAACGATTCTTGACGAATTTAGTATCGTAAAATATAAATTTTATACGAGAAAACCTTTTTATTGTAATTAACTCCAAGTTAACTATAAGTTTAAGGAATTTTATTTTAATCACAATGCATATATTAGACTGAATATTACTAAAAAAAACTTTGCACTTTCCAAATAAATAACATCTAATGCCATCTAATCATAATTACATATAACTTTCTTTATAACACAGTAAATGCGTAAAAATAGTTAATTAACGATAATAAATAATTAATACATTACATAGACACTAAAAAATCAGAGGCAATAAAGCTACAAGTGAAGCCCAGAAAAGGAATATGTATATTCTGTTCACAATAAAATCATATAAACAGTAGTAATATGTGCAAGCTTACATTAAACTTCTACTACAGAATTTATATACATTACTGAAAGGGAGATCATTTTCATTAAATGTACACACATACGTCAAAGAAAAAGAAAAGGAAACACACTTTTTCTAGGCATGTTTAGAAAACCTACATGCTCGCCTTCAAAAACAAATTTGCTACACACTAACATTACCATATATCATATAATGTGTTAAATTTAAATACATAAGGCAGATCTTTGAATAAATTAAGCTTTTCCTGTCCAACCTCACAAAATAAAGACGCTGATGCATTCTAATACTCAGAGTTATTCATGTTTCGCTGTGAAATTAGTTTCGTAAAACAATATTTATTGCAAAATCATCAACCAAGAATCATTACAGCTCTATGAGTGCAACAGCATATACCCTGGACAAGTGGGCAGCTTGTCGCAGGACCCCCGGTGTTTAGTCTCCAAGCGAACTTGGTACTCGTTTTATCGACCCACTTAAGGTGTCAGGACTGAGTGTTCTGTGCATACCTTTGGAGAACATATTGTGAAGTGGGCCGTTGTCCTGATCTTGAACAGGGAGCTATACCAAATACTATCAGGAATATATTTTATTTCTGAATGAAATACCCACAGTGCCATCCATCTGTGAGACTCCATCGGGACAAAGCAAGCAGTCACACATCAAAATCTACTGTAATTTTCCTAAACGAAGTGGAACAAAAAAATGGTATCGAAGCCATACCCTTCACTGATATCCCTACTAAATCTCCCGATGTGTGACCTATGGATTTTTGTGCTTTCGGACGTTTAAAAACTGCATTATCCAAACGTTGCCCCAAAACCCTAACAGGGGTCTGGAAAGCTGTTAGGGGAGGAATGGGATAGAATACCTCTTCTGACACTTCGAAAGGCATTATTATCCTGGAAATTGCGGTGTCGAAAGCTAGTTCAGAATAAGGCATGTCAAATAGAACATTTAAAAGACAAGAATTTTATGTAATTTAGTTTTGTGAATACAATATAGATCGTCTAAAAATGTGCGAACAACCTCTGTATTTTTTATTTTTTAGAAATTAGGTATTGCAGAGTATGTACTACAACGATTCATTTCAGAGCGCAGGATAGATTTGTGAAAGAAAACGCTGAGTATAGTCGAAGAACTTTCCGGGAACATCTTCTTTGGTATAGAGCTACTAACAGTCAATTTCGTTTTAAACCCTAGGTGCGGTCAAAATGTTCTTATTCCTTGAACAATCCAAGCCAAAACCTTGAATCCAAATAAATTTTGTGTAAGGATAAAAATTAGAAGACTTGACCTCGATCATACTAACACTAAGCGTTAAACTAAACTAAGCTTTTGCTAACATTAAGTCTCAAATTATATTATGTGAACAGGTTCATATTTCAC
This sequence comes from Stegodyphus mimosarum, assembly GCA_000611955.2. Lineage (NCBI taxonomy): Eukaryota > Metazoa > Arthropoda > Arachnida > Araneae > Eresidae > Stegodyphus > Stegodyphus mimosarum. Next base: position 494,883 of record KK113548.1, on the reverse strand, counting down.
AACACGACGACACGGCACGTTAAGAGTAATATTAAAGAGTATGAAAAGAAATAATTGTGTGAGAGATGTAGTAGTGTTCCCCTTAGTTTGAATAACCAATTACCCGTATTACCAAATATTTTTGGTATCTTTTCTGAACTTCTTATTCCTCCTCGCATTTTCTCTCCAGGAGGCAAATAAGGTTAAGCGATGGAACTAGTTGAACGTACGAAAGCAGAAGGTTAGACAGAGCGTGATTTCGCTAAGTTAGCGCACGTTACTATTCTGCCCTCCAGGTATTTATCTTAGTTGCGGCTACGTAGTCTGGCCGTTTAATTTTATCGCCGGTGTAGGTTGTTGAGTCAGCCTATTAGCTTTAAGTCAAATGTGTAGTCTGGTACTACTCTTTACCTTACTCTTCACGCCTGCGTGAGAAGTTGCCAGGTTTACCACTAAAATCAGACAAAGACACTATACAGTGTTGCATAATTTAACAGCAAGCCGAGTTGCTGTTTTTAGTATAAAAACCGCAATTAAGTTTGCTTTTAAAATCACAAAATACTTTTCTCTTATAAAAAGTATAAACTAAGTGTTTCTTATTAATACTGATACTTTTGTTTAACATCGATTGTTTTTATTCGTTAACTATTAGCATTTCAGGTAATTCTTTGTTCGGGCTAAATTTTACATTATTAACTAATTGGAATTTGAAATGGAAACGTTATGCATGTGTAATATTTAAAATGTATAAATAAAATATGTATATATTCCCTCTTAATGCAAACCGAAAATAAAATTCTGAATAATAACTATTATCCGTCATTTGAATTTCTAGCTAAAGAATCAACTATAATCCTAACTAACTATTATCCATCATTTGAATGGTTAGTTAGAACTTAATAATTAATAAAGTATAACTATTGTCACGTGCGTACGGTTTCGCAATGGATTGAATGCGCAAGTCGGTAAGTTAGTAAAATTTATTCTTTTCACAAGAAATAAAACAAAATGCAGAAATATTTCTTCAGAGATATTCATATAATATCGCAATATCTCACAGTAGTTATATTTGAACTATTAAAACGTTAAACAGAACTCAATTCAAAACAGAAAAAGCTAAATCCGATCTCACCGCGAATTCGCTACAATCAATAACCGCACTAAGTAAACAACTACAGTTCACTTAAAACAACTGAACTGAGATGTTTTCCTCCAGCTTTTATAAGCTTTTTAATCAAGCACGAGATCATTCTGGTATTTTCTCGATTTTTTTGGATAGCAAAAGAGTACAACTACGAGATATCTATTTATTAAATGTTAAATGTACGCGCTCTTGTATTTTTACTTTTCCGGCGTAGCTTTCTCTTACAATTCGTCACGCGCTGCGTTGCACGGGAAAATAAAACAATTTTAATTATAATTCTAGTAAAAATAGCTAACTAGATACAAAACATACAGCGTTAAATAAAACTTCAATTCAAAATACAGAGAAACTAATTCGATCTCGCGGCGAATTCGCTGCAATCAATAACAGCATTAAGTAAACATTACAGTTCACTTGAAACGACAACAACTGAGGCTGAGTTGTTTTAATTCGGCTTTTATAAGCTTTTTCATTATCCACGAGAACATTCTGGTAAAATCTATAACTATCTCGATTTTTTGGGATGGCAACAGCAATTACGAGATGTTTATTCATTAAATAGTAAATGCACGCGCTCTTGTATTTTTACTTTTCCGACGTAGCTTTCTCTTCAAAAATCGTCTGCGTTGCGTTGTACGGAAATATAAAACAATTTTAATTACAATTCTAAATAAATAGCTAAATAAATACAAAATTCGTAACATATTATCCATCATTTGAATTGCTAGTTAGAAATGAGATACATTCCAATGACGTCAGAGGTCACGTGATGTAAGAACTGCTAATGTAAAACAAACAAGCTTGTGCTGAGGTAGATGTGTTAAAAATTCGGATATTCGGCAACAGTATATTCCAACGAGCCACCAGAATATGAGATGGTATTGACGGTTTAAGAATAATACTTGCCTATATAAAGGCAACAACTTTAGATGGCCAAGAATCTATAAAGAAACAGCGTAGAAAAAGTTACAATACATGTTGAGAGGATTGGGATACTCATTTCTATGTACATCATAAAACCAGAACACGCATTGAACATTTATAGCTTTATCAGTAAAATTTGAAAGCTTTCTATTTGATTTCATGTAGTATTAATTAACTTTATTTTTTAAATTATTTCCAGTACTTTTTTGAAATCTCATGAATCGTTTGCAATGATAATTCTGTACACTGCAGAAGGAAATGCATGAAATAATGTTCATGTATGTTGTTGTTCTACACTGAAAAGAAAAATATAATTACTGTTATAATTTTAAGTCACAATTTTATCAGCCTGACAAGCACAACAAGATGGTTTTCAAAATGGTAGACTCAAATGTCTAGAACATTATAAATACAGTTGCCCTAAAATTATGCGACGGTAGTGATATTAATATTATACACAGTTCAAAATTAATACATAATTTTGTACCCCTTGAAATTTAATTGTTTGACTCTTAATCTACAGATGGCATAAACTTCAGATTAACATGTATTTTTTATATTACAGTATAAATGTCAAAAAGAAAATTGTATGGATTTGCACAACTGAGTTCGCTGTAATTCTAGCCGTGAAACTAATAATTTTTTGGTCATAGATATTTCTTTATTTTATAGTAGAATGCGATAAAATGTACTACATTTATGCGTATTGATTAAAACATGATTTATAACACCTGCATTATTAAAAACACAACGTGATGAAATTAATAAAAATTTAGTGATATAGCATGTTCTATGGCACTGTAATTAATAAGAGAAAATTGGCTTGGTGTTAATGGTTTTGCAAATAAGCAGATCTTGCATGAATTCAACTGTTTCAATAATTTAGAACAAGTATTCATAAACTATTAACAAACATTTACATTGTGCAGTTTGGAAAACATTATTCAAAGTCTCGGGAAAATTTTTCATCTATTGATATACACTTAATATTCCTAATAAAGTAAAAGATGAATATTGCTAAGTATTGTGCATAAAAAACAATTTATGAATCTTACCTCATTTTCTGCAGAAATTTTCACAGAAGTTTTATAATTAATTGTTTTCTTCATTTCTGCCTTAACACAGCTTGCTAGAAGTACCTTACTATCTGGCATTACTTTAAAACAAATGTTATTAACGTGTTTTTCCTTGAACAAGAAAAGACCTTTTTATTAACATCAAGAAAAGAGAAATAACTTCCAAGAGTACTTTTTAATTTTTCACAATAGCTGTAAATTTCTGAATTAGAAAAATCAATTAATTTTAGTGGTACATCGGCTATAGACTCCATCGTAGACTGCGGACGTGCGGAGATTGTTGTTCTTAAACCACGTGACCACTTTTCCCCTCTTCTTCTCTTGCGGAATGTATCTCATTGCTAGTTTAACTATTATTTGTCATTTGAATTGTTAGTTAGAAATGATAACATTATGCATCTGTAATTTTTAAAATGTGTAAATGAAATATGCATACAGTGGCTTCCAAAAGTGTTCGTGCCTTTATGATTTTCATTGAAATAAGGCTCTATCCATTAATTAACAGTTTAACTCACAAACATTTTAACTCACAAAAGTCTTCGTACTTTTGGATAAAATTAAAATTAGAATGATCGTTTGCCGCTCTTTTTTAATTTTTGCATTGTGGGCATTTACAAAATCATTTGCTTCAATTTTTTATTGTTTATTTCATAATATTCTATTCATTATTGAAAAATGGGTCGCAGTCGTAAAGAAATTACAAACAGCATTGAAAACTGATAAGTTTTCACCATAGTAGTGGTAAACCAATTTAAAATATCTCTAAATTAGTTAATTTATTCCATTCTACAATTCAGTATGCGATAAAACGCTTTAAAGAAGAAAATCGGATTGAAAACAAGGTAAGAAAAGGTCGACCGACAAAGTTAACTAAACGTGATGAGAGATTTATTATTAAAAAATTTGTGAAAAACCCACGTTTGAGTGCTGTAAAAGTTTCTGCAGAATTTAATGCAAAGTTTTCTACTTCAATTTCACCTGAAACTGTTCGACGAGTTCTCATAAAAGCTGGATTCCATGGGCGTTCTGCCCGTAAAATATTTTTTGTTAGTGAGAAAAACAGAAAGCTTAGCCTTTCATTCGCAAAATCAATGATAAATACACCCGAAACGTACTGGAATAATGTCCCATTTGCTGACGAAAGCAAATTTAATATTTTTGGTTCCAAAGGTCGAATAACGCTATGGAGTACAAAAAATGAGGAACTTCATTATAAGAACTTTGTTGAAACAGTTAAGCATGGCGGTGGAGGTGCTCTTGTGTGGGGGTGCATGACAGCATCAGGACTATGTAATTTGGTATTAATGGATGGCATATTGAATTATTCTCTTTATTTAAATATTTTAAGAGACAATTTAAAATTATCAGCCCAAAATTTGGTATTAGAAGCAACTTCATTTTAATCATGACAACGATCCTAAGCATACGGTTCTCGACGTCCGCCTGTGGTGTCTCTATAATACTCCACAGGTTTTGAAAACACCACCTCAGTCGCCAGGTTTAAACCCCATAGAGCAAACGCATTTGGAAAGAACTGGAGGTTAGAGTTCGAAAACACGACATCAAAACGAAAAGCGAACTCGAAACAGTCATGATGGAAGAATGGAGGAACATTGATACAGAAATTACAAAAAAACTAGTAAAATCTATTCCCAGAAGTTTAAAAGCTGTTGTGGATGCTAAAGGATATCCTACTAAATATTAATTTAACGAAAAATGAGAATATTTACTAATATGTCAGGATTTTTTTGAAGTGTACGAAGACTTTTGTGAGATAAAATGTTTGTCATTTTTTGATTATTAATTTCTTAAAAATAAAGTTTCGCTACATTTAAAAAATATTTCACGTAATTTTGTTACGAATAGATTATAGATCTTATTATTAAAATCTCATTCAGAAAGTTTGTCAATGGAAATCAGAAGTATACGAACACTTTTGAGAGCCACTGTACATTCCCTCTTCATGTAAACCGAAAATAAGTTTTTGAATAATAACCATTATTCATTATTTGAATTGCTAGTTAAGGAGAAAGGAAACTGACCTATGCACTTGAATACTCGTTCTCCCGCGTACTGGTCCTTGACGCTGGGATGGAAATAAGGACATCTTTGCTCCACCAGGCGGCAAATGTATCGGCAGGGTTTCATCCCTTCTCCCTCCACCTGCAGTTGCGGCAGGTACATAGCGCACACCCACTGCTTATAGGCCTCCTGCAAACAGAAAGAAAAAGATCACATTATTAGTTTCCTGTCGAATGGATACGATTAGATTGTCCGAATTCATGATGAAGTACCCCAACTTATTTTATTTCATACCTTAATAAGCAAATAAAACAAGGAGCCGCAGGATTGCTGACGAGAATTCATAAAATGGTTTGGAGATTGACATGGTTTTTGGAAATATTTTACTGCAAAACGAGGCTAATTCGAGTTATTAATATGTTCTTATTTCAAATACACAACATAACGTCCATTGATTTTCTGTTGGAAAAAGTTTCCTCCGTAATAAATAATTATTACTGTTATTTTTCATCAAAGGAAATACTATCAATTTTGGAGTTTAGGAAAAGAAGAAAAAATTCTTTATTTCTATAACTTCCAATATTCTCCTGAAATATGTACTCAAATATATTATTAAATATACTTTAATTATCTCTCGAATAGTGTTCCGTTACGTTTTGGGCTTTCATAAGATGAAATAACCTGTTCCGAAGGAGGAGCGATCTGAAATCATTCAGATTTTATATTACGCTCAAAGGGGCGTTTTTTAAACATTTTATGTGTTAGCTTTATTTATTAAATATCACGTTCGTCGCACTTAAGCAATAAAATTAAATTCAACAAAAATATCACAAAATATTTAAAAACAGCACATCTTTAGAATTTCCGACAGATAGTCTCGCGCGCTGGAGATAAAATTTTTTTTTCCGTTCAGTGTTGCCATTACTTTTCTGAAATTGTTGAGTTTATTAATCAAAAACTCTTAAATGCATACACTGCTGGACACCCAAACTGCAACACCAAGAAAGACAAGAGATATCACAACAAAATGTATTTAGTAGATACCATATTGACCAAGTATCAAATAATTAAATTTATAGACTTCTGTGAAGTGTGGTTCTTCCAGAATCAGTAGCCAGAGTGGCCGCCATTGTTGGAGATCACCGCTGCCACACGCCTCGGCATTAATTCAACGAGACTTTGTATGTGTTCTTGGGGTACTGCAGTCCAAGCAGCTTCCGCACGTTGCCAAAGTTAATCTGGTGTGGCAGCTTGGAATGTAATCTGGGTCAATCTTTCAGCAACCGTGGACCACATGTTTTCAATCGGCGAAAGATCTGGAGAGCGAGCCGATCAGTGAAGCAATTCCATCTGATGATGGACGAAGAATCCTTGGGCAATGCGTGCCGCGTGTGTTCGCGCATTATCCTGTTGAAATATGGCCGTGGGCAAGCACCGAAGGTAAGGAAGGACGACTGGCTCCAACATTCCGGAGATGTAGTGCTGTCTGTTTAAAGTACCGGCAATGCGTACTAGAGGAGTGCGAGAGTGATATCCAATACCGCCCCATACCATAATACTCGGTGCAGGACCCGTGTGGCGGTGCATAACGCAGCTGTTCAGCATCCTCTCTCCACGGTGTCTCCAGACTCGAATCCGACCATCGTGGTGTTGCAGACAGAAGCGCGACTCGTCAGTAAAGACAATTTCATTCCATTCTGTCGTCCACATCCTTCTCTTATTGCACCATTGGCAGCGAAGACGTCTGTGGTTCTGTGTCAAGGGTAGACGAAGCAATGGACGTCTTGCGGATAGACCACTCTGCTATAAACGGCGTCGAATGGTACGCGAAGACAACGGATGATCATTACAGTCTGAATGTGCTGTGCTATTGTTCGTGATGTGACTATGTGATCCGTCACTGCCATGCCAACAATGTTCCTGTAATCACGTGAAGGGGTGCACTGAGGTGGATGCAATCGAAAACGTAGGTCCGTCGTACCCTCCTGTATCCAATGGTCATATATCCGCATTACAGTTGTTTGGTTTCGTCCAACACGACTACCGATTTCCCTGAAAGATAATGCACATTCTCGGTAGGCCGCTATCCTTCCTCTATAGAACTCGGATACTTGATCAAACGATAATCGCTGTTTACTACGACGCATAATGGATCTTTTTTTTTTTTGAAAAAAACCACAAGAAAAACACAATTGCCGAACTTGAAATCGTCGAAAACTGCAAGCATTAAATAGCGCTTTGAAGTGGCGCCACAGGCGCGCGTGATGTGCGTCTGCGCTGAAATTGTAATCATTTGCATATCTCAGCTCCGCTGGTGCATGTTGTAAATTTCATGTTATTTGCATTCTTCCTTCAGGGTGTTGCATTTACGATGGCCAGCAGTGTATATAATAAAACAAATTTCAAATTTGGGCTTCCAGATGCCCATATTCGGATGGAGGACTACGTTATTCAGAATTTGATATCTCTTGGTACCATTGTTTTTTCACAGTACGAGAAACATATATACATTCATGCAGATTCTTCATTATTTAATTTTTTTAAATATTATACAGGGATCTAATATTTGGTGGCAACAGTTTGAAAAGTGAAAACTTTTATAATGAATCAAAGCAAAATGCCAAAACAAAATAAAAATCCGAATCAATTTACCGGTTCAAGAAAACGACTTAGATGTAACTGGAAAATTCTCGGAAAAATTAATTGTTCGATTTATTTTTTCTTCACTTTCTACATTTCAGTGATTTACTTGTTTAAAATTCTCAATAATTATAATGCAAATTTCAAATTATTGCCATTTCAATTCATGTGAATGAGCACACTCGTTTAAAAGATCTGATACCATAAAAACGTTTCAATTGAAATTGAGCTTTTTGTCTTTTCCAATTTAAATGGGCCAGGTAGCTGCACTAATTAATTAATTTTCATTATCAGTTCATTTAAAGAAGATGAAACATCCATCGGCCTTCCTTTTGATCGTTTGCTTATTTAACTGAAAATGGAAAGTACACGACAGCTTCCAGTCTAAGAGAACAGTTGCCTTCTTGGAGGATTTGCTATGGGAAATTAGATGATATTTGCGTTACGGATGAGGAAAAACATACATGTAAACGATTAATATATACATATTTCTAGTTTCTTTCTGGTGAGTCTTTGAAGATGGGTCAAATTACAAGAGTTCAACACTTAACAGTTATCCACTTGGTCAGTGGTTTGCTTCTTCCTCTTGAAAAATGGTCACTTTCGACTACAGGCCTTTGTTCTTGAAGTAAGAAAAATATTTTAACCTGGATCGTAGTGTGTCAATTTTGTTTTGCATCAAATAAAGGCAGTTCTATATCGCCCGTTCTACTGGGTCGATTGATGAAATTCATATTGCGTTTTTCCTGTCTCGAAAGCGCGACTTAGGATATATATTAGATTTATATATAGCCATTAGTCTAACATAGGTATTTTGACGCTAAAATCGCATTTTTTCTGAAATGACATGCCAGTTGTTTTTCCATATTTCGATTCTACGTCTCAAATTGTATAGTTTAAACTAACAAAGTTTTATTTTAATTTGACTTTTTCTATCTGTTCTTATTTCAACTTCCCATTAGAATAAGCGCGCGTTTCAGCTTTATGCTAATTTGAAGTGGAGCCAAGTTCTATTTAAGTGAGAGGTAGGAACCTCTCAGTGTGAGAGAGCTTTTAGTCTCAGACCACGATTACTCTATTCGACGTTCGCCTGACCAGCTAGTATTTAAATTCTAAGCCGTAACGCTGTTACGCTCTTACTTATTGAAATAATTCTAAGTGCGTTAGTATTAGTTAAATCTTGCTACGCACCCTTTTAGCATAGAGGCCAATCTCGCGTTAGAGCTCTCTGAGGAACGACTATTTAATTTCTACTTAACTTTAGTTTAAATTATTTGATTGTTCATTTTAGACCCAAGTGCGGGCGTTATTTTCTGTATCCCTCCCGAGTTGGGAAGAGGCTGTATATAATTGTGGTTTAATAAAAGAGGATTTTAAATCCCTCTAAAGTGTAGCTCTTCTACCGCTTAATCACAGTATTCTATCACAGAACATAGCTGCATTCGGCTCCCTGTTCAAGATCAGGACTTAAGATTTACAGAAAGATGTTCGCCAAGAATATGCACGGAACACTCAGTCCTGACAAAATTATGCCAAACTACCTAGTTTTGTAAAAATCGCACGAGTAGTTTTTAAAAAATTGGCTCTCAAAATTTTACTTCCCCAATGTTCATTCAATTTGGTATGTATTTATTAATATATGTACTTTATGTATTAATAAATACATACTTACCCTACAATGTTACCTAGCCCTTTTTAAGCATATGCTCATTAAGATGATTAAATGTCATTAATACCTCCTACTTCCAATGTTCCATCCATGGAAGGCGTGAACATAACACCTAACATTGTTCAATTTAGGATACGTCGTTGTTAGGACATTAGCTGCTGTCAAAAACAGAAGCGTCGTTCTTTAATCGTACACATTTCCACCCGAACCATATTCTGGTGCAGATATGGATAAACCATTGCATTACGGTAATAGCTGCTTTTGTTTTTCTCATAGTTATTCATTTACTAACGCGAGTTTGACGTAAATAGTTATATATTGTTATTTCACAGCTACAGATGTTACATCTAATGACACAGTCATCATATAATTTGAAAATAGGAATTGATAGCTAAAAAGATGCAAAATGGCAATGGAATGGAATGGCGCGGAAGATGAAAGTGTCATAAATGTCAGACCCTGAAAATCAAATGAAGGTAATTGATATTCCTCTTAAAATTAATAGAACAAAAAGAATGAGGATTTGCCATTCGTTTTAAATTACTTTATATGGAATTGATGATTAAGTAAATTCCCTTTTACTGCAAATCAGGAGACAGTTACAGTTTTCAGCAAACAGGAGACAGTTTTCTGGGAAAGAATTTCTGTAGAAAATAATAATAAAAATATCATTGTTTAGTTAACATTTTTGATAATTACAGGAATTATATCCAGTTTCCCATTTTCAGCTGAAATATGTAAATCCTGTTGATAGGGAGTTCCATTTTATTCTGGCATTTGATTTCCGTAATTTATCAGTGAATTAAATTGACCAATTCATTAATTTATAATTAAAGATCATACCTCTAACTATACATTATTATTTCCCATTTGAGTCACTATTTAATAATTCCTGCATTTTATCATCGGCAAAGAAATACCTCTACGCATGCATTTTTGAAAGTAACTAATAAAATCTTATGTGCTCACCACACGATTTCCTAGTATGGAATGTTAAATTATACGTATTTTTCGCTGCCTTTCATTTAAACTTATGTCCTCGAATTTCATTAAATACATTTCTCATTCAATTAATTCAATTGTCATTTCGCGACTAAGCAAAAATACAGAGGCTGTTTGCACATTTTCTAGACGATTTTGGTAAGCGGTAATAAAAAATTGTTTGCTGCAAAAGAAGTAATTGCAATTGTACTATGTTTTTAAAAGCCAAAATTATCGTCTGGGGCTTGAAAGTTTTGTTTTTATACAAAATGGAGAATTTAACAAAGCAGTGGTTCGAAGGCTACATTGACGCTCTTTCCGAAGAGAAATATGCATACTCCGTTATCCGAAAACGATGGGAGAGTCATGGTTTTGTGATATCTAAAGCCTCGATAGGTAATATCATCAACAACAAAGGAAAAAAACGTCCAATTAGAGCCTCGAGTGGGACAAAAATTCCAAACAAGTATCCAAGGAAAAAACGGACATCTTCGACTATTGCAAAGGTACGTTGTTTAATGATAAAAGAAAATTCCTTTAGTCGAAGGACAGTTGCAAAATCATTAAAATGCTCGCTGTCCACTGTAAACAAAATGATAAACGTTGATTTAAATCTTAAGAAAGCGAAAAAACGCAATGTGCATCGTCTTCTTCCGAAGCATATCGCTCGACGCGGGACACGCTGCAGAATTCTATATGAGAAACACTTATCCTAAGAAAAATGGAAAATAGTTGTCACAATAGATGAAGCGTGGGTGTATTTAAATGATTGTAACAAAAAACGATCCGTTTATTATCATAAAAGGGGAGAAAAAAATTAAGTACATGGTTCAAAGAATCGAAAGAAAGTTTTTCGAAGGGATTCATGATTGTTGCTGGTTTTTCTTATAATGACAAGTTAAAAATAAAGAGAGTGCAAAAAAAAAAAAAAAGTCTAGACTAACTCCAGATACTATCAGGAACATATTTTATCGCCAATTTTTCTGAATGAAATACCATCGTTTTACCCACAGTACCATCCATCTGTGAGACACCATCAGGAGAAAGCCAGCAGTCACACGTCAAAATCCACTGTAAATTTCCTAAAAGAAATGGAACAAAAAACTGGTATCGAGGCCATACCCTTCACCGATATCCCTACTAAATCTCCCGATGTGTCACCTATGGATTTTTGTGCTTTCGGACTTTTAAAAACTGCATTATCCCAAAACTCCCAAAATATTGGCCCAAAACTCTAACAGGACTCTGAAAAGCTGTTCGGGAGGAATGGAACAGAATACCTCTTCTGATACTTCAAAAGGCATTATTATCCTGGAAATTGTGGTGTCGAAACGTTGTTCAGAATAAGGGATGTCAAATAGAACATTTAAAACACAAGAATTTTATGTAATTTAGTTTTGTGAATACAATATACACTGGTGTGCAAAAATTAAGGACAAGACGGTTTTTTCAATATAACTTTGTACAAAAGCTTTCCAAATCAACACATTTAATACCGTAAGATCCCCAATACGTAAGGACATGAGTAATGTAAGCAACACTTACTAAAAGAGAAATCAGAGGGATAAAAAGAAGCTTTATTGAAAAAGTAGCATGGAGCGCAATGCGACTGAAGGCCGAAACATCCCTGTGATGGGTGTCCAGCAAGAAACATCCGGTCTTTAATAGGGGATATGATCTCCCCTGACTGCTAGGCAGGTTTCACATCATTTGTGCATGCTGGATATGTGGTTGTTAATGAGCTGTTGAGACACTGCTGCTCGTTCCTCTTGTAGCACCAATCGCAGTTTCGGAATCGTTACTGGCGATAAGTTACGTGCTGCCACGGGTCTCCCTAGTAAGTTCCGTACATGCTTGACGGGATTTAGATCCAGAGACCTTGCCGACCAATCCATGTGTTCAATATCTTCACTCTCCAACAGCTCTTCGACAGTAACTGTGCGATGAGGTGGAGCGTTGTCGTCCATGAAGAGGAACTGAGGACCCATAGCCCTTGTGAAAAGACGCATGTAAGGAAGAAGAACCTCGTTACAATAGCAGTCCCAGGTGACGAACCTCCTTGGGAGATATGAAGGTCGGTCCGGCTACCAAGCATTATGTCTGCTCGAACGAGAACTCCGCGACCTCCAAAACAGTCCCTTTTGATGATGTTGAAGGGGTTATTGCGTGTTCCCCGCTCTGTCCAGATGTGTATGTGTCTAGAATCGCAACTCAGACTAAATCTGCTCTCATCTGTAAAGAGTACTCGTCCCCATTCATTGTCTCTCCAATTCCGGTGTTCCCGGCACCACAGAGAACGCCTTCTCCGATGGGCAGGCGTTAGAGGTACACACCGTACAGGGCGTCGTGCAAACAGACCACCACCGTGCAGTCTTCTGGCCACGGTAAAACGCGATATCGGTCGTCCAGTCGCCTGTGTCGTGTGTCTAGCGATTTCTCCCGCTGTCTGCCGCCTGTTTCTTCTGGCCTGTAAGGCAATATACCGGTCATCTGCGGGTGTGGTTCCTCGTGGACGACCACTACTAAACCCCCGAATAGCTGTTCCTGTAGTTTGAAATTGTCTCCAAAGTCGTGAAACGATGCTGTTAGCAATTCCGAACTCTGCAGCCACACTTGTCACACTGCGGCCTTCCTCCAACTTCCCAATGATTCGACCTCGGGTAAAAGCACCCAGATGTCGTCTAACAGATTGATTATTCGCCATTTCTCGCTGAGGCAGCAACTCTGTGTGATTTTAACTGCTATACGGCGTTTAATCTCTTTGCCAGAAATACTGATCTTACACCGAGAACATGCTTTATACTACTCAGACACTCCCCCATTACGTCTACCTGCATATCTGCGCATGTGCTACTGTACATCACGTTACTTAATCTCCTGATTGGTCTTTCTGTTCGCTCTGCCTCTTCGTTCAGCTGATATGCTAATTTTTCGACTTCGTCCTTAATTTTTGCACACCAGTGTACATCGTCTAAAAAATGTGCGAACAGCCTCTGTACATAAAACCTCAAAATACCTTTACTAAAAATTGAAAAACAAAACACCAAATACAGTTAAAACAATTAAAAACAATTTTTACAAAAAAATTAGTTTTTAAGCAAAACCAAGCAATTTGGCCAGCGGGCAAGAAGGTAGAATTTTCGGTACACATAACTAAAAGTTTACTTTTAGTCTTACTCTGCAAAAAGACACTGACGGCGTAGAAACTGACTTAATTTCTTGTGGACACTATGCTGAGTCAAGTTATGGGATAATTTAATGACTTAAATGATAATTCCAGAATGCATTAAGCATGATTTAATTCGCAAAAATAAAAGAAGACGTTATCTTTGTTGATGCGAAGCTTAGTTTCTCTAGCTTGGCAACAAATCCATAACTCTGCTAAGTTCTAAATGTAAACAAACATGGCCGCTATGGCCAAAAAAATTAGGCTTAGACTGTCAGGACTGAGTGTTCGGTGCATATTCTTGGTGAACATCTTCGATAAAGCTTTAAGTCCTGATCTTGAACAGGGAGCTGAATGCAGTTATGTTCTGTGGTAGAAAACTGTGGTTAAGTGGTAGAAGAACTGCACTTCAGAGGGATTTAAAATCCTCTTTTATTAAACCTCAATTATATACAGCCACTTCCTAACTCGGGACGGATACAGAAAATAATGACCGTCACTTGGGTCTAAACTGAACAATCAAATAATGTAAACTAAAATTAAATAGAAATTAAGTAGTCGTTGATCACAGAGCTATAAACGCGAGGTTGGCCTCTATGCTAAATGGTGCGTAGCAAGGTTTAACTAATACTAACGCACTTAGATTTACTTCAATAAGTAATAGAGTAACAGCGCTAAGGCTTAGAATTTAAATACTAGCTGGTCAGGCGAACGTCGAACAGAGCAGCAGTGGTCTGAGACTAAAAGCTGTCTCACACTGAGAGGTTCCTACCTCTCACTTAAATAAAAACTTGGCTCCACTTCAAATTAGCATAAAGCTGAAACGCGCGCTTATTCTAACGGGAAGTTGAAATAAGAACAGATAGGAAAGGCAAATTAAAATAAAACTTTGTTAGTTTAAACTAAAACCTTACAACTACACTCAAGAAATACAGGAGGGGTACAGCGCCCTCTATAGGCGTTTCGTAACACTTAGATTTCGTTATCTGTCTAAATTTTTTTTAAAAAAAATTGACATTGCAAAACATGAATATTTTCCTTATTTAAAACACTTTCATAAATGGAAGTATACTGCGACCAAAGGTTACAAAGATAAACGACGGGTACTGACTTTTAAGCTGAATATTGGATAACGAGGATAGGTACACTGCGGAGGGGGGAGGAATGGGACAATTCGATATCTCCCGTTCTACTGGGTCGATTGACGAAATTCAACTTGCGGTTTTCTTGTCTGGAAAGTGCGACTTGGGATATATATTAAATTTATATATAGCGTAGTTCGAATGTAGGTATTTTAAAACAAAATCGAACTTTTTCTGAAATGACATCTCAATTTTTTTGCATATTTCGATTTTGTGACTCAAATTATGCCTAAAATATTGTAAAATGTGGTAGGAAATTTATCGAGAAATTTAAAGATTTATCATGGGGGATTTTTTTTTCTGTTTGGTCCAAGAATAATTAGCTTCGTGAAGTTCTTAATTTATAGCAACCTGTTTTCCTTTCCTTTTTTCATTGTCCACGAACGGAAAAAAAAACGTCATCTTTCATACTTTCAGATAATATTAGATTATTAATTTCAGATAATATATATTATCAGATAATATTTTCAGATATATTCACATTGTCATTATTATCGCCTATAATAAATACGCCAAATTTCAAAACGCGCCAGTACGTAAATTCACTTATATTTTAGGAAATTTTGAATAAACTCTTAATTTTTTGCGGGTGTGCTTAGAAATACATCTGCTTTAAGATGATGACAAAAGCTTTATAGATTACAATTCAAAGTTTTTTCGAAAAATTTATAAAAATTATTTAAAAATATAAATTTTAAAAAATGTGCGAATTATATTTGGATGAGGCCTAAATTTCGAATTCGGGAAGAAGGAATCGAGTAAGTTTAATCAAAAAATACACATTAATAAATATGTATAAAATTCAATTAACATTGGGGAGCTGAAACTTTTAGAGGTAATTTTTTAAGAATTACTTGTGAGATTGTTACAAAAGTGGCAGTTTGGCATAATTTGAGTCGTAGAATCGAAATATGGAAAAAAATTGGCATGTCATTTCAGAAAAAGTCCGATTTTGTGTCAAAATACGTGCATTAGAACAATGATATATATAAATCTAATACGTATCCTAAGGCGCGCTTTCGAGACATAAAAAACGTAAGCTGAATTTCGTCCATTGGCCCAGTAGAATGGGAGATATAGAACTGTTCCCTTTTTTCCCCCTCGCAATGTACATACATATATATCTATGTGTGTGTTATAGCAGTTTATATACAAAATTTCAACGTTCTACGGCTAATCGTTCTTGATTTATGCGAGGCACATATGTGAGACGTATATGTATGCGTATGTGTAGACGATGCACGTATATTACAAAAAAATCCATTTTACGGTCAGTTTTGAAAGAAAAAGAAGAGTCCTTTATTCTGCCTTTATGCTCGTACAAAATAATAGTCAAAATGGATTCGGTAAAGTTTAAAATAGGTGTTTCCACTGAAACATGATTCCCGAAATTTTTCGTGATTACAATACTCCCTTTACTTCGTGGAAGGAAGTACTATACATTTCTCGAAAAGATGGTTAAAATGAGAGAGATTTCTCTTCTTCAAAAAGCAAAAGTTTTCTGCTCCACTTTGACGTAATAACATCGATTAGTTACACAAGATAAAAGTTAATAATGGAAGAAGGATGGAAAGAAAACATATACGCCATGAAAGCAATAAAATAATATGGAAAGAAAGAATCAAGCGTTCATAATAGAATTTTAGATTTTAAACGTTTTGCGATTGGAAATAAATTGCAATTAAAATCATTAACACATTATTCTACATCCTTTTCAGCAATGTTAGAAGAGAATTATCATTGTAGGGTTAGGAGAAGTCTAAAATTAGATACTTTGAAACTCATTATTTGAACTGCTGATTTTGCTGAATATGGAAAGTTTCAAACCAATTCCGATACACTAAATAGAGGGGAAAAGATAATTTTAGAATTGTTGTAAGAATACTTAGGCGTCAGTAATAATCAGAGAAGTCATATTTAAGAGTCCTATTTAAGTCATTCCATATCCCCTTAACCTACATAAGATTCATGCTTTTGAAAACGAAATTTTAAAATATTTAATCTGATCGAGATAATGCGAATTCCATATGCACGACGATTCAAAAGTTTCTGGCAAAAATGTAAAGACAAATAGGGGGGATCTTGCGGTGTAATGGTTAAATATACAAAATTGGTTCGGTCTCGTTTTCGACTCAGAACGATGATCCATTTATTTTTTTCCCCTTTTCTCTAAGAGTATTTATGAATTTCAAATAAAAAGGAGCTTGTAGAGTCATTATTTGATGCTGAAGACGTGAAAAATGAGCAATGCTTTCGCCGGGACTCGAAGCTAGACCTCTCGAACACGCGCCGTGTGTGTTAACCGTTACACCACGAAGGCATGCAGAAAGGAGGGAGAAAATACCATATATACCCCGTTTTAAAGGGCGACTGGGGATTAGGGGACCCAATCGCCAAATCCTGGTGGTGAAAAATCATTACCCATCACAACTTTTTTAGTTCGGGCGGCTTTGTAAAGTCATTAGGTTATTTTGAAGCAGGATACATGAAAAATGAACACTGCCCTCGCCGGGACTCGAACCTAGACCTCTCGAATACGCACCGTGTGTGTTAACCGTTACACCACGAAGGCATGCTGAAAGGAAGGAGTAAATAGCTTATAAAGATTTTGTGTAAAAGTAGTCGGTTATTAAAGCTGTATGCACAGAAATAATTCACCTTTGTTACAGACCGTTGAATTATTCATATTATAGGGAAATATTAAATCTGCCACTTTAGAAAACTGGTATTTAAATAATGGTCGAATAGATTGTGCAAGGCCTTACGAATACCACGTGAGATAAACTGAAAAAATGATGCTCTCACAATTTCCCCCCCTTCCTACTGCAAAATCTGCTGGATCAGTATTCAGTGATATGTAAGTATTACTGATATTCTACGATAACTCCGAAAAATATCATTTCTATGATTTTTTTTTATAAATATATATAATGAACCATTTCAGCATGATGTAGAGCTGAACTCATGGATCCGATCTCCATTTCCATACGTACAAAAATGGTGTACAGGGAATTAGTCTTAAACGGATACGTATTTATCGCATTGCGTATGTGGGTGGGATTTTTATCAGATAGAAGTTATATGGATTAGTTGCCATAAATTTATGACCCGTTTTGGATCCCAAATAGTGACGTCATCTAATAAGAATATAACCCTGTAATGTATTCACTTCTCAGAGCACTTTCTTAGAATTAGAATAGAAGAGAGCACGCCAATGTTGCAATCAAAATCGCTGAAACAACCTTGTATTTGGCGTACATTTATCAAAACACTCAATCGATTTCGAGGGCAGCTACAGGTCCCTCCTCATCAGGAGAATGAAACTTCTAGAAAAGGAAAAGCAACCTCGGGTAACGGCTTTTTATACCTCTATTAACACAATTCTTGGTTATTATTTTTGCCAATAGATGGCGTTGCCTTCTCGCGCATGGTACTACCCGAGGTTATAAAAAGCCGTTACTGAGGTTGCTTTTCCCTTTCTAGAAGTTTTGTTCTACTAATGAGGAGGGACCTGTAGCTGCTCTCGAAATCGATTGAGTGTTTTGATAAATGTACTTTCTTAGAATGTTTACGTAGCGCACATAAATTTAACTTGCATTTTTTTTTGGCTCAGTTAAAATTTAAAGCGTAAAATCTTCAACTTTAAAAACAAATCATCAAAAAATTCTTTCATTCTTTTTCAAAATTCTTTCATTTCTTGAAGTCTCGTAATTTTATATGCAAATTATGACATGCGCAAGGCAAGTTTTTTAAGTAATTACCATTTTTGATATTATATAAACACATGGAATATTTCTTAATAATTGTATTTTTGCGTGAAAGACTAGGTGTTAACCTACTTTTCAGCGTGATTTCCATTTACATAAAGGGACTAACCAGAACGTATGATCAGTTACTAAATTCCACCTTCGAAGAAATTTGGCGCCTAACTTGATAACCATTTTTTGGGACTCGGAGTGAGCCCAACTTCCGATAACTAAAGCTTTCTTTCAGAATTCCATGCAGAACATTTCTCGAAAATTAAAGAAATTTCGTAGACAATGATGAAATCGTAAAGCGTGACAATGATGAAATCGTAAAGCGTGACAAAGGCAGAACGAAGTGGAAGACCGCCGTCATGAATGATAACCTGGTGTAGGAAGCTGACGAAAAAGTTCGGGAAAACAGCTACGTTACCAGTTTAATCATTATCTACAAAGTTTACTCAAGTTTCAAGAAATGTTTTATACGAAATTTTGACAAAATGGTAACATTACCGGAATTTGTGCTCCAACGGAAATGATTATCGGATCAGACGGCAATTTCTATGGGGATGGTATTCATTGATATTGTTGCGAAAAATTCGGCGGTTGCGCCTGTATGTAAGCTTTCCGGCATAGCACTAGGGTTGCCATAAAATAGTGTACGGTAGGGTTGCCAGATTGGCGACTTTATCGCCCATTTGGCGACCAAATCAGCGATATCCCATGGCCCAATCGGGAAGCTTCTAGAATAACTTCCTGTCGAGATATTTCTCGAAACCTGTGGAACCTAAGGAAAAGCTATATAAACCCGCGTTTCTGAGAGCCGGCGTTGTGAGAGTTGTGAGAAGTGTGAGAATAGCTGCTTACTGTGAGTGCTAAGCTACGCGAGAGTTTTGTGAACGGAAAGCGATCGAGATAGTGCTTTGCCGTGAAGCTACCTTTACAGTATAGCTCGACAGTGTATTGGTCATTGTTCCACGGTGTTTATTATAAGTTTAGTGTTGCCGTGAAGCCACCTTTACAGTTACAGCCTGAAGCTGTGTTGCTGATTGTTTCAGCGTATTTATTGTAGATTTTCGACGCTTTTAAAGGTAATTTTGGAACTGTGCTGTAAATAGTGATTCTTGTAAATAAATTGTGCTTTCTATTGTTCTGCATCGTGTTTTCATCGGATACTCTCAAATCCACGAACCCGTATAACGCAACAATATGTAAAAATAGAACCTATTTCTCCAAGCATCTTATAACACGTTGTAAGCTGGAAGCTGCTCCGAGTCAAATCCTCGGACTGATTAACTGGTGCAGTGAAAACGACTACAAACCAGGCTATGTTTTTGCTTACCAATAATAAACCAACAACAGAGATTATTGAGCACAAGGGCCTTGTGTCTTTCTGAAAAATTAATTCGTCTACTAAGTGACACCTACAGGAGAAATAATAATACAAACAAAAATAGAAGCTCTTGCAAGAGTAACTGCAATTCGCCTTCGCTCTCCTAGAACAAAGACGCTTTGAAACACTGTTGCTGAAGAAGTCGAACCAACTGCCACAGGAACTCTTTTAAACTGCCTCATTTCCACTATTTAATCGTGTTATGAAAGTTGTGCAAGTATTAAAAGGAACCTATCTCCCATTAGTCTACTTTTTTCCTTCGACCTTGAACCTCTAGTTTAGAGCTTCCTGCGCCGGTTACATACAATCATACATGTATACCACAACTGTTACAGTATATGTTTTTGTATCATACTACACCACATTAAAATCTGCTCAGTAATTCTAGAGATAATCGATTAAATGACAAAAGAAAAAGACATAAAAGTGCTCGCTTTTCAAATAGGCTTTAAGAGTTTTTACTTCAGCAGAAACAATTCGAGAGATCCTTGTTTTTAGAATAAAACTTTGCGCTCTTTTGTCAAGCACTACAGTGGATTTTATATAATTTGATATTAAACATATTTAGAAATAAGAATATCATTACTGCCGGGAAATGAACTGTTAGTATGCATATAAAGCAACATGTCTACCGGAACTTCGGAGAGCATTGCTTTTTGAGTGGTGTCATATTCCCCAAGATCAGATCGATAATTTGTTACTCAGCATGCCTAGGCGTTGTACGGACTGTATTGCATCGTCTGGGAGACATACAATGTATTAACAATTATACCAACCATGTAATATTGGTTTTTTTGTAAATAGGTGTTTTTTTGTAATTTGCTCCAGGGAGAAAAAATCGCTATTTTTTTTAATAATATCAAACATATAGCATCTTTTTTTGCTCTTTACCTTTTGTTTAATCAATAAAGTTTACAAATAAGTCAAATTTGTTTTCCTTCTAACTCTTCCTTTGCCTGATTTTGCATTATCCTTAATTTATGGACATGAGTGTACTTTTAGTATAGGTTTTCATTAAAAACTGTTATGGGCTTCGAGTAAAGTACCACTTCCGGTTGCCCAATTTTACGCCAAACCTGATTCATTCTTTATATCAATGCAGAAATTTTATGTTAAATACGGAAAATATAAAATTTTTCAAGTTTAAAGTACAAGTTATCATGAACGACAAAACCGTAACTCGGAATCAATTTTTTATCGTCTGAGGTAAATGGAATGCAGTCTCCAAATGGAACTGCGTCTTTACTTGCATGAAATCATCCACAAACATAACATAACATATTTAAATTGTAACTTAAAAGTGGGTTAGCCCTCTGAGCGGCGCAGGATTTTCGATTTGCTATGAAGATAAACATCATTTATCATAATTTTAGTCTTCATTTTCATAAATTCACATTCATTAAGATGATCTTTACATTTTAAAACAAAACAAAAGGGCAAAATATCTTAATCCAATGTGACAAAGAGCAAAGTGACAAAAAAAAATCTCATGACCGGTTTTAATCGTTCATGCCGCTCAAAGATATAATGAATTAAATCTACAACTGTAAGGGATTTTCCTTTCCTCACTGCATGCCTACGCAGCGCAAGTGATACCACGTGCGGATGGCACTCGAATGATCTGGATTTGGAATCTTAGCGAAGACATTATCGATTTTTCGTATCTCCTACTTCAAAATGCCTAACAGACTCTGCAAATAAATCTTTATTAGCATTTTAAGTCACAAGATCTGTTTTTAATTCTAAAATCGTGATAATTTCCATACACCTCTCAATATTTGTTCATTCGCAAATAAAAATGTTCACTGATACTAATATAAATAACGCTAACTCTCTATGTGAAAGGCTTTCTTCTGCTGGGATCTACACATTCATTAAAACCATTTATAGAAATAAAAGCATAAATCTAGATTTTGCGAGAACTGCATCAGAAAACATCCAAAGAGCGTTTAAGACTAATGAAATAATTTCAGTCTTGATGCCAACACTGAGAATACCAATTTTTAATATTTGACAGTTTTTATTTTTTTACGTAATATATATGCGTTTTAAATTTTAGTTTTTTTAAATTGGAATTTATATCATAAAAAGCTACTTTTCCTGTAACGAACGCCTTCATATAAAGTTTGGTGTATACAGTAAGATAAAAGCTATATAAAATGCATATATTTTGTTAAGCCATGATGCTTTATAAATAGACAAATCTGAAATTGAGGAGCATTGTCTTGTATCATGAAAACTTTATCATATACATTTTCACTTATTCGTATTAGAAGCTCGCCTTCTTATTACTTCCTTGTGCAAGCAAAGAAAGTATTGTAACCACGAAAATTTTCGCATATCATATTTCAACGGAAATATTCACTTTGACCGTTATCGAATACAATTTAACGCTGTTTTTACGTGACAGCTATACGCAAAAACAGAAAAAAGGATTCTTTTCCCCAAAACGGGTTGGAAAAAGGATTTAAAATGAATTCAGAAGAGAATTTTTATGGCGTCTGTGCGTACGCACGTACGTATGTATGTATGTATTTCGCATAACTCTGAAACGAGTAACCTCAGGATATTGAAATTTTGTATATAGGACTTCCATAACATGTAGTTGTGCACCTCCCGTTTTGGTTGCAATCTGTCACACCAAAAGCATATAAATATAGATATATATATACATACATATATACCCACTCTGTTACTCGACTCCGTGAGTTCAGTTTTTCTGTCCTTTTATGTCGGTAAATTGCGCATTTTTTGCTTTAAAAGGGTTGATTTATGTTGTTCTTATATCTCCCGGTTAACTTTTTTATGTCCTCAGTTGATTTGCGTGCAATAGTTGTAGAATTATCAACAATTTAAAAGTTGTTTATAGTGCTACTATAAATATTATAGTGTTTTTGTGTATTATAGCTATAAATAGTTATAGTGTTGCTAAGCCTAATTTTTTTTACCATAGCTGCCATATTTGCTCACATTTGAAACTTATTAGAAAGTCAACTTCTGCACCTTCAATGCCTTTTTGCCGAGTGCGACTAAAAGGAAACTTTTAGTTTTGTGCACCGAATAATCTGCATTCTCGCCCGCTGGCCGAATTACTAGCTTTTGCGTAGAAACTGTAATTCCAATTGTAAAAATTGTTTTTTAATTGTTTTAAACTGTACTTAGTGTTTTATAATTTTCTATATTTTTTAATTTTTTTGTAAAGATACTTTGAGGTTTTATGCATTTTTGCCTTCCCGCGAAGTAAGAACGGAATTAATTGAATGAGAAATATATCTCTAATGAAATTCGAGGAAATAATTTGAAT
Source organism: Stegodyphus mimosarum (assembly GCA_000611955.2). NCBI lineage: Eukaryota > Metazoa > Arthropoda > Arachnida > Araneae > Eresidae > Stegodyphus > Stegodyphus mimosarum. The sequence goes on along the minus strand of KK113548.1, from coordinate 471,700 downwards.
GAAATGCAGCCAAAAATGCGTATAATTTAATATTCCGTGCAAGGACGTCATGTGATGTACACTTCTATTTTTTTTTCCTAACACCTGAAAAAATTTCAAATAAGGGAATTGCAAAAAATTTCAGATATTTGCAGTATCAGTGTTTAAAAAGATGAGCGTTTTAGGTAAGAATGTGTAATTCTGGATTTCATCATCTGAGTTGCCAAAACATGCAAGATTTCTAAGAACTGCTGTTATTCGGTTAGTCTATTTTGCATTTAGTTTTCTCATTCGATTTATAAAAACTTTGAAAATAATATAAAAAGGAAAACTTGATTTATAGTTTTATAAAACCTATATATCAATTCTTATTTCTTAACGTGCGAGCAGTCATAAATGTTCGGAGCAAATAGCAGGAGTTTTCGCAATATTAAGTTTCAATAGTTACAGCAGCAGACATGCGACTGATATCTTTAATACGAATTCGCAGTCATCGATTTGCTGGCAACATCTGCAGATGAATGAAGATGGAGGTCTCCAGCACGAGCCGCCTTTGCTTAACGAGACGATATGTGGTGTGTCATGGAAGTTAAATCGCTGATTCATCGTCGGAGTGAAGTTAATCTTCAGAAATTTGTTTCAGCGTTTCTGTCAAAAGGAGGAGTTTAAAGTTCCTATAAAATTTTAAGTTAAGGATCTGGTGTAGGCAATGAATGCTTTTGCCCAACATGTTTCTTTTACAAAGTATTAACACAGCATCTTCCTGAAGTATATAAAAATTAATAAATACTTTTATATTGCTCATTAAGGTCATAGCTCTGAATACTTACGCAAAAACTGAAAATTGAGCATAAAATAAGGTTATTTAAAAAATTATGGAATGTATGACGAAGAGCAAGTTTTTTCCGTTTTTAGGTTGAGGTAAAACCGATAAATAATTAGAAAATATTACTAATGGAAATGTCGTCAAACCTAAAAATATCGAATTAATACATATGTTACCGTTAAAGTATGAAATCCGTTATTTTATAGAATACCTAGTTATTCCATGAAATAACTGATCGTGTCCGTTAAAGTGTAAAACTCTCTTGTATTTCACAGTTTAACTAGTTATTTCATAGAATAACGATCTGCGGCCCGTTAAAGTGTAAAATAATTTAAATCCTGTATCTAGCTTTTTAGTATGAGGTACATTTACGTTTCGTTTAACAATATGGAATGTTCGTGTAAAACCCAGTGCGTCGACAAAAAATGTTTTTCTTTTAGAAATAACGTTCTTTTTAATTCCGGGTGTCATTTTAGTAATCCTCGTTCTAACGAATGATTTTATGGTACGTTTCCAAAAATGACATTTATACGCCGCATAATTGCTTCTTTTTCATTTTAATTGTCTATCATTAGTTTATTTATAGAATACCTAGTTATTTCATTTTGGATAAATTGTTTACTTGACACTTTAACTGTCTCTCATTAGTTAATTTATACAATACCTAGTTATTTCATAGAATAACCAGTTAAAGCGTCGAATTATTAACGTATTACACACTTTAACGGACACGGTCAGTTATTTCATGGAATAACTAGGTATTCTATGAAATAGGTTAGGTTAGGTTATTCAATTATGGCAAAGCACACGAGGGCTATCTGCCTAAAGGGAGGGATGCCTTCGTGGAGGACTTTCTAAGGGAAACTGGCTCGTATACACGTTACACATGGAGAAAACCACGAAAACGCCCGTGCAGCCAGCCCGTTCGCTGGATTCGAACCTCGGACCGAACTACCAGTGTTTAGCGTCTTTACCGCTCAGCCGCTGGTGGGCCATTCTATGAAATAACTGCATTATATACTTTAACGGTAATACATACACAAAATTTAGATTATTACACTAAAAGAAGTGACAGAAAAGTATAAGAATAAATACATTTACATCGACTTAGAAACTATACATTCGTTGCATCGAAACAATCTGTCACGCATATTATACATGATCACTTAAGAGGAGTCTTAAGTTTAGGTTAGGTTAGGTTATATGAATGTGGCAAAGCCACGTGGGCTATCTGCATAACTTTGTGGAAGACTTTTTAAAGGAACTGGCTCATATTCCCACTACACATTGGAAAAATCAAACATGCAGCCAGCCCGTTCGCCTTGAATTAAAGCCAAGCCAGGTCGAACCAGTATTCAGCGGTCTTAACCACTCGGTCAGTGTTGCGGTGAGGGGTCTTCAGTAAACGGGAATTGGGAAAATGAGTAATAGAAAGAAGTGCCTCAAAGTTTCCTTAATAAACGCAGCTTTGAATTTTTGTTTATCTGCTTCTAGGTTGAACGTTTGATCAGGCGACTGAAGGAAAAAGCGAAAAACGATTTCTTTCAATTTGTTTCAAATTAAAAAAAACCAGCAAAATGGAGATAAATATCTGGCTTATCATTAATTTAGAAATTATCTATAATAGAAAAAGCAGAAATATAAAAATCATGGCAGCGAAAGAATATAAAGCAGTTATCCACATTATTAAATTAAAAAAAGCATGTAATAAAACATGAAAGCTTTCAGATTTTACCTTACGCCCAAAGGGGAGTTTTCTACGTTTTGTGTGTTACCTTTATTTATTAAGTATCATGTTCTTCCCACTTAAACCATAAAATTCAGTTCAAGAGCAATATCGCAAAATAATTTTAAAATGAGCATGTCTTTAGAATTTCCGATATACAGTCTCACGCGCTGGGATATAAAAATGTTTTTTTCTGTACGACTCTGCCCTTGCTTGCTTTGAAATCCTGGAGTTTGTTCATCAAAAATTCGTTACAGTTTTACAAAATATGAAATCGATAATGAAATAAATTTCAAATTTCAGATTTGGGCTTCCAGATGCCCATGTTCCCAGCAGGATTAGGTCATTCAAAATTGGATGGTTCTAGGTACCGTCGTTTTATCACAATGAGAGAAACATACATACATTTATGCCGATTCTTATAATGTATCTTTATAAACACTGATATTTCAACGCTAGATTTGAATTTAAAAACCTTTTTTTGGGGGGAGGGAAGGATTACAGAGCAGAGCATTTACTCTGCATCGATGAATCGACGTATTTAACATGCATAGGTGTATATTAGTAAATATATTACTAATCGCAATACTGAGATAATTGTTTAAAAAAACTATTATTTGGATGTATTTTCCCACTACAACGACCTTTTTGAGTGCATATCTAAGACAAATTGTAAATTCTGTGTTTGATAAGAGCACGTGAATACTCTCCCATTTGCTTTGAAAAGCAGTAAGATTCTACCCCGACATATTTGCTGTTTCTTTGCGACTGAGTTTTTTTTATATAAATAAGTAGAGTCTATTAGACTCCTTTGTGAGCAGGAAACATGAAAAATCAACAGTGCCATTGCTGAGGTTCCAACTAAGGTTCTCGCGATTGCCAGCCGAACGTGCTTCCAATTACACCATGAAGACATGCACTAAGGAATGAAAAAAATTCCAAGCAATGTTACCTGAATTTTAAACTTCTGATATATCAATCGATACTCAATTGATTTTAAAGATTTCGAAATTTGTAGGTAAATTAACAAAAATGAAATAGTCAAAATTTTCAGAATCATCAAGCTTATTTTATTTGCAGTTTACAGAGAGTCTAATAGAAAAGAAAAATCTATATTCCCGCTGTTAAAGAAATCACTTTAGAAAAATGAAGATGCAAGCGCCCAAAGCGTGTGTGAGTAGACAGAATTTTTGCGAGGTAAACTAAAATCGTTGAATATATTCATTGTTGTTTGGGAATGGGATTGTCAAACAGTGAAGTAAAAAGACTAAATGTCAGCTATACTGCTACCCCCAGATTATGAAATCTCAAAGAATCTACATTGTCATAATGACCAGTGTACATTCGTTGGGGTTTTTCATTTTCATTAAAATGAATTGTCATGCTACCCACTGCTGACAACTCTTTTTGATGACAATTTTTTCTCCCGATTACAAAAAGAAGAAGCTTCACGTGGTATACAGAGGTGTTGGCGCTTATTATTTACTATGGACTTAAAACCAAAGTACTTTCTATATATGTGTCCTGTTATGATCTGGAGAAAGCAAAGAACACTATGATTATTTGTGTGATCGATTTTATGAATGCTTGATCTAATTTTATGTATTCCATGAACTGCGAGAAAAGTCAAAAAGTCACCTGTATACACAGTAACAACTGAACTGTGTATACAGTCGGGGGGTGACTTCCAGCGCCTCTTGTAATTTTCAAAAAAAAAAAAAAAAAAAAAAAAAAAAAGGACAGTCCTATATCTCCCGTTCTACTGGGCCTTTTGACGAAATTCAAATTAAGTTTTTCATGTGTCGAAAGCGCGACTTAGGATATATATTAGATTTATATATAGTATAATTTTAACATAGTTATTTTGACACAAAATGGGTCTTTTTCTGAAATACCATACTGATTTTTTTTCCATATTTCGATTCTCCGAGTAAAATTAAGCCTAAATATTAAATTTTGTAAAATTTGGTACGAAATTTACGGAGAAATTCAAAAATTTAATTTGGAGAATTTTTTCGGGTTGCGCCAATAATAATTCACTTGGCGAACTTCTTAATACGTGGCAACCTATCCCTTTCACTGTAATGGAGCGGAAAAAAAATCACATCGTTCCTATCTTTTTACATTGTGCATGAGCGGAAAAAAAGTCACATCGTTCTTCTTTCGAATAATTTCAGCAAAGTAATAATTTGAGAAATATGCCAAATTTCGAAACGCTCCAATATATAAATTCAAGTAGATCTTCGAAAATTTTGAATAAAAAGCTGTAATTTTTTTGTAAATAAACTTAGAAATACATCTACTTCAAGTTGATTGTAAAACTTTTATAGGTTATAATTCACAATTTTTTCAAAAAATTTATAAAAATTGTTTAAAAATTCAAATTTTAAAAATAAATCGTACAAAAGTGTGAATTTTGTTTGGAGTGAACCTAAATTTCGAACTCTGAAAGAAGAAATCAAGTAAGTGTGATAAAAAAAGAGGTATTAATAAATGGATGCCAAACTGAATTAACATTGAGGAGCTAAAATTTTGAGAGCTAATTTTCTAAAAACTACTCGTGCGATTTTTACAAAACTTGGAAGTTTGGCATAATTTGAGTCGTAGAATCGAAATATGGAAAAAAAATTGTCATGTCGTTTCAGGAAAAAGTCCGATTTTGTGTCAAAATACCCATATTAGAACAATGCTATATATGAATCTAATACATATCTTAAGTCACGCTTTCGAGGCATGAGAAACACAAGTTGGATTTCGTCAATCGACCCAGTGGAACGGGAAATATAGAACTCCTCCCCCTTTTTTTCTTTTGCGCAGTGTACCTTCATTTCTCATACGTGGAGGCATATCATGTAAAAATAAGATTTTTATCACACTTTTTACGGGGCCTTTTCGAGTGGGACACCCTGTATATGCAAATAGCATACGCATTTACGTTTTAAAATGAAAAGTAGAATTTATCTCGATTTTGTGGACGCTAACCATAATGTTCCTACTTTCCAATATCATTTTACATTTTATTTATTTATTAACACCTGAAGTCAAATGTTATCGTTTTCAATTTCGCTACACAAATTTCGTACGGTGTTCAAAAAGTTGTTTCCATTTCACACGCGGAAAATATTAGTTGCGAACTTCTTACGCAAGCAATCTATTAAACAAAATGGTGAGCCTACGTTTTAAAAATTAATTCCTTTCCTGATAGATAAGAGCGAAAGTCTCCACGCCGGCAATAATTTGCGATAGAACAATACGAATGTTGTAGCTAGTATACATTTCTACGTTTAGCATGTTATTTTGAACAGCTGCTTTCAATAAATGATTTTTATACCACATATTGAAATTCTGAGGATTAAATTTTAAAGTTGAAAGTTCATCCTAACTGTTTAGTTTGGCGTCAAAATCGAATTGAATACAAAGCTCAGATAGAAATTTACCGTTATTATTTTGAGTAACACAACAATGATTACTGCATCAGTAAACGAGTGTAAAGAGTTAAATCCGTGTGACAAAAGCCCTGCCGAGAACTTCCGCGTTATGAAATTCTACAGAAAAGTCCATTTCTAGAGGGAATTTTTTAAGAATAAGACTGTGATTGACAAGAAACTAGTACGTAGTATTCTTCCTTTTTGATCTATTAACTCAGTGTATATCAACCTAGTGAACAGCTAAAGGAATAATCGTTTAAGTTCAGAAATAGAAACGTAGATTCAAGAAGGGTTAATTAAACTTTATTGCTCAAACTAAAGATGGTTCCTTTCTCAGGACGTATAACAAAGCCTCCACTTGGGCTTAACCTCAAAAATATAAAAAATAGGAACGTAATTAATGCCTTACAAAATAGATTTAGCCGAAGCTAACACAATTTCTAACTAGTTGGCCCCTAATATTAACTTAACTAGCGAAGCAATCGAGGGCGCGTAATAAGGCCTAGCGTAGTAACAGCTTGGAGAGACGTAGTCAAAAGGCAAACCCGCGCTGTTCAGAAATTCTGATTCTCTCTCTCTCTCGAAGTGAGTGGAACTTCGACTTAAATACCACTCCTTGTCATTTGCATTTAATGCGATTCTAAAAACTCACTCTGGTAGGGAGTTATAAGCTGAAATTGGGAGGAATAGGAAAGGAGCTTTACTTATTTAATTGCGGGATTTTACTTATTTGATTTAGTGTTCAACTTTTGAACCCTACAAACACTAATAAGTGAATAATCACTTAAGTATTGTGAATAAAGACGTAAGACTGACGACTGACGAAGGGTTAAATACCCTTTATTTCTCAGAATAAATATAATACGAGGGTAAGTTGAAAAATAAGTTTCCACTGTCGACTGTGGTCAGAGTTGTGTATGAAAGTCAAAAAATAGAGTGAGACATTAAAGATATGATATACTTTTATTTTTCCACATAGGTACCAAGTACATTGAGACATTTGTCATATCGCTTGATAAACTTCAAAAAGCCCTCCAGGAAAAAATCAGGGCTTTGCATATGGAAGAAGCGTTGAACGGCTTCTTTCACTTCAGTATTGCTTCCAAAGCGCCTTTCCCATGCGTTGTTCCTTGTGTGTCGAGGTCAATTGTCGAGGCACCCATCGTGCTGACACTTTTCTGTATCGAAGAATGTCGTGGATGATGTTTTGAGCTCGCTCATGTGAGATTCCAAGTTCTTCCTCTACTTCATCGATGGTGATACGCCGGTTCGCTCTAATCATGTCATCCACCTTCCTGACATTTGCATCTGTAGTGGCCGTGCGCGTCCGTCCAGCTCTCGGTATGTCCTCCACTTGCTGACGTCCATCATTGAATGTGCGACACCATCTCCGCACCATTTGCTTCGACATCACACCTGGCCCATACACTTCCACGAGGCGGTTATGAATTTCTGTTCCTGATACTCCACATACCCATTCATAGCGGATAACCGCTCTCACTTCCTTCTTTGACCACAAATTCAAAATGCACCTTCTCTCCATACCTACCGGGGCTCAAATGAGAGGCTGGTCTCCACTTTGCACAGGCACTGCAACAGCACCATCTGCTTGATTTGCAGCGACCTCTACCCAATGGTGTATCGGTGACTTGCATGTTTTTCTGCTGCGTCGCCTTTCGCCCATAGCCGTTCAATGCTTCTTCCATATGCAAAGCCCTGAATTTTTCTTGGAGGACTTTTTGAAGCTTATCAAGCGATATGACAAATGTCTCAATGTACTCCTACTAGAATAATAAAATAAAGGTATGTCATATCTTTAATGTCTCATTCTATTTTTTGACTTTCATACTCAACTCTGACCACAATCGACAGGGGAAACTTATTTTTCAACTTACCCTCGTACATATCCATAATTATAAAACTAGAACTTTAAAATAAAAAGTTTTATTTATTAATTCTTCTGAGCCTTTGTACAGATGTGCAGCATTCAATATGAAATTTTCTAAAAAAGCGAAATATGTTAAAATTGTAGAAAAGATATTTTGAGTACCTCTTAAGCAGGCAATGTAGACTCAGGTAGTGGTAGAATAAGTGGCTAAAAATGACACAAAATTTATAACAGGAATACTAATTATAATGCAAAATTTCCTTGAAAATATATTATATTGCGTGGAAGACAAAAATGAATTTGTTTCAGTTTATAATGCCGATTATAATCCTTCTAATTCTGAAGGAAAAATAAAAAAGAGAGAGAGAGAAAATCGATACTATAATTTCATCTTACCATAAAAGCAAGGCCTTTGCATGTCAGAAATGAACAACGTTTTATAGAATCTTCAATAACAAAAGTTAGAACAAGTTCTAGAGAAGCAAAGAAGGAAGATAATTGTAACAAAATATTTTACAAGAATAGGAGAATCTTCATAAAATATATTCATTTATCATCCTTTATGAAATGCATTCATTGGAACATATGTGGTAAACCATGACTAATCTGTACAGGCAATAAAATATTGTGATACGCAAACAGTGTAAGTGAAGACTACAGACAGCTGCAAGTTAAAAAATAATCCATGTCATTAGCTAAACATAAAATTTTCTTTTAGTTTTTGCTTTATGTTGTGCAGTGTATGTCAAAATATATATACCTTAGAAAAGAAAATGGAAATGTTCGTATATGGTAGATACCAATATAAACATACTACAAATTATTTTATTGATTAACAAAAGTAATAAAAATTAGCTCTTTCAGCACAAGCAGATAACTTTCATATGCTCTTCCATATTAACAAGTAAAAAATTATCATACATTGACTTATATACCTTATTTTCTGAAGTGAAAAATTGCTTTATATAAAATACATGACTGAAGCAAATTTCATCATTTATGATAACTGATTTTAAGAGTCTAAATTCAGAAAACATGTTCATTCAGTATATAACAGATTAATGAGATACTGACTTTAGGTTTGGGCTACTTCCATGTATGTTTTTAAATTTTTTGCTGTGTTTCTTTTTTTTAATAAAAAATTACCCAAGAGTATAACAAAATTTCCATTATTTTTGCTGTGTGTGAAGACAATAAAAACGATTTCAAGCAGTATCAGATATGTAATTAATGCTGTGTTTTTCGGGTTAAATTGCTGTGCTTGATCCTCACTGTGAAAGGGGTTTGAAAATCTAATATTGGTTTGTGATCAGTGCAATTTTTAATATGTAGTGATTCTTTCTTTACTACTGTTATTGCCGAATATCAGGTTTTAATCAATGTATTGTAATACTTTATCACAGATGAAAGAAAAATGTGAAATATTAGAAAAGCATTTGGAGTCTCTGAATAATAGCAGCAAATGGGCTGAACAACCACTGTTTCCTGTAGTAATCGGAAAGTAATAGGCATTCAGTTTAAAATTTTTGTTTTCTTTTCTAATTATTTTGAATTTGCACCCCCCATTGTGTATTTCAATAAATTATTCTTCATTTTTTCAGACGACCTGCAGCTTTTACTGGTTTGAAAAATGGCAAAGAAAATGAAACTCCTCCATCTTTAAGGTCATTCACTTTAAGTGGACTTACGCAGAAAGTAAGCTTATGGGATTATGCAAAGTGTTGTATTTTAATATCCTTATATTCTTTTAAACATGAATATGTATTCTTATTCTAATAAATAACCTAATGTCTCTACAAATAGAAGTCTAAAAGTTACCGTTATGTGTTACTGTCGAATATTTTTCCTTGTTTTAAAAATTCCGAAATTCTTTCAGATGCCTTTTGTCACCGAAATTCTAATATAATAGCACTGATTTGTTAACAATTAATGCTGCACGACGGTAGAACAAATTTCCCTTTCGTTTGTTCTGAAGCGAAATATACGCTTTTATAAGATCTCATTCGTACGCGAGTCTGCTTCAGACTAGAATAAATAAATGGCTCGAAGCGAGTTCATCGCCCGATTTAGAAATGGCTTGATTTTATCCGCTCATCCACAAGTCATTGCAAAGAATGACGTCCATTTGATTGGCAGATATTTCAGCTTAACAATAGGCATTCGACAGGGATGGTTTTGAGATGAACGGAAGGATAAAATCTCTCTTTCGCCTTTTGCTTTGTCAGAGTTAGAAATCTTAATGTTCGGTCAAATCCATATTGTTATTATTTTTGCTCTGTACGTGATAATTTATAATACAACTCTGACACAAATTTTGCAAACGGAATATAAGTCTGTTATTTTCTAATAGTGTGCTCTGCAAATGTCTTTTGCATGAAAGCCTAAAATTTGTTTTCCCTCTCTTATTCTCTCTCTAAAATTCAGATTTGGAAGTATTCCAAATCCGGAATTCATCATTTTGTAGTTAAAACATTCTAACTTCTCAGTTTCAGAAAGGAATTTCGATTTCCTTTATATTCTTGTTGGTCATATAATAAAAAATATACAGAGGCTGTTCGCACATTTTTTAGACGATGTATATTGCATTCACAAAACTAAATTACATAAAATTCTTGTGTTTTAAATGTTCTATTTGACATCCCTTATTCTAAACTATCTTTCGACACCGCAGTTTCCAGGATAATAATGCCTTTTGAAGTGTCAGAAGAGGTATTCTGTCCCATTCCTCCCGAACAGCTTTCCAGAGTCCCGTTAGGGTTTGGGGACAACGTTTGGATAATGCAGTTTTTAAAAGTCCGAAAGCACAAAAATCCGTAGGTGACACATCGGGAGATTTAGTAGGGATATCATTGAAGGGTATGGCCTCGATACCAGTTTTTTTGTTCCATTTCGTTTAGGAAATTTACTGTGGATTTTGATGCGTGACTGCTAGCTTTGTTCCGATGGAGTCTCACGGATGGATGGCACTGTGGGTAAAGCGATGGTATTTCATTCAGAAAAATGGGCGATAAAATATGTTTCCGATAGTATTTGGACTTAATCTTGACATATTTTTGCACTCTCTTTATTTTTCACTTGCCATTATAAGAAAAACCAGCAGCAATCACGAATCCCCTAGAAAAACTTTCTTTCGATTCTTTGAACCATGTACTTAAATTTTTTTCTCCCCTTTTATGATAATAAATGGATTTTTTTTGTTACCATTATTTAAATACATCCGCGCTTCATCTATTGTGACAATTGTTTTCCATTTTTCTTCGGATAAGTGTTTCTAGTATAGAATTCTGCAGCGCGTCCTGCGTCGAGCGATATGCTTCCGAAGAAGACGATGCACATTGCGTTTTTTCGCTTTCTTGAGATTTAAATCGACGTTTATCATTTTGTTTACGGTGGACACCGAGCACTTTAAGGATTTTGCAACTGTCCTTTGACTAGGGGGATTTTCGTTTAACATTAAACAACGTTCCTCTGCAATAGCCGAAGATGTCCGTTTTTTCCTCGGATACTTGTTTGGAATTTTTGTCCCACTCGAGGCTCCAATTGGACGTTTCTTTTCCTTTCTTGTTGATGACATTACCTATCGGTGCTTTAGATATCACAAAATCATGACTCTCGCATCGTTTTTCGATAACGGAGTATGCATATTTCTCTTCGGAAAGAGCGTCAATGTAGCCTTCGAACCACTGCTTTGTTTTGTTAAATTCGCCATTTTGATTAAAAACAAAACTTTCGAGCCACAGACGATAATTTTAACTTTTAAAAATTTTGACTTTTTAAAAATTTTTAATAGTACAATTGCAATTACTTCTTTTGCAGCAAACGATTTTTTATTACCGCTTACCAAAATCGTCTAAAAAATGTGCGAACACCCTCTGTATTTTTGCCTGGTCGCGAAATGACAATTAAATTAATTGAATGAGAAATGTATGTCATGAAATTCGAGGACATAAGTTTAAATGAAAGGCAGCGAAAAATGCGTGTAATTTAACATTATAGTGTTTATCAAAAGAATGTAAAGATATTTACTAATTTAAAGAAAGCCTTTTTCACCTTTATTTAATTTGGAATGTTTTCCTATTCAAATTACTGTGGCTTGCAGAATATTAGTCATGGTATTGCCAGCATTTGAACAGTAAAATGTGAAATAATTCTCTTCAAAATTGTTAAATAACTGTGAGTCACACGGTAGATAAAAGGGGACAAAACCGTTCTTTTGTAACAGTGATTCTCAATCACTGTGCCGCGGCACTTTTGTATACCGCCAAAGTTTACAAATGTATATAGTAAAAATCATAATGGGTTTAATCCTAGTATACGGTACACAGGTGACAGGTGAAGGCAGGTCCGGACACCCGGACGGCTTACATAGACTAATCGGGTATCGTCCGGATCCCGTAACTGTCTGGAGCAACACCCCGAAATCGAGACAATTTACGTGGCCATACAGGGGCAAAGTATTAAATTATTCTGCGCTTGATACATTATACTTTCTATAACACAAAAACTTTACGCTATAACACATATGCAATATTCACCGCTGCATTGAATAATAAATTCTGAAAGTTCACTGTCGTATAAATTTTTCTCTTCTCTGAAAACATACCAGAAATAATTTTGTAATTAAATATTCTTTCGGTTACATTGCATTTAACACACTGCTACACATAGTCGTTGTTACACTCAATACACAATACATTTTAGAATATGCGCTACATTGAACAATGCGCGGAACTTAAGGCACATCTGTAAAACACAATGCTAAACTTAATACAATGTATATTCTGTGCTACATATTATGCTGACTACAACTCTTGACAATTAATTATAAATCTAACATAGTTTCCTAAAAGTATAACTGATTATATGAGACATGACTTGATTATATAATACAGAACTTGATTTTAAAAAACATAGACTTTGATAAAAAATTCTTTAAAAAAAATCAAATTAAAAACAGGTTACATAATACAGAAACACACATGGATAAATCATGGGCAGGTTATTTTATGCCGTACTTATAGCATACAAAATACAAGTAACAGATTTGAAGGCATAATATATTCCATACTTCTTCTAGTAGAATAACATTATGCCAATGCTCAATGCCATTATGCTCATTTTTGCATAAATTTTGCGGTACTTCGAAAGCATACCAAAAATAACATTGTAATTATATATTCTCCTGCTTACATTGCGTGTTAGTACATTGTTATATATAAAACACTATAAATACACTATAAATACATACTATAGTATATAGCATGCGGTACACGTGAGAATTAGCGAAATTCGGTTTTTAAGACGTTAATAAGCGCACCAATTGTGGTATCTAAGTCGATTTTGAAGCTCTGGAGGAGAGCGCAATTCGAAGAATTTTCGCGCATGTTCAGTATATAATTTAAATTGAGAAGTTCTTATGGGTGTAGATGGGACATTAGCTTACTTATCAGACATTTTTGTTATTTTTAATAACGTAAATTCAAGTATGCAAGCGCCAAAAGAAAATATATTAAACTCAAACAGATAAATTGATGGAATTCCAAACACAAATAACTTTATTTACGAATAAAGCTCGGGAAGGCAATTTGGGAAAGTTCGAGTCAGTCCCAAAAGATTTTAATACAACTATTCATAAAATTGTTATCGACCATTTGACAACATTAGAGGAGAGAATTATTCATTATTTCCCAAATTTAGATATAAAAACATTTGATTGGGTTCGTAATTCATTTGTGATAACGAATACTTCTGTATTTTAATTAACTTTGAGTGAAGAAGAAGAACTTATTTCGCTTTCTAATAATCGAGATTTAATTTTAAAATATTCGGAAGAACCAATTAATTCGTTCTGGATTAATATTAGATGCGATGATCCCATGTTGGGCAAAAATGCTTTAAAATTATTGTTATAATTTTCTACATCTTATTTGTGTGAATTCGGATTTTCAATATTAACCGACAAAAAAGCGAATAAAAGATCGAGACTGTTTGATGTAGAAGACGATATGAGAGTAACATTGTCATTTTTACGACCCAATATAAATGAAATTATCAAAAAACATCGAGCTCAAATTTCTCATTAAAAGTATTCTTATTATTAACTTGTAATTAATCCCTTAATAAACGCACTGCTGTTTTTGTATTACATATTATTTTATTTTACATTCAAAATTATTATCATAAACTATTTTACACAGTGCATTCTATAGGTAAGTAAACAACTTTTAAACTTTCTTTGCGTGCCGCCGAATTTTGAAATCGTTAAAAGTGTGAAGCGACAGAAAAAGTTTGAGAATCGTTGTTTTATAGAATCAGATCAGAACCGTGGAATCTGAATCTGCTGTTTCAATGATTCCCCTGGTCATCTTGATGAATAAGATCTGAACTGTGTGCGAGGATGGCACGAACAACGGAAAGAATCGAACGAGCACTAGAACCGGAATAATCGATTAGCCAACTGACTAGATTGACTTCTTTCAACTATAATTTTGAGATTCCCTAAAACTTCCTTTTATATACAACTATCAATACAATTTTAGAGTAAAAAGAGTTAAAAAATTTGAGAAAAGGGGAAAATTAAACTCATTTTTGACATAGGATGTTAAACATTCTTTCTTTTTCCCCTTTAAAATGAGTATCGAACTTTCTTGGAATACTTCTAACAAAAATTCTGAGAGGGTGAAATTTAAAAGAGTTACAGCTCCTTTTTGGCGAATCACCGTTCACTCGCTCATTAGGAACTGGTTCTCTCGATCCCATTGCCCTTTGGGGTCTTTGAATCACTGCAGGAGAGAGTACCTCATCTCTAGTGCTTGTGGAAGAAGCTGCTTTGCGGATGCACCTGGATTACGGGTGCATACCTGTAATATTTGAAAGCAGTCGCTTTGGTTAAAATACGCTGACAAGCAAAAAAAAGAGAAAAGGTGAGGTTTCTTCAAGACTTGATTGTTTGTATCCTTTTTTCTTTCTCTACTGCAGCTGTCATATCCATTACCCTCAGCTCTGCATCCTTGAACATCCTTAATGATGGAAGGAAAAATAAATTCAGCTATAATTCTCAGTGACTATCTAATCAGCAAGAGCTGGGCAATTTGAGATAATTGTAATGGTCGCGATGACTAGAAGTGGCAAAGCCAATGGTTAGAAAATCTTTTCTTATGACAGCGGTAGAGACGGGGGGGGAATTTTTATTTCAGATGTCATTGTCTAAAACAGTGATTCTCAACTTTTTTTGTCGCGGCACACTTTTAACGACCTCAAAATTTGGCGGCACACAAAGAAAACGATAAGTTGTTTATTTACCTGTTGTTGTTGTTTCAAATCCCCTTGGAGCAGGACAGCCTACACCAAATCCAAGAGACCTTGCCGCACAAGAAAATTGCGGATGTCGTCCTGCTCAGTCGACAGCTGTCTCAGGGAGACGCCTATACAATCCAGTAGGTGAGCGGGAGAGGCAGGAAGGGAACAAGCACATGAGGGGAAGACTCCGCCCTTTTCTCCCTCCTTGAATTTCATGCATCGAGATGCCCACTTCTGAATCTGACCATGGCCGTTTGGATAGGCCTAGATCTTTTACTCAGAAGTGACAGGCCTAGTTGTTCAGAGAAATACCGCTGGTGAACAGGAGAAATTTTCCATGCCATGTTAGTTTTATGTTTGTAATAGGAATGAATTTCGGTTGGGCATAAACCAGTGGAAGTGCGTCTAGGGAGATCACAACATTTTCTTGCCAGATCGTCAGCTGTTTCGTTATCATACACTCCAACATGGGACGGTATCCCCTGGAAATATATTGATTTACGCTGTCCAAGCTCGAAAAGTTTAGATACAATATTCTGACCGGTCTTAGCCATGATCTTAAGCCAGTTTTTAAGGTACTGAATGGAGTTTCTGCTGTCTGTAAGAATCTATATAATTCCACTACTTGAACAGAGTAGATAATCAGTTTAATCGCCATGGACCAGCCGCATATTGTTTTTTACCTATAAATAATATCGTATGATCTATAAATAATATCGTAAATAATATCTATAAATAATATCGTATTGTTTTTTACCTATAAATATATGTGTAAAATACTTTACGATAATAATTTTGAATGTAAAATAAAATAGTATGTACTCGAAAAACAGCAGTACTTTATTAAGGGATTAATTACAAGTCAATAATAAGAATACTTTTAATAAGAAATTTGAGTTCCATAATTTTTGATAATTTCATTTATATTTGGTCGTAAAAATGGCAATGCTACTCTCATAACGTCTTCTACATTCAACAGTCTCGATCTTTTATACGCTTTTATGTCGGTTACTTTACTGAAAATCCGAATTCACACAAATAAGATGTAAGAAATTGTAATAATATTTTTAAAGTTTTTATGGCCATCGTGGGATAACTGCATCTAATGATAATCCAAAATGACTTAATTGGTTCTTCTGAATATTTTAAAATTAAATCTCGATTATTAGAAAGCGAAATAAGTTCTACTTCTTCACTCAAAGTTAATTCAAATACAGAAGTATCAGTTACAAATGGATTGCGAACCCAATCAAATTTTTTATATCTAAATTTGGGAAAGAATGAATAATTCTTCTCCTCTAATGCTGTCAAATGGTCGATAACAATTTTATGAATAACGTTATTAAAATCTTTTGGGACTGACTCGAACTTTTCTAAATTGCCTTCCGAAGCTTTATTCTTCCATAACGTTGTTTGTTTTTGGAATCCCACCAGTTTATCTGTCGAGTTTAATACATTTTCTTTCGACCCTTGCATGCTTGAATTTATGTTATTAAAAATAACAAAAATGTCTGATAAGTAAGCTAGTCTCCCATCTGCACCCATCAGAACTTTTCAATTTAAATTATGTACTAAACATGCGCAAAAATGCTCCGAAATGCGCTCTCCCCCAGAGCAGCAAAATCGGCTTCGATAAAACAATTGGTGCGCTTATTAATGGCTTAAAAAACTGAATTTGCCCAAGTTTCATGTGTACCGTACACTAGATCAAACCCATTATAATTTTTACTATACACATTTCTAAAATTTGGCGGCATAAAAAGTGCCGCGGCAGACTGGTAGAGAATCACTGGCATTCTAATAACTGGAATACTCGGAAAAGTGTTCTGCTAAAGCTGTACTAATACCACCGCTGCAATAGGTTCTGCAACCCCAAATCAATGACTTATCTCTCAACCTGGCTTTTCGTACCTTGTCTAAAGATGAAGATAGAGAATCAAAATCATTACATATGAGGACATAACACAGAATACGCATTCTGAAATAATCGTTTTACATTCAATTATTTCCTTAAATCTGTATCCGTCTGTGTGAATCTTTAGAACGGTTTGGTCCGATAACAAGCAAATATTAAAAAGCAAAGATACTGATTTCGGTAACTTGATGATCGAACATCTGTAAGAATCAGTATGGTCGGATTTCAATTTTGGACGAAAGCAAAATCTTTGCAGTTAGGCTTAATAAGAACGTAAAGACTATATAAATAGGATCTTCAATAACGTTGTTATAGCCGTCTAAGAAAATATCAGAGAATAAGTACATTAGACACTTTTTTTTTGCAATATTAGAAAATCTGGTACGAAGATATTCGGCTTTTTGAATCCAATATTAATGGAATTGTCAAGCACTTCGATAGGTTGAAGATCATAGTAATCTTTAATAAACTTAACCCGGAGTTCCGTACGAGTCTTAAGGTGAAATTTTTACAGAAGATTTTTCGATTTATAACTTTTATACAAATCCAGTGAAGGAAAATTATTATGGCATGGCTATGTAATGCATAATTATAATAGAAAAAACTAAAGATTAATTTTAGAAGCATTTAAAAGTCTTCTTTATTATGTACTAGGTTTCGTTAATGAAGGATTAGAGAGAAAAATTCTCGAGACCTCGCCCAAATAATACTGCAATCGGCACCAGTTTTAGTCACAAAGTCAGGAAAGAAATATCAAATTAGTATCTGTCAATTTTTAAAAACATAAAAGCAGATATATCGGAGTAGATTGCTACACGTTAAGCACGTATAAAAACTGAAATAATCATTTAGTAAAAAAATCGCCTTTTTATTGGCAACACACAATTTGCCAAACGAAACGTAAACAAAGCTGCTTTCAATTGCATCGAAATGTTCCACAATCGTTAAAATTCAGCATGATGACAACATTATGAATTTCTGTTTACTCATAGCCTGTAGTTCCTAAGCATGGATCACTCATACCGAAGATTTACTGTAACAAGACTGTAGTTGGTACTAATCTGTTAGACCGATATGTCCAATTACCTTCAAGGTATAGCACAGTATCTACTGAAAATCCACTATAATTTTCTCTTGGCAACTACCGCAAGAACTGTAATGTGTAAAGCTTCATGCTGGTAATCCGTATCCTAATTGGCCAGTAAGATTCTGCTAAGATTGCCTCTGAAATTCTTGGGTGCCCAAGACTGAAGATACACATCATTGTGGGCTTCAAAACACCTTCATACGATATTCATTGTTTTGAATGTGTGCAGAGGATTGTGTACTAATTTCTAAAAAATGTAGAAATGATATTTTTGACCTGGATACTGTTCGAGTCAGAAAAATATACATGACACAAGATGACAATCACTAAGCTCTACTACAGGAAGAAATTACTATAGTGCTACCATTTTAATCTTATACTGAGATTTAATCAATACGTTCTAATTCTACCAATGTACGTTCTAGGAAGACTCTCTGATTACCAACCAATAACAACAATGAATTTATATGTATATATATATATACTTTAAATGAAAAATGGTCGATGTTTCCAGCTTAGCTAATTGATTTTATCATAAGTATCATGAAATACTGCATACTTTCTCGATTGCTGTTAGTAATAATCCCACTTTATATCGGTCAAGTATTGAGCTATGGAATTTTTACGTGTCATTCTCGGGTAAATTATTTTCAATGCTAATTTTTCAAAGAATAATGTTTCTCGCGTAAAATAGTTTGTCGTTTTTAAAGCTATACAATGTAGCTGACATGCACGCCATATCTCATCAAAATCCTGCATGCGTTTATTTGTTATCATGATAATTCTGATCATTTTTAAATTTCTGGAAGGTAATGCGATTCTAAGCTTTTCTTCTAAAGATAAATAACACCAGTTTAATTTTATATTTTGCAAAAGCGCTGACTTTGAAAAAAAGATTTTCTGCGTTTTTATGGAGCAGCTTCTTATTTATCTGGGGCAGTGTTCTAATACACTGCTGGCCACCGTAAATGCAACAGCCTGAAGGAAGCATGCAAATAACATGAAATTTACAACATGCATTAGCGGAGGTGATATATGCAAATGATTAGAATTTCAGGGCACACAGACATCTAATGGACCTGTGGCGCCACTTCAAAGTGCTATTTAAGGCTCGGAGTTTTTGACGATTTCAAGTTCGGCAATTGTGTTTTTCTTGTGGTTTTTCGAATAAACGATCCATTATGCCTCGTAGTATCATCGTTTGATCAAGTATCCGAGTTCGACAGAGGAAGGATAATGTCCTACCGAGAGTGTGGATTATCTTTCAGGGAAATCGGTAGTCGTGTTGGACTAAACCAAACAACTGTAATGCGGATATGTGACCGTTGGATGCAGGAGGGTACGACGGACCGACGTGTTCGATCGCATCCACCTCACTGCACCCCTTCACGTGATGACAGGAACATTGTGCGCATGGCAGTGACGGATAGCTCAGTCACATCACGAACCATAGCACAGCACATTCAGTCTGTAACTCACCATCCAATGTCTGCGTGTACCATTCGACGCCGTTTACAACAGAGTGGTCTGTCCGGAAGGCGTCCATTGCTTCGTCTACCCTTCACGCAGAACCACAGACGTCTCCGCCGCCAATAGTGCGATGAAAGAAAGATGTGGACGGCAGAATGGAAGGAAATTGTCTTTACCGACGAGTCACGCTTCTGTCTGCAACACCAGGATGGTCGGATTCGAGTCTGGAGACACCGTGGAGAGAGGATGCTGAACAGCTGCGTTATGCACCGCCACACGGGTCCTGCACCTTGTATTATGGTATGGGGCGGTATTGGATATCACTCTCGCACTCCTCTAGTACGCATTACCGGTACTTTAAACAGCCAGCGCTATATCTCCGAAGTGTTGGAGCCAGTTGTCCTTCCTTAACTTCAGGGCTTGCCCACAGCCATATTTCAACAGGATAATACGCAACAACACGTGGCACGCATAGTCCAAGGGTTCTTCGGCAATCGCCAGATTGAATTGCTTCTCTGGCCGCTCGCTCTCCGGATCTTTCGCCGATAGAAAACATATGGTCTATGGTTGCTAAACGATTAACCCAGATTACATCGCAAGCTGCCACACCAGGTCAACTTTGGCAAAGTGTAGAAGCTGCTTGGTCTGCTACACCCCCAAAACACATCCAAAGTCTGTTTGAATCAATGCCGAGGCGTGTGGCAACGGTGATCTCCAACAATGGCGGCTACTCGGGCTACTGTTTCTGGAAGGAACCAGACTTCACAGAAGTCCATAAATTTAATCATTTGATACTTCGTCAACATGTTATCTACTAAATACATTTTTTGTAATATCTCTTGTCTTTCTTGGTGTTGCAATTTGGGTGGCCAGCAGTGTAATATGCTTCAATTCTATCGCCTAAAATTCAGAGAATGGGACATTATCTAACAAATTAATTCGAAAGAGAGAAGACGCAAAGCATGTGAGGCTGCGTTTAGTTCGTATTAATGTATTTAGAATATAGCCGTTTTTAGCGCTATGTTAGTAACAGCCTGCTCTCTATGTATTATCGCCAAGGAACTTCCCAGTTTTCTCCCCAATTTTGGCTGAACTTTCTTAAATAGAAAACTGCATTTTAAGATAACCATTTTACTTTCTTCACGTAATACCTGCATTTCCAGCCATTTCGGTTTAAAATTTTTCAGGGAAATTAGTTAATTTTAACTTACTCGTTTGATTTTTAAATTTCTAATTAACTACTTGTTTGTAACTTGAATTTCAAGGGTTATATCATTTTTGATCTTCTTATGATTTTGAATTACCTTTTAATGTTTTAAAATGTATACTATTGTTCTTACTTCTGTGTTTGAAAATAAGAGTGTAGGGGATATGTCTTCTAAAGTAAGCATCCCTTTCAGTTTAATTGTGTTCTTAGTGAGAAGCTTTAAATTCGAAGATTATTTGGTACTTGTTTTGTTTAACAGGATTCGCTTGGCTTAAATGGACTAATGTCTTTTTTTGATTGAGCAATAATTGTGACTTATATTTTGAATCTAGCAAATAATTTGATGCTTATTTGGAAGCAAGATGAAACACTTTCTCTTAATTTAGTTATTGTTCATTGATGGTAGATTGGTTTATCCCCTTGATAAGTCGATCAATGACAATGGCTACTTTTTCAATGCTTAAAGTTTTTACTTTGATTTTGGCATTTTGGCGATTAAAGAGTTTTCTTGCAAAATTTTTATATTTTCAAAGCAAAGGAGGTCTAGAAAGTACTAATTTAAAATTCTGACTAAAAAGTGTTTTCATTCATGGTTTTAAATTAAATTTCTGTTACTTGGAGATGGTACATGGAAAGTTTTCTTATTATGAATTATATATATATGATATTTTAATTTAACAAAATTTCTATTCGTAAAAAACAATTTAAAGTAAAAAATTAATTATAGAAATAGGTTTAAAAGAAATTATAAATAATTTATATTGCTGCGAACTAATCTACAATATCATTTAAATTCTGAGAGCATAAGTAAATCAAAATCTATTAACAAATATAAAATTGTAATAATTTTTTTTTAAATCCTAAAAAAATAAATATGCATAAGTGAATAATTGTTGAGCTGGCAGGAGACAGACTTATCGAGGGGAAGTTGCCCTCAAACCTAACTCTTCAATTATTCAAATCGTGTTTCGTCATTTATGTAGGCAAGTGTAAAATTCAAAACCAAAAGTAAAACCAAATGATGTGACCACCAAATGATGTGACCACCAAAAGCAATTCAAAGGAGTGGAACTTTTAGAAAAGAACAAATCAAAGCCAATACAAAACAATACCCTTTATAAAACCAATTTTTTAGAAAACCAATTTATTTTAGAAACTCTTGCCCACAAAAAACTTCCCCGACACGAATATGCATATAAAAAAAAAGATACAGATACTATTAACATACAAAGAAAAAACTAGAAACTAAATAAATACTAAAATAATATACTAAAATAATATAATAAAGGCAAGTAAAAAGTAAGTTTTAAATTAAATTAATTAATTTACCATTATTTCTATTGGAGTGTGGACAAGAAGCAGTATGTCAAATTAAATGATGTAAAGTAGTGTTTCTTCTATGTATAAAAGAGGGCGCTAGTAAAAGGTAAAGTTGAGTGATAAGCTGTTGTATGTAAGAACCATTTACAAAACCATTTAAAATTATTCTGCAAACTGTATGTAATTTAAAAAGTGTGTTCTGTAGCTAAACATGTAGCATTCATTATTTTAATTAACCAAATTATTTTTAGTTTGAACTTTCCTATCGAATTCTCAAAGTTTCAGTTGCTGCCCGAATTTAGCGCGAGTGAGATATTTATGCAAATCGCATATATCTGTTAGCAGTTTAAAAGGCAAGAGTTAACGAGGGGAAAGACAGAGCCTTGGATTTATCGCCGTAAGGCTGTGCGCGCAAAGATTTCCTCTGTCTACTGAAAGTTCGCCTTCATAGGCAATTTGCAATTACCAGTGTTTGCTAGTGAAAATTCGCATTTATTGCATTTCACTAAGAGTTAAGCTTCCCTCGCCGTCCTATTTAGAATTTAGTTAGGTATTGAATTTGTTAACACACTTTAGTTTAATATTATTTTAGTTCAGCCCAAGTAGTGGCTTACTCTCGATTTGAAGAGTTGTAAATATTTGAATAAAGGGTCACTTTTAAACCCTCCTTCTGACTTTGTAGTTTCTGCAACACTAAAGGACATAGCCTAGATTCGCTCACTGTCCTCCACATAAGGTTTCACAGTTTATGCTTACGAAGAAAATCAAGAGATTGAAGGAAGAACCTTATAATGGCGCCCGAACAACTAAAAGGATGGAAGGAAGTTGGAATATGCCTACTACATCCCAAAATCCAGCTGCAATGCCTGATGGATTTGGATTCATAGTGGAAACCATCAGAGCAGCCATGAAGCCGGCAGTAGTTTTTGATGCCAGAGGACCTGTGAACACATTCCTGGAAAAGTTAGAAGCGCATTTTTTGCTGTATCCAGTTCCGGAACATCAGAAGGTCATATTAGCGACAGGAGCATTGAGGGGCCAAGCAGCGACCTGGTATAAGTGCATCGGAAAATGTCTGCTGGGAGAACCAGGAACGCCGACTTACACGTACGAGAATTTTAAACTAGCAATTTTGAGAGCGTTTCCTGTGGTTAAAGACCGTGCGAAACTCGAAGCTGAGTTGTTTAGCAAGTATCAACAGCGGGTGGATGAACTATCGGAATTTATTTTGAGAAAAATACAAGTCTTTAAATTATTGTATGGCACGAGGCCGGACCCGGAGATTATCCAGATAATCCTGCCCAGATTGTTACCATCGATACAAGATTTCATGGAGTTAAGAAATCCCGTAACGCTGGACAAGCTGTTTGAACTCGCCGTACAATTCGAGAGCCGGCGAGCGGCCGAAAATCAACGGAGACAATCGTATGAACAGCGGCTGCAGGGGAACCAGAATGCCGAAGGAAGAAACAGACGATGGCCGAGAACTACTGGTACCAGTCAAAATGCGAGCGGTCAACCGCGCCAAGTACAGCGCCAACAAAATAATTCCAACTACGGAAGAAAATCATTCTCCCCAGGCAGAAGCCAGCAACAGAAGAAAACACCCGCAAAGCATTTAAACTACTAAGGAATATTGCGGGGAAGGGGGTGCAATGTTCCGAGGAGAAGAAAAATCCCTCTGAAGTACAGCTAAATACGGTCATGGTGAGAAACATTGAATTACCGAGACTGCAGTTACTAATTAACAACGTACCCGCTACAGCTCTGTTGGATACCGGCGCTCAAGGAAGCTGTTTGGCAGAAGAATTTTTTAAGAAGCACTTTCGTAGATATCGTCTGCATAGCGTGGAAGGAATGAAGGTGGTAGCAGCCCAAGGAAAAACGTGTCAATGCATGGGAAAAATCGAGCTGTACATCAAAATCGGCGAAGAACAAAAAAAAATTATGTTTCTTGTAGTGAAGAACCTCCAAGCATCGGTTATTTTAGGAACAGATTTCTTTGCAGCTGTGGATGCGAAAATCGATTTTGAAAACTCCACCTTGCAAGTAACCATGGACCCAGTTAAAAAGAAATCAACACCTCCCCCTGAAGTGGATTTAAGCCATCTAACGCCCGAAGAACAGGACAAGTTTCGGGAGTTGGTAAGTAATTTCGCTGATTTATTTGATGATATTCCAGGATTCACCCAGATCGTAGCACACGAAATTAAATTAACTACGGATGAACCTATACGTCAGCGTCCTTACAAGTACGACAAAGTTAAGGAGGAAATAATAAAATACCATATTGATGAAATGTTAAGAAACAAAATAATAACTCCTATTTCTAGTGCATATGCGAGTCCGGTTGTTTTATGTAAGAAAAATAATGATTTGCCGTTAACTGATCCATTAAGGTACAGGTTCGCTATTGACTACAGAAAGCTTAATAGTATAACAAAATTTCCAACTTACCCACTTCCGGTAATTGATGAAATTCTAAGAAGTATTAAATCGACAAAATACATAACCACCCTAGATTTGACATCCGGATATTTTCAGATAAGCATAAAGCCGGAAGATGTTCACAAAACAGCATTCATAACAAAATACGGTACATATGGCTTTTTGCGTATGCCTTTTGGATTGTCGGGAGCCCCGGCCACGTTTCAGAGGTGCATGGACAAAATTTTAAGGCCGGTAATAGGAAAAAGTACATTTATTTATCTTGACGATATAATTGTTACTTCAGAATCGCTGGAAGAACATATTAAAGACCTTCGAGAAGTCTTTACTCTTTTGAAAGATGCAGGACTTAAAGTGAACATTAAGAAATGTAAATTCGCGGCAAAAGAACTCAAATATTTAGGGTACAAAATTTCTCAAAGGGGGATCGAAACAGATAAATCTAAAGTTATAGCAGTGAAAAATTACCCAATTCCGAATACAGCCAAAAAGTTAGCGACTTTCTTGGGTATGTGCTCATATTATAGAATTTTTATTAAAAATTTCGCAGAAATTGCTGAACCATTGTTAAAGTTGAGAAGGAAAAGAGTTCGTTTTGCGTGGTCTTCAGAAGCAAACGCCGCGTTTGAGAAGTTAAAAGAATCTTTAATTAATGCACCGGTTCTAAAGTTCCCAGAGAAAGACAAGGGTCTAGAAATTTATGCAGACGCATCAGATTACGCAATCGGAGCCGTGTTAACACAAAATAGAAAAGCGATTGCCTTTTTTAGTCGTACATTGAATGATACGCAAAGAAATTATTCGGCAACGGAGCGTGAAACTTTAGCAGTGCTCGCAGCTGTTCAAAAATTTTGTGTATATTTTGGGAGTTCTCCCGTAACAGTATATTCAGATCATGCGGCAGTTACCAGATTATTTTCAGGAAAGAATCTTTCGCCACGCTTAATTCGGTGGACCCTAAAGTTGCAAGAATTTAATCTCATTATCAAACACACACCGGGAAAAGACAATGTAGTGGCCGACGCATTATCTAGAATAAAGTTAGACGAGAACGGCGAGAAAGTAAAAATAGCGATGCTTCAGGCAAAGGTCATTGACTCTCGAGAGACTGTAATAGAAGAAATTGCTAGGGATCCCGAATTCGGAAATATTTATAATTATTTAAAAGACCCAGATAACTTCCAGCATATAGACATTAATGCAATACGAAGCAGAGCACAGAACTATGAAATCATTGATGGTCTCTTATTTTATACTAAAGTTACGAATCAAAATAGTGAATACAGACCAGTCATCCCGGCCAAATTAATTTTAAGTATCTTGCAAGAGCTCCACGATTCGCCTGTCTCGGGCCATTTTGGAATTAGAAAAACAATACAACGCGTACGCGAGGCGGTATATTTTCCGCAATTACAAAAGATAGTTAAAAATTACTGCCAGACTTGTCACACGTGTCAGATAAATAATGACGTAAATTTCCGCCCGGCCGGGTTATTAACTAGTATTGAGTCTAGGTTCCCCAATGAAATAATTGGTATTGACCTCTTAGGCCCCTACCCCAGGAGTCATGTAAATAAGGCACGATTTTTATTAGTCATTGTGGATCATTTCAGTAAATGGGTTGAGTTGATACCACTTAAGCGGGCTTCAGCAAAAGTCGTTGCAGATTCGTTTTTGAACAAATATATTTTAAGATATGGATGTCCAGCGAGGGTGATTAGCGATAATGGTCCCCAGTTTGTAAGCAGTACATTTAAAATGATGTGTGACAAGTTGGGCATTAAGCATATGAAAATGGTACCCTACCGCCCACAATCAAATATAGCGGAACGGGTAAATAAGAATATTGTAAAATTGATTAGAAATTATGTGCAAAAGCACCATTCTAACTGGGATGACTGCGTCGAAGAATTTGCATTCGCCCTCAGAACGGCTAAGCACGAGACAACGAAGAAATCCCCCGCCGAATTGTTTTTGGGCAGGAAGATAATGACCCCCTTAGATAAATTATTTTATGTGAAAGATAGAGCGCCGGAATTTCAAATGGGTGAAATAGAAAAAATGTTGAAGGAGGCAGAAAAGTGCTCCCGGGAAGCGCAAAAGAAACAAAAGATTTACTACGATTCAAAAAGAAGAACCGTAGAATATAAAGTGGGGGAGGAGGTGTTGAAACAAGCCCACGCACTTTCATGCGCAGCAAAAGATAAGGTCGCAAAATTTTGCCCAAGATGGCATGGTCCTTTTGAAATTACAAGAATAGTTGAATGCCGTGCATATTTAAAGAATGAGAAGGGCGAAGAGACTGTGGCAAATTTCGATCAAATTAAACATTATTATCGAAGAGCTAATAATAATATTTTGAAAGACATGTTGCAGGGTCCAGCCTCACAGAATTTTTCTAAGATTCAAGAGCCCCAACCAGGTCCCTCAAAAACAAGAGAACCCAGTTTGAAAAGGAGGTTACCAGAAGAGAGGAAGCCGCAGCCGAAGAAAAGACCACCCCAAAAAGAAAAAAGGACAAACGCTAAGCAACAGTCTCAGCAACCAAAGCGTCTAAGGAAGGAACGTCCAAATGAAAACACTATGAAAGCTCCACCACTACGGAGGGAACAGAACGGCGAGAAGCGAGCCGCCGAAGGTGCCAACCCACAACGAAGGAGCCTACGAGTGCAGGAGAAGGAACGAGCCAGTCTGGAGAGGGAGCAAAGACTTCAGCACAAACGGAAAGCGCCACCCACCATTCGTCCCAACAAGGTGTTTCTGGAGGAAAGAAGATCGACCAAACGAAAGGCAGCCCCAGAGTTTCAATCTAGGAGTAACAAGCAAAGAATAGCCCAAGCCACAGTATATCCAACCTTTCAGGAATGGACAAAAAAACGCCTAAAAGACTGGCAGAAAGATAAGTAGATTCTTTATTTTCTTTTAAAATTCACACAGTTATGTTTCTGATTTAAGTGCAAGTTGCAGATTTAAAAGGGAAGTTACCCGAGTCAAAAGCCGGTTGCCGAAAGCGTAAAGGACACGCTTGAAGGAACAACTTAATTATGCAGCGGAAGAAATTCGAGAGTTCAGTTGAAAAACTGTGAGACTTCGTGAAATGTTCTTTGTAATCCAGAACATGGGATTCATCGATTTTAGTCAAAAGACTCTCTGTAAATAGGAAATTGAATTGTGTTAATTAAAAGCAACTAGTACGTAAGTTGTATAGCAAAACTGTTGTATTATATTTTTCTATGTATAAATAATGAATGCATTTAATGTAAAACTGTTTTCTATGTAATGCATGATTTGTTGTAAGCCTTAAGCACTGGTTTTGTTTATATCGAATATTTTGGAAAAGCGTAAAGGATACGCAAGTTAAAATTAAAATGTAATGTAAAAGCGTAAAGCGCGCTAAATTAGAAAGTGAATATATAAGTGTTATTTAACGCAATGAGCATTTAAAGAAAATTTGAATTGAAGATTGAAAGAATGAATTATATGTATGAAATGCAATTGAAATGTTTGAATGTTGTACGTAGTGTTCTCTGGTTTCACACAAAAGTTTAAAGTTCATTTCATGTTAGAACCTCAGGGCATTTCAGATTTGTTTTAGGGGAAGTCTGAGGTCTTGAAAGTCGAAGAATTAACCCCAATAGAATTGAAGTCAGGTGGTAGTTGTGAACACTTGACAAAGTAAAACTGCGTGTTTTTCACAAACACCACATTTGGCCAGAGAACAAGGGGGAAGTTTTAAAAATGAATGAGTGTAAAATGAATGCGTTTGGCGAAAAGCGCTAATAGAAATTAAAAAACGCGAATACCTAAAGCGCGAATAAAAGTCATTACGGAAAGCATCAGAGGAAGGGAATGTTGTACTTTTCAGGTGAAATGTACTTATAACATGAAATTAAAATTTATTTCCTTCCAGATTGGAAGGAACCAGATAGTATCCAGCCAAATTCCTGATGGATCTTTTTGATGTGAAGACGGAAAAAGATATTCTATGTTAAAATATCTAAGACACAAACAGAGAGTTAAACTAAATTTAAAACTTACAATTGTAAAGGATGGCGAATAGGAAGGAAAATTTAGATTTAGAATTTAGCATCTTCACTAAAAGCCGATTTTAGGCTACTTAGTTTCAGACTACTAAATTCTGGGAGCAACTATGTAGCATTCATTATTTTAATTAACCAAATTATTTTTAGTTTGAACTTTCCTATCGAATTCTCAAAGTTTCAGTTGCTGCCCGAATTTAGCGCGAGTGAGATATTTATGCAAATCGCATATATCTGTTAGCAGTTAAAAGGCAGGAGTTAACGAGGGGAAAGACAGAGCCTTGGATTTATCGCCGTAAGGCTGTGCGCGCAAAGATTTCCTCTGTCTACTGAAAGTTCGCCTTCATAGGCAATTTGCAATTACCAGTGTTTGCTAGTGAAAATTCGCATTTATTGCATTTCACTAAGAGTTAAGCTTCCCTCGCCGTCCTATTTAGAATTTAGTTAGGTATTGAATTTGTTAACACACTTTAGTTTAATATTATTTTAGTTCAGCCCAAGTAGTGGCTTACTCTCGATTTGAAGAGTTGTAAATATTTGAATAAAGGGTCACTTTTAAACCCTCCTTCTGACTTTGTAGTTTCTGCAACACTAAAGGACATAGCCTAGATTCGCTCACTGTCCTCCACATAAGGTTTCACAGTTTATGCTTACGAAGAAAATCAAGAGATTGAAGGAAGAACCTTATAAACATTTTTTTTTAAATCTAACTATGTAGTAATGTAAAAATGTGTAAAAATTGTGAAAAAGCAAACTGTTGTAATGTGAAAAATGGTTGTAAATTACTAAGGACTGTAAAAATTTTTTAGTCAATTTAATTTATGAAGTGTTTTTGAATTTTAATTTAAAAGAAATTTTATTTTTTTAAGTGCATAGACGAGATTGGTACTTTTAGCAGGTTTCGATATTCTTTATGGCTGATTAGGCAGTAAGGCACAGTGACGAACTGTAATAAGAAATAAGGAGGCAAAATATGCCAAAAATGAAAAAGAGATATTTACATCATTCGCTGTCTCGTCATCAGGACTATAGAGTCATTAGATTATTTTGAAGCAAGAGACATGAAAGATGAGCAATGCTCTCACCGGGACTCAAACCTGGACCTCTCGAATACGCGCCGAGTGTACTAACCGTTACACCACGAAGGCATGCAAAAAAGGAGGGAGAAAATAAGTTATATATGCCCCCTTTTAAAGTGTGATTGGGGCTTAAGAGATCCACTGACCAAAAGAATCAGGTTCAGGTGGAAATGCAGTTGGACACCCAATGTTTACTATAAGTAATGTAGGTATAGTCCCACTACACTTCGGTTTATTTTTAAAATTAATATTCAAAATAGTACATAGTATAATATAACACATAATATAACAGTATAAATAGTATGTCAATATTTTGATTGATATCATATCTATTAGATATAATTATAGAAGTTATAATAGGTATAATAATAGTAGGCTAACATTCATAATAGGCTAACAGTCATAATTTATAATAGTTCCATGAGATAAAGTTTATTATATGAATCTGTATCTTCTTCCTCTTCTTTTTCTTTTTACTATATCATTATTATTGCAAGGGTTTGTTTTTAAGATAATTAGATAATAAATGTTTTAGATGAATTGCAGCTTCAAAAATGAGTTTTGGCATTAATTACTTTGGTGCTCACATAAATTTTTGCCTATTGAAGATAGATATTTGATTGTATTTTCTATTTTATATTTTAAATGTTTGTTGATAAATGCAAAACGAAGGAAGGCATTGATATTTGAATTAGGCAATTTAATATGAGTTGACTTTGTTAAGGGACATTGAGTAATATAATGGATTGGATCACCTTTATTTCCACATACACATTGCTCAGAGTTTGAGATGTTGAATCTGAAGAAGTATGTGGGAAATGGCCCATGTCCAGTTAAAAAGCGGTTAATATATAACCATTGACCATTGTACATGTATCATTTACATGAGGTGCTCTTTGGTGCGTATATTTATTGTTGTCCATTCTTCTTCCCACATTTGGAGGCTGATTTTATGTAGATGTTTCTTGAGGTATGGTTTCGGCTAGGAGATTTTCTTGAAGGGATATTATTATTGTTGGTAGTAGCTGATTTGGCTGCTGAATCGGCTTCTTCGTTACCAAGAACTCCGACGTGAGCCTTTATCCGATAAATGTTTGGTGCTTTTTTGAGGATATTGGATCATTTTGTTAAAAATATCTTGAATTATTTCAGATGTGTGTTTGGGATTTTGTACAGCTAGTATTGCTGATTGACTATCTGAGAAAATATTGATTTTTTGTAAATTGTTATCGGTTGAGTATTCTATTGCCATTCGAATTGCGTGTAATTCTGCTTGGAAGATACGTGACCAAAAGAATCGTCATCCACCACCTTTTCGGTTGCCACTGTAGATTCATTAGGATTTTTTTTAAGCAGGAGATGTGAAAAATGTCCCCCCAACGAATTGGGGATCTCTCGAATACGGATCGAGTGTGCTATCGTTACACCACGAAGGCATGCAGAAAGGAGGAAGAAAATTGCTTCAACGAAAGAAGTAAGCAAGTAAAGTAACCTGTTTTTGAACTGACAAGGATACAAATTAAATATAAAAAATTCAGAAATAATCATCGGAATACAATAATCTCAGAAAACGAATCAAGGTAATCTGTGTGCTCATCAGTCGAATGCCTACAGGTCAAAATAAGGAGTGCAAAAACTTGTAACATAAAAAAAAGAGGTAAATTCGAAACGATTTCAAAATAATCTTCAAATTTAAAAAATAATTCAGTAGATCTAATTCAAAAACAAAACTTACAAAAATAATAATTCAACGCTCGGAAGAAACAAGCCCATATGCAATTTTTTTAATTCAAAATTGAAGAAACAAAACTAAAGGCAAATATTGAAAACATACAGGCCGGGTTAAAAAATAAAAGCATAATTTACAAAGAAGCAAAAAGCTTAGAATCTAATTTTTTTTTAAATTTTAGTGGACCGAGTTCAAAAATATGTAAAACAAAAGTAATCCATCATACGATATCATAGTGATATAACGGGTGATTAGTGCGGGTTTTAAGCTACACATATTTTAAATGAATCATTACAATTGGCGAAAGGGTATTTCTACCGTTTAGAAATTTGCTTAGGAGACATGTTCGTATTAACCCTATTTAGAACTTGAAAGCTTCTTTATAAAAATTGTAAAAAGTTATCAAAATCCGATATTTCATTGTCTTTCGACTTGAATTGAAATTGTTTTCTTGCTTCTCGGTCTATTTTTTCGAGAACAACATTTAAGAACATAGCATTAGAGAATTTATCTTCTTCGAAATCCAAAATTTTCAGTAATTTAAGATTTTTATTTATACATACTTTGTCAGAAACGTTCTAGTAGAGGTCATAAAAAATAGAACACTGCACTTACCAAGTAATGATCCTAGCAGCTATCAAAGTAGTTCCCTTGGTTATTTGTACACAACTGCCAACGTTTCTGGAGATCTCGGAAACAAGCAGGGAAATCTTCAACTGCGATGCTCATTTGCACAGACCGTTGGATGTCTGCAATAATCTTGATGAAGCTTTCCTTTCAATCACTTATCACTCACGAAAACAAGAAAAAATCACAATAATCTTTGACACAAATGGGGAATCACGTCTGGCTCTATCCAATAGTCGAGCAGAAAATTTTCGTCTTTCCTTTTTCTGTTTATCTGTTAGTGAGTGAGGGACGATTCTTGCATTAAATTTCCATTTCCCTAAATCTTCGCGTAAAACCTTATACCACACATCACGATTCAAATTCAGCTCTTCTGATATCATACGCACAGTTACTCGACGGTCTTCTTGTAATAACTGCCTTACGCGCTCCACGTTTCCACCGGTATGCCCTATAAACGGGCGACCATCTTTAGAATAGTCTTCCACCAAATCTCTGCTTTCATGAAATCTTTTGTGGCAGTCGAAAACAAGACTTCTTGAAAGTGCCTCTCCTGCACATGCTTTCTTAATCACGTTCCAAGTTTCACTAGGGGTTTTCCCGAGCCTAACGCAGAACTTAATGTTCAATCCTTTCTCACAATCGGCATCCAATGTGTCACTTTAATGAATGGGCCAACAATCCGAATAGTGTATTGCTAAACCTAGTAAGTTTGCTTGGAAACATGGCCAATGTCATATCAAGTGGGAATACATACCAGGTAACACAAAAACATCTATTCCTTTTTAATACTGCAAAAACAGACATTAAAAAAAATTGTCCTGGAACGTTTCTGACAAAGGACGTATTATCTAACAAGTTTCAGCCAAAGACCTTCATCATGGACCAGGCCAAAGACCTTCATCAACTTTTCAATCTATCGTGTTTGATAGATTGAAAACTGAGAATGTTTATAATATGACAGTTAACAATAACTCTTTTGTTTTCGTACTTATGCTTCTGAGGTTTCTGTAATTTTTGCTTCTCGTTTTAGTGACCCAAGTGGATAGTAAAGCTTTCCGTTTTCAGAAAGCTCTCAATTTTCGCCAGTTAGGCCTGTAAAGTGGCTTTTAAGCAAGTTTCACTCCTCAAATTTCCCACTGAAAATTGGGTATTTTCGGAAGTTGTACTGACATTCTTTTTAATTCATAATTATTGCTTGAATTAAAATGAGTAGAACTGTCAGTATTTTGATTTATACAGAGGCTGTTCGCACATTTTTTAGACTATTTTGGTAAGCGGTAATAAAAAATCGTTTGCTGCAAAAGAAGTAATTGCAATTGAACTATGTTTTTAAAAGTCAAAATTATCGACTGTGGCTCGAAAGTTTTGTTTTTATTCAAAATGGCGAATTTAACGAAGCAGTGGTTCGAAGGCTACATTGACGCTCTTTCCGAAGAGAAATATGCCTACTCCGTTATCCAAAAGCGATGTGAGAGTCATGGTTTTGTGATATCTAAAGCGTCGATAGGTAATATCATCAACAAAGGAAAAAACGTCAAATTCGAGCCTCGAGTGGGACAAAAATTCCAAGCAAGTATCCAATGAAAAAGCGGACATCTTCGACTATTGCAAAGGTACGTTGTTTAATGTTAAAAGAAAATTCCCCTAGTGAAAGAACAGTTGCAAAATCATTAAAATGCTCAGTGTCCACTATAAACAAAATAATAAACGTTGATTTAAATAAGAAAGCGAAAAAACGCAATGAAAAATCTTCTTCCGAAGCATATCGCTCGACCCAGGACACGTTGCAGAATTCTATATGAGAAACACTTATCCAAAGAAAAATGGAAAACAATTGTCACAATAGATGAAGCATGGGTGTATTGAAATGATTGTAACAAAAAAAGAGCCATTTAGTATCATGAAAGGGGAGAAAAAATTTAAGTACATGGTTCAAAGAATCGAAAGAAATTTTTTCTAAGGGATTCATGATTGTTGCTGGTTTTTCTTATAACGGCAAGTTAAAAATAAAGAGAGTGCAAAAAAATGTCGAGATGAACTCCAAATACTCTCAAGGACATATTTTATCGCCATATTTTACCCACAGTGCCATCCATCTCTTAATACTCCATCAGGACAATGCTAGCAGTCACACATCAAAATCCACTGTAAATTTGCTAAACGAAATCGAACAAAAAACTGATATCAAAGCCATACCCTTCACTGATATCCCTACTAAATTTCCCGATGCGTCACCTATGGACTTTTGTGCTTTCGAACTTTTAAATCTGCATTATCCAAACGTTGTCCCAAAACCCTAACAGGACTCTGGAAAGCTGTTCGGGAGGAATGGGATAGAATACCACTTCTGACACTTCAGAAGGCATTATTATCCTGGAAATTGCGGTGTCGAAAGATAGTTCAGAATAAAAGATGTCAAATAGAACATTTAAAGCACAAGAATTTTATGTAATTTAGTTTTGTGAATACAACATACATCGTCTTAAAAATGTGCGAACAGCCTCTGTGCAACCAGAATTGGTTTCACTAATTTTAAGTTTTATCTTATCTATCTTAAGTGTATTAATAAAAGTTTTTGAATTTACTTCTGATTTTGCAACTCTTCATCTTGTTCGGATATATATATATATATTTGTTTTTCAGTTTCTTTATAATCGCTTTCGCTGAGAACTCTGTAACTTTCCTTCTTTAGAACTTCGAATCTTTTCTTCCAAGTTTCAAAATCACATCCAACTGAGCATGCAGTTCGGCAATATTAGTGTTAGCTTAGTACATAGTAATCTTCTTCAACTGTCCCTTTGTGTTGCCACATTTTCGGTCAACCGGTTGTAATGTCGTCAAGATTAAAACCTGTTTAATTTAATACACTGGTAAGCCCCCGGTTCGCTAGGACCAACTGTACGGAGGTGTTAAGGCATATGCACAAGGAACCGTAATTGAAAATTTAAATGTAATAATAGCGAGGCATAGCCTTGCCTAAGTAAACTCTGCTCGTCGCTGGAACTTCCTGTCTTGAGCAGATAGAGAATCCGTTCCAACTCTCTTGAGCTATAAGGCGTACATAGACAAGTTGGTGGAGGCGTTACGTCACACATTACGTAAGAGTATCTTTACAGATCTTTTAGAATAAATATAACTTCTAACTATATATCAGATCTGGAAACAGTATAAAAAGTTATAATTCGTAATATTTACAAAAGCTCACTATTATAAAAAAAGGTCACAAAAAGGTTTAAGAAAGGCGATTGTTTTAAAATTCCAAACGTAAATATTTGGTTTATTTACAACATTTTTGTAAAGCAAGTGCAGTGCAGTGCTAAAGAGTATTGAAAACTTTGCAGCGCTGAAGAATGTCGTAAATAAAGTTGCAGTGCTAAAGAATATTGCAAACGCTATTTTAAAACAAATTCATTATACATTTCACTAATTTAGCTTTTATATGCAGTATACTGTATAGGATATACAGTATATATATGTATATATATTTAAACCAAGGAGGACTGAAAATTCTATAAATTATTTTTAATTCTGAAAATTTCAATTTCAATTGAAAATTCAATGTTGTTTTTAAATTGAATTTCCGTTGCTTCGAGACGTAATATGGAGAGTTTTCTTTTTATAATTTATAGTGAATTATTGCTTTATTACTTTGCAGCTTTAGCGCAAGTCTTGGGCTTATTAATTTACTTTTAATTACTTTCATTATGAATATAAATTCAAACTAATAGCAGCTTTAGCGCTATTTTAATAACAGCCTGCTCTCTGTGTATTATATCTCGAAGAAACTTTGTAGTTTTGTCGCCAATTTAGACTAAACTTTCTTCAATAGAAAACTACTTATTACGACAACCCTTTGGCTTCCATCTCTTAATACGTACTTGCATACCAGTCATTTGGTTTTAAAATTTCGAAGGCAAGTTGGTTAATTTTTGCTTTCTAGTTTGATTTTTAAATTTTTTTTACTACAAATTTATGGATATTTCTTTTAATCTGCTTATAATTTTTAAAATTTGTTCTTGAATGTACTTTTGTTTTCACTTTTGTATTTGAAATGAATAGAGAGTGTAGGGGATATGTCTTCTAAAGTAAGCATCTCGTTCAGATCAATTGTTTTCTTAGTAAAAAATTTTAATTTTAAAGATTATTTGCTTTTTAACAGGATTCTTTTGGTTTAGTGACTAATATCTTTATTTTGATTGAGTATCAATTAGTGATTTGAATCTAGCAAATAATTTGATGCTTACTTGGAAGTAAGATGAAACACTCTCTCTTATTTTGGTTACTGTTAATGGATGGTAGATTGGTTTATCCCCTTGGTAAGTCGATTAATGTGCTATCAATAACAGTTATTGGTTTTTCAATACCTAAAAAGTTTACTTTTGATTTTGGCATTTTTGCGACTTAGTTTTTCTTTTACTGTGTTCAAAACAAGGAGGACTGAAAATTCTGTAATTTTTTTTTTAAATCCTGAAAAATACCTTTTCAATAAAGTTTTTAAATTGAATTTCCGTTCCTTGGAGATGTAATATGGAGAGTTTTCTTTTTATAATTTATAGTGAATTATATGCATATATATAATTACAAAACAATTTTTTAATAACATAAACATTTCTAGTATATTCCCACATCAAGCTGCTGAAAATTATCAATAAAGACATAAAGTAAGTAATTTAGAGCCATTTTTTTCACAAGGACCAAAAATTGAAATTCATAAGTAATAAATTTCATATAATCCTATAAATGAAAAAAAAATTAAATACACATTATCCCGATTAAAAAAAATCAATGAAATGTAAAGAAAAAAGAACGAAATAGGAGAGAAATTCGTACACTTATACAGGAATCTGACCAAGCATTTCATGTTACGTTCTCCAAAAAATATTACAGTTTCACATATAATTTCACTAAAAGTATTTACATATGTACAAAATTCGCAACAATATATGTACAAATGTGTTAGTTATTACATTACACACAGCTTCATATTCTCCGTAAACTCTTTCATTCCTAGCATTAATAGATTTTTTTATAGTTACACATAGGGTGTACTATAAAAAAATACATAAAGATTCCGCAGCTAAATATCAAATTTATCAGACAATAAAGCAAACTTCAAAGGACAGAAAGAATACTTATTATTAGCGTGTATGTAGGAATTTTGTCTGAAAATCTTTCTGCTGGAGAATTCTTTCAGGTTTTTTATAAAATATTCATTTATTGCTCTTATTTATTGCAGATGTTCTCCCTAATAAAAACTGCTGCCATCATCTAACTGGTAATAACTGGACTCCTCGCAGATGAATGAGAATTTGTTCCCATTATTATCGAGATCCTTTTGCATTTAATGTAATCATGTTAAAAAGTCGTTTTAGATTTCTTCATCGATTCGAATTAGCTCAGTGATTAAGGCCTATGTCCAATTACTTAGCTAATGCTAACAGGTATCTGAATTAATGGTTTTGTTATTTTCTATTTTTCATAGCCAATCGCATCAGAGGTAAACGTTTTTGCAATGGATTTCTGGTTTCTTTGCGAGGCTTAGCTTTTGTTTTGAGCTTAGTTACTGTCTTCTTCGAGTAACGTTAGCGTACAGAACCGTTTTCTCGTCTTAAGTCCCAATATGTTCCGGGAAAGTTTTCAGTTTATTTCACGTGAATAGATAAAAGCACATCAATGAGCTTTGCCAATCGTTTTCAAATGTGATTTGTTGTGGAACACACGGGAAATTTTCTATAGTTATTCCTTCAAATAAAGATTATTATTCACTTCATACACTGAAATTATTTCTCTGTCGGTGATATGTAAATTTCCTCAATCTGTATTTTCAATTCATGACTTTGGTCACCCATTTTTTAAGCTTCTCTTCAGGATTAAGAGTTCTGTTATCAGGACTTGTGTTTCTTTTAATTGATTTCGGAAACATAACTATAGTCCTGAGTAGGAACAGGGAGTTTACTAAAAGCTATGTTCGTACGTGTGTAGAAGATACAACAAAGATAAGGAGGGCTCAAATTCCCCTTTATTTGCTTATCGATTTTACATACGTTCCGAACTTCGAGATACAAAGACCAACCACTTGTGGTCTGAACGTAAAAGAATATAAGACTACTAACTAACTAAAATTTAAATAAGAGCTAACATTTAAAACTGACACAGATGACTAGCACTAAGACTGGCCTTTTAAATGACTACATCTGTAGTACGCAAACTGCGGAAAACTACGATATGTCTTTAGCTTTCAAGAGGGTTAAACTTCGGGCCTTAAAGGCGGACAGTAACTGATGGCGAGCTTGCGTAAAGAATCGTAGCAAGAGGTCTCTCTCTCTCCTTCCTTCTAGTCTTGGCAAAAAGCCACAACTTAAATACTTAAGCGTTAGCAAATACCATTTGCATAAACATATTCAAACGTTAATTCTGACAGGAAGTGGAAAATAAGAGATGAAAGTAAAGTTTTAAAATAAAATAAATGTTAGTGATAGAATCTTTTTTTTTTCTTTCGAAATTTAACTTTTATTGGCAATAACTTAAATACTTTTTGACATTCATTGATAGCATTTGAGTATATTAAAAAAAAAGTTCTTCCAATTTTTAATGTCCTGCAACATTTCCATGCAAACGAAACTCGTTCAGCATGTATGATACGAAGAGTATGAAGCTTATCTCGTGGCGTCATTGACACACGAATGAAAAGAACGAAATTTTAATTCAGTGGAATTGAAAAGGATTAGAGACTGGTTCTTGATATCAAGATTGTAATAATCTCCAAACCTTCATAACGTTTCTTCTTCTTCAGAAGCATAAAATGTTCAAAACGTTTGAAGACTTAGAAATGAATTATCATTATGTCTCGTAAAATACTACAAAGAAAGGGAAAACCGTGTAAACACACTTTTATTTGACTTAACAGAAGGAGCCACTTGTATTTACAAAATATAGCCAGCAATATTATAGCTAACTTAAATTATTCAAAATTTACTAAAAAATTTTTAACTTGTAAGGTATTTCTCCTGCCTTCCTCGCATACCTTCGTGGTGTAGTGGTTAGCACGCTCGACGCATATTCGAGAGGTCCGTGGTTCGAGTCCCGGCTCAATTTCATCTTTCATGCTTCGAAAAAATCCTAATGTCTCTACAGAACTAAAAGGTGGTGGATTTTGATTCTCCACCACTAGGATTTGGCGATTGGGTCCCCTAATCCCCAGTCGCCCTTTAAAAGGGGAAGCATATAAGGTATTTCATTTGCCTTCTTTGCATACGTTCGTGGTGTAGCTGTCAGCACGCTCGGCGCGTCTTCGAGAGGTCCTTGGTTCGAATCCTGGCGAGGGCTTTGCTCATTTCTTCATGTCTCCTGTTTTAAAAAAATAGCTAATGTCTCTACAAGGTGTGTTTTTTTTTTTTTCAAATGGAACTTCTTTAAGCGATTTCGTTTTTTCGTAATTTCAAGTAAGCAATATTTTGTGAAAGGTTAATATTTCCCCAAATTTTTGTCTTTAAAGCTGCATACTTTTTATAGATTCGTTTATAGCTGTGTAAGTTTCAACTGAATTATATTCGAAGAATAATGATACATAAAGATCAGAAACATGTAAAATTTATTTCATATATTTTATTAATATTATGTCATAAAATGAAAATTGGATTTTTTTATATACTAGAAATTTACAAAATAAATATCACTGATTATAATGTAGGGATTTATATTTATTTGAAATAACCAGTTAAATTTAATTTTACGTTACTTTCCTATGAGCCTTCATTCTCCTAATTATCAGTGCCATCATATTTAAATTTGGTAGCGCGCGTAAAGAATGCAAATTCTACCAGTGGGAGAAAAAGTTTAAGTATCGATGTTATAGTAGCGAAAGTGAGTGAGTCTGGGAAAACTCTGTGCGTGTTTGTAACGCAAGCTTCGGCTTAGCATTTATTGCCGGTTAGACGTGGCTTAAACAGCTATTATCTTGCTGCCACTAGACGCATCTACGCGCTCTAGAATACAGGATTGATTGAGCCCTGTAGTTTAATTCTACGACTTGTGAATATCTCCAATTTTGAGTTTGATTCTACTGTTTCAGTTACCGCCCAAGCAGAGGCGTAGTATGTTAGCGTCAAATTGACGCTTTGTAAATAATTTAAAGAGTTTAATAAAGGGTAGTTTTAAACCTCCTTCGGTGCAGTCACTGTTCTTCAGATTCTACACAACAGCTAGACAGTAGAACGTTACATCCAAAAGAACACGGTTTTTAAAATTGTAATTTAAGTGGAGAAGCATCTTTGAGACTGCTCATTAAAATGCTCGCGTTTAATGTTTTGAAATACGAGGCGTATTCGTAAACTAAGTACCTTTTTGAAAAAAAAAATAGTAAAACAATTTCTTCGAATCCAATTTTATTTTTACATGAAAATACATGTCTTAAACTATTTTTCAACATAGTTTCCGCCAATAATCAAACACTTGTCATGGCGGGTGACCAGTTTTTGTATACCATCGTCAAAGAAACTTCCCGCCAGTTTCGATAACCACGACTCCACAGCATTTTTCCTGTCATCGTCAGATCCAAAGCGCTTGCCACCGAGCTCGCGCTTCATGTGCAGGAACAAGTGACAGTCGGACGGCGCCGAGTCCGTGCTGTACGGCGGGTGATCGAACTGCTCCCAACGAAACTGTCGAATTAACGATTGAGTGACACCAGCAGTATGGGGCCGAGCATTGTTACGGAGCAACACAATTCCTTTACTGAGCATTCCTCTTCGTTTGTTTTGAATGGCACGCCTTAGTTTTGTTAAAGTCTCACAATATCGTGCCGCATTAATGGTTTCACCTCTGGGAAGAAATTCAGTAAGCAAAACGCCTTTTCTATCTCAGAAGACAGTGCACGTGATTTTTTGTGATGACATTGTCACTTTGAACTTTTGTTTTTTCGGAGAATGAGTGTGTCTTCACTCCATCGATTGTCGTTTCGATTCTGGTGTGAAACGACACACCCAAGTTTCATCCCCTGTCACAATTTGGTTTAAAAGGTTTTCTCCCTCATCACTGTGCCGCGTGAGAAATGTCAGGGCACTACCGAGTCGCTTTGTTTTGTGAACATCGGTGAGCATTTTTGGAACCCATCGGGAACACAGTTTACGATAATTCGAGCGGTCGGACACAATTTCGAACAAAACAGTACGTGAAATTTGTGGAAATGCCTCTGAAAGAGTTGTCATTGTGAAGAGTCTGTTCTCATCAATTGCTTCATCGACTTTCCTTACCAAATCATCGGTGACAACAGAAGGCCGACCACTCCGAGCCTCGGCGTGGACATTTGTTCGACCTCCATTAAACATTCTTACCCACTTTCTCACCATTCCATCACTTATCGCGTATTCACGGTAAACTTCTGTCACTTGACGATAAATTTCGGCCGGTTTAACATTCCTCGCGTTCAAAAATTTAATCACGGCACGAATCTCACAGACAGCGGGAGAACTAATTGTCTTAAACATTTTGAATGTGCACAGCAAACTGAAAACACAACATAGAGCAACCAAAATGGCGACAATTGAAAGTCAGTGAACAAAAAAGACTAGTGCGCATGCTCGGGACGCCTACCACAGCGCTGCGACGGCGCTAGAATGAAACGGTACTTAGTTTCCGAATACGCTACGTATCTTATTACTGTAAATGAGCCGTTTCATACTAGCTAAAAGCTGTAGAAAAAAATATCTGATACACGGCACTAAATATTAAAACAGGGGTTTAATGTAGTATACTTTTAACTTCAACAAAGAGCTGAATAGTGCTTTGAGGGCAAAGTATCTTGAAAAGGAGAGGTATATAATAATAAAACAAAAATCATTGCTAATTACAAATAAGTGCGCTCTTAATGTCATGTTATCTATTCTGTTGTGGAAATAATTCAATAAAAATAGCTTTATATCAGGCGCAAAGTGAAGAGATTTTCCTGAACCCAGAAGTGGACAAATCAATTTTCGTTGAGGAAAGAAAACTTTTTTTTTGAAGCATAATTCTTTATGTCAAACAATTAATACTCTTGAGTTGGATTTTTTTTTTTTCAGTTGTTCAAGAGGTGCACTGTAAAACCTAAAGACCTTCACGGTTTCAAACGATTTTAGAATCGTGGAGGTTGGACCATTCCCTGCTTTGGTGACGTCTTCCTTTTGTGAAAACCAGTTTTCAAACCTTTTCCCTGCGTCGACGCCTTTTAAAAGAACAGCTTCTTTATCGAACCCCTTGCATTTTTCTCTATGATATACAGCACTCAATATAACAACAATGCAAATAATTGAACATAAATAACTTAAAGATAACCGTTAAACTAAGAATGTCGACAAAATTATGAAAAAAATGGTTTATTTTTAGTCCAAAGGGGCTTTGTCCCTGAAGGACTATTGTTTTCGTTTTGCGATTTTGCGTCGGAAACATTAAAAGTCTGTATCACTTTTCAAACTGTTGCCACAAAATATTGCAGCCCTGTATTATATTGAAAGAAATTAAATAATGAAGAATGTGCATAAATGTATGTATGCTTCTCGCATTGTGATAAAACGACGGTACCTAAAGCCATCGAATTTTGAATGCCGTCATCCTGCCGCGAATATGGGCATCTGGAAGCCCAAATTTGAAATTTGGAATTTGTTTTATGAACGATTTCATATTTTGTAACACTTTAACGGATTTTTGATTAACAAACTCAAAAATTTAAAAGCCAGCAATGGCCACGTCGTACAAAAAAAAAAAAAAAATCTCCAACGCGCGAGACTGTGTAAAGGAAATGTTAAAGATATGCTCAGTTTAAAATTATTTTGCGATATTGTTCTTTAACTGAATTTTATGGTTTAAGTGCAAAGACCATGGTATTTAATAAATAAATGTAACACACAAAACGTTAAAAAACGCCCCTTTGGACGTAATTTAAAATCTGAAACCTTTCAGATTTTTTTTATTGTTATTTTTTGCATTATTATTACATTTAATTTTACAAATACAAATTATTTTTTAGAAATAAAAACCACAATCTCTAATTTGCCAGAAGTTCGATTTTAATGAATGTGATTGTTGAGCTTGATATATTCAAGCAATGTTTCTAGTATCTAGCATAAAATTGCTTAATTTAATTCTCAAATTACTTCCTTTAAAAATATTCAACATATTTCTTGTTTTCGTAGCAAATTACTGACATCACTAAAACCTGCTTCCACTACGTAAGAAAAGGGAAGAGTCATGAGCCCTGGTTCGGTAACAACTTTTGTTTTGTGATATTTCTGAAGGATTTCTTTTAAAATTTTAAAACTTAGTTAACACTGTGCTTGAACACCTTTAAACCAGTTCAACTCTTCTTGCATAAGAGTATCAAGATAACATATGTCGCAGTTTTAGTGTATATTTTCCTTTACATTCATGTCCATAAATTAAGGATAATTCGGAGTCACGCGGAAATCGAACTCTAAAATAAATATGTCACCTGTAAAATCATTACACACATCTTCAAGAATCATATGCAAATTTCAGGAAGTAACCAGATGACACCGATTGTACGTCACAATGACGAGAGTGTAATACAGTGATATAAAATGAATACAGGCAAAGAAGTCAAATTGTTCGCAGGCGCTTTATAAGCATTTCGGTGCAATAACCGAATAGTTATGACACAAAGGACGCATTTGGATGATTTTTTACGTGGTAGAATGATCGGCCGTCTGGAATGTGGGCGTACCCAACTGGAAGCATCAGACGAACTTGGAATTGCCCAGAGTGTCGTCTCCAGGCTTTGGCAACAATTCCAAGGTGATGGTAATGTGAGTAGACGTTACAGCACAGGTCGGCCCAGAGTTACAACGCCGAATGAGGACCGATATTTGGCAGTTACTGCCAAAAGAAACAGGCGGAGCACAGCCTCAGACCTGTCTCGTCGGCTCTCTTCGGCCACTGGTACGACAATTTCGTGGCAGACCGTGTACAGACGCTTAGGGCAGAGTGGTCTATAGGCTCGTACACCTGTCAGATGCGTTCCACTTATTGCAACTCA
Source organism: Stegodyphus mimosarum (assembly GCA_000611955.2). Classification (NCBI taxonomy): domain Eukaryota; kingdom Metazoa; phylum Arthropoda; class Arachnida; order Araneae; family Eresidae; genus Stegodyphus; species Stegodyphus mimosarum. Next base: position 427,601 of record KK113548.1, on the reverse strand, counting down.
CTGTCGCCTGCGGTTAGCCTGGAGTAGAGAGCTTGCATTGTGGACACCGCATCAGCGGGCTTGTGTGATGTTTTCCGACGAGTCCAGGTTTAGCTTGCAGTCTGATCCTCCCCGGACTTTCATATGGAGAGCTCCAGGTAACCGTTACCACCAAGAAAACATCATCGAACGACACCGTTACGGTGGTGCAGGAGTGCTCCTTTGGGGTGGAAGTATCCAGGGTTCCAGAACTGACTTGCATGTTCAAATTGGAACCATGACCAGCCAACCATGACGCCCGTCCTCACCGTGCAAACATCGTAAGCGTGCATGGGACATGCTTGGCCGACGAGTTGCAGCCCGTCAGTTGCCCAGACTGGTGTTTCACTCAGCGTTACTAAAATAACGAAAACGCACATAGTCACGAAGTCACTAAAAACACTTTCAGCTACGCGAAAACTAGCTTTCTACTTTTCTACTCTTCTTATGATGTTCAACGGAAAAAAAAGTCTTTCCTTTAAAATACGTCTATATCAAAACTTTACACTCGTGCGATGAATATTAGTTTTAATGAGCAGAATCTACTGATCACATGAACAGAAACTTTTATTTTCGATAGAAGCACTATGATAACTTAGCTTGTAAGTTTTATCCCACGTTTTTAACAGTTATCTTTAGTTAAAGCTACTTTCCTGTCCCTCCTATTTTCAGCTTACAATTTCCTACCAGAATGTGTTTTTAGAATCGCGTTTAATGCAAATGAGTAAGAGCAGTATTTAAGGCGAAGTTCCACTGACTTCGAGAGACGGAATCAGAGTTTCTGACTAGCGCGCGTTTGCCTTTTGGCTACGCTCTCTAAGCTGTTACGACGCTCGGTCGTTTGACAGGCCCTTGATAGCTTCGCTAGCTTATTCGATATTTAGGGGCCAACTACTTAGAATTTTGATAGCTTCGGCTATATCTCTTTAGTTAAGCATTTTTAAGTCTTAATTCTGATTATTTTGAGTTCAAGCTCAAGTGGAGGCTTTGCTGTACGCTCTGACAGAGGGGCCATCTGTCAATTCTTATTTTCAGCAGTAAAGGGTAATTAACTCTTCTGGAGTTTACATCTCTGTTTCTGAACTAAAGCGATTATTCGCTTAGGTGTTCATTACGTTCCTCCACATTTAATTGTTAAATAAAAAGGTGGAACCCCAGAAGTTTACTAACACTTCCTCACGGTATTAATACCTGTTTTGTTTTCTCTCTAAAAAAGTCTATTTATCATATAAATTTTAATCTTATTTATAACATCTGTGAAAATTCAGACAAGAAAAAAAAAAAGATATTAAAAATGATCAAAAGAAAGAAAAGAAAATCTGAAAGGTTTCAGATTTTAAATTACGTCCAAAGGGGCGTTTTTTAACCATTTTGTATGTTACTTTTATTTATTGAATATCAGGTTCTTTGCATTTAAACCATAAAATTCAGTTAAAGAACAATATCGCAAAATAATTTTAAACCTAGCCTATCTTTAGAATTTCCTACACACACTCTCACGCGCTGCAGATAAAAATGTTTTTTTCTGTACATCGTTGCCATGGCCCGCTTCGAAATCCTCGAGTTTGTTCATCAAAAATTCGTTAAAGTTTTACAAAATATGAAATCGTTCATAAAACAAATTCCAAATTTCAAATTTGGGCTTCCAGATGCCCATATTCGCGGCAGGATGACGGCATTCAATATTCGACGGCTTTAGGTACCGTCATTTTATCACGATGCGAGAAACATACATACATTTATGCACATTCTTCATTATTTAATTTCTTTAAATATAATACAGGACTGCAATATTTTGTGGCAACAGTTTGAAAAGTGATACAGACTTTTAATGTTTCCGACGCAAAATCGCAAAACGAAAACAATAGTCCTTCAGGGACAAAGCCCCTTTGGACTAAAAAAGGAAAGTTTGTTCTTTTAAAGCGAAATGTTATTATATTTTGAAAAATTGGAAGGGAAATAATAATAATAATAGAGAAAATTTTAGAATTTCTTTTTTTTTTAAAGGTTAACTGATTTTGTTTTAAACAAATCAAAATTATGTATACACTCGTGCAAATGTTACTGTAATGCAGTTTATATTTCATGGAAAAGACGCTGCAGTTTTATTATGTAACAATCTGCAGAATGCTGTGTTAGAAAATATTAGCTTACTGAAGAGCAACAATTTATGTCATTCTCCCTCAAAATGAATATACCGGTAAAACTGCATATTATGGGCCAGTTTGGCGCATTTTCGAAAAGTCGCCAAATCGGTTATTTTCACGCGTTTTAGAATATCACTAATCGCCATATTAGATGATTGCGAATTTGAATGATTCCCGTAAACATGTAAAAAATTGATCATGTAAACTTGCAAATATATCTAAAACAGAAGTGCAAGCAAAACGACGATAAAGTATTTGAAAGTGTATAACTATGTATTTTATGGCATCAACAATATTAACACATTACCGACCGGCCGTCGATTAATCGACGTTTGCTCCCTAGCGCTTACCGACCGGTCGTCGATTAATCGACTTTTGATCTTTCTGTTAGATTTGGTTAGGTTAGATTGACAAGTAGCAAGCAGCAAGCATTCTTTATTCAGATATTAGATTCAGATTAATCGACGACCGGTCGGTAATGTGTTAAAACTTTTCATAATATATACCATTTTTAAGACAGTAAGTAACGTTTAAACGTTATGGAGTAAACGTTTTAGCACGAAATTTAAGAAGTTGTAATAATTAGTAAATGAGCAATAAATGATTGGAAAGCATTGATTCATATTTAATCTAAAACTGTAAACAAAATGCAGAAGAAAAACAAGATAAAATTCAAAATTTCGATCTACTGAAACATGTGCAATAGTATAGTAAAAAAAATAAAAAGTTGTTAAACAATTTTAACTACGTAATTTATATTTTTACAATAATTTTTTATTTATAATAAATAGTAGAAACTCGCATTCGTTTATATCCACACTAAACTTGTAGAGACATTAGAATTTTTTTTGGAAGCAGGAACGATGAAAAATAAGCAACGCCTTCGCCGGGGATCGAACCACGGACCTCTGAAATACCGGCTCAGTGTGCTGACCATTACACCACGAAGGCACGCCAAGAATGTGGGAGATATACCTTATATACTCCCCTTTTTAAAGGGCGACTAGGGTTTTAGGGGACCTAGTCGCCAAATCCTGGGTGTGGAGAGTCATCATCCACAACCCTTTTAGTTCGGGCGCCACTGTAGAGACATCAGGATTTTTTTTGGAAGCAGGAACGATGAAAAATAAGCAACGTCTTCGCCGGGGATCGAACCACGGACCTCTGAAATACCGGCTCAGTGTGCTGACCATTACACCACGAAGGCACGCCAAGAATGTGGGAGATATACCTTATAAACTGTAACAATACAATGGAGATGAAATTCAAAATGGCGCGCTCATTCAACACCGACTCTACGGCTCATTTCAACCATGTGCTTAACCACATATAACGGACACACACCTCCCATTCACACAAATCTGTCGCATCTTTCATTTCAAGTGATTTCATACTATGTTTACACTTAGGACATTCTGACATATTCACAATCAAACCATAATTCATGCACCATTCTATCGCACATTTTTCGCCCTTATCTTGCAACCGAATCAAATAAGTAAAATCCACACGTTCGACAATTTCGACGCCAGCCATTTTGCTCAGAATTTACCAGAAGCACGGTGGAATGACAAAAATTCAAAAAGCCCGCTTAAATGCTATAAACTGCAACCTTAAATCCTAACGATTTTCATGACGCCAAGAGGTTACCAGATTTGGCGCAATTTTGCTTCATTTGGCAACTGACCCGTAATCTGCTGTCTAGCCGAAATATACCTTTTCTATAGAACCAAGTCAGTATGAGGTTTTAAATTTATAGCTTATTGTAAAATGCGAAACCATTGTCTGCATATAATCGGCGTCGTAAAATCTCTTGCCGTGCATATATTTGAGTAGAAAATCCACTAAACTATACCCCCTGATGAAATTCGACTAGTATATGTCAATCATATAAATATACATTGTTAACATTCTTGTTACAGACTTTTAATCCTGAATGTAAGGTAACAAGAATTGATTTTTGCTATTTATGACCCATTCGTGTGGCTCGCTAATGACAGGTCTGACCCAAAGTAAAAGACCTCGCTCAAAAATTCGGTTAAAAAGCAAATGCCAAAGAAATTTACGAGCCAGTTTTAGAGCACTCTTAACATAGCTATTTACAGACTATGAGAAAAGAAATAAAATGGCATTTTACTATCTAGAAGTAAGAATAATTCGTTTTGAAAAACTATTACTAAAGTCTGCGTTAAGCAGAATTTAGAAGTCAAAGAGAGGCTTAAGTAGCTGAATTCCTCTTTCGGTTTTTCGAGATTCTATAACTCACTCTCGGAGAAATAGAAACTGCAAATTTATTTTGTATAGGAATGTTGCTTCAATTATTAGCTTAACTTATTTAAGCACCGTAAAGACGGAACCGATTAATTTCATTGCTACTGGAAACATGAACAAGGTTCTTGAATTTGATTATATGAAATAATTCATAATTTTTCTTTAGGAATAATCTAGGCATGTACACTTATTTTTATGTTTTTCTTAACAGCAATATTGAATCAAACTATTTTTTTCAGAAATCCTCCCTCTCAAAGTCAGACAGTTCCCGCATACTTTGTGTAATAAATTATTGACCTGTCACTCACAACAAATAAAAATCGAATACTAACAATAATATTTGAAAATACGAAAAGGTCTGTTTATATAAATAATTTTATGATCACGTGGGGTTCTTAGAGTAATGGAATGGTTTAAATGATACTGTTAGGGAAATGTTAATGTTCCTTAACAGTAATATATTATTATATAACAATAATAAATACTAGAAATGACACAAAAGTTTTATTGAAGTCAAAAAAGCGTGGAGAAAATTTCAAGTTTCACGACGTTTTAAGTCAAAAGTTAAATACCAAGTTTGTTGCATTCTATTAAGTAAGAAAACTCATAACTATGACTTCTGTAATAGTTTAATTTCTCATAACCTTGAGCCAAACAAACAGTATCAATATCACATTGATCACACTAAGACAGCATTTAAATTTCGAGTTAAAGAACATGAGACATATGTTAGGAAAAAGAAAACACAGAAATCCTCTGCTGCCCAGCATTGTTGGTCCGAACATCACATTTTCCATTTTCTGCAGCTACAATTATTCAAAAACATCTTGAATTGGTGAATTAGATTTTCTGCAGGAGTTTCACATTAACAGAAGCTGTTTGCACATTTTTAGACGATGTATATTATATTCACAAAACTAAATTACATAAAATTCTTGTTTTTTAAATATTTTATTTGACATCCCTTATTCTGAACTATCTTTCCACACCGCAGTTTCCAGGATAATAATGCCTTTTGAAGTGTCAGAAGACGTATTCTATCCCATTCCTCCCGAACAGCTTTCCAGAGTCCTGTTAGGGTTTTGGGACAACGCTTGGATAACGCAGTTTTTAAAATGGAGTCTCACAAATGCATGGCACTGTGGGTAAAGCGATGGTATTTCATTCAGAAATATTGGCGATAAAATATGTTCCCGATAGTATTTTGGAGTTCATCTTGACATTTTTTTGCACTCTCTTTATTTTTAACTTGCCATTATAAGAAAAACCAGCAACAATCACGAATCCCTTAGAAAAACATTCTTTCGATTCTTTGAACCATGTTCTTAAATTTTTTTTCTCCCTTTTTATGATAATAAATGGCTCTTTTTTTTACAATCATTTAAATACGCCCATGCTTCATCTATTGTGACAATTGTTTTCCATTTTTCTTCGGATAAGTGTTTCTCGTATAGAATTCTGCAGCGTGTCCTGCGTCGAGCGATATGCCTTGGAAGAAGACGATGCACATTTCGTTTTTTCGCTTTCTTAAGATTTAAATCAACGTTTGTCATTTTGTTGACAGTGGACACCGAGCATTTTAACGATTTTGCAACTGTCCTTTGACTAGGGGGATTTTCTTTTAACATTAAACAACGTACCTTTGCAATAGTCGAAGATGTCCGTTTTTTCTTTGGATGCTTGTTTGGAATTTTTGTCCGACTTGAAGCTCCAATTCGACTTTTTTTCCTTTCTTGTTGATGATACGCTTTAGATATCACAAAACCATGACTCTCACATCGTTTTTGGATAACGGAGTATGCATATTTCTCTTCGGAAAGAGCGTCAATGTAACCTTCGAACCACTGCTTTGTGAAATTCGTCATTTTGAATAAAAACAAAACTTTCGAGCCACAGACGATAATTTTGACTTTTAAAAACATATTACAATTGCAATTACTTCTTTTGCAGCAAACGATTTTTGTTACCGCTTACCAAAATCGTCTAAAAAATGTGCGAACAGCCTCTGTAAAAAAAAATCTTTCTGTTCTAGTTAACGACCCTCATTCCAATCCATCTTTACCTTCAGCCTTTAAGGAAATTCGGTTTTAGTTTTCTTGCTTCATCAATACGTAGTTTTAGTAGCTTAACTCCTGTCCAGCCATTTTTATCTTATCTCGTTCATTTGTATTTTGGCAGCTCAGGTTTACAATTTGGTTAAATCATCGAAAATTGTCCTGTGAAAATTTGCAAATATAAGGCTGATTTTTGTTGTTTGACTTCTAAATTAGTACCAGTTATCGTCTGAAATCAAATAGTATTTACCTAAAACGTACTATTCAATGGAAACATTGATTTGGATGCTAAAACAGAAAAATTGGTAGGTTTTTAAACATATTTTATTTATAATTTTTATCAGCATAAAAACAGAATTTTTGCAGCAAAAAGGCTTTCCTCAGCTCAAGCATTGTAACATCACTGTAATAAGATTCAGAGTTGGAATAATTTAACGAAATGGGAACGTTTTTGGAGCGTTACTTCACAGAAGAAATTCTGGTGAGAAACTGCTGCTATTGGAAGCAGAAGCGAAGGTCTCCTCAATACTATTAGCAATTTCTTCTGCAACGCAAATCACATGGCCGTCTTTTTCCAGAATGAAAACTGGGTAGTCTTTTATGTATTTCTCTTGCCTTTCTAATTCATTCCTATACTAGTTTACGTGGCGTAGATGCAGTTATACAAGCTGTTGTGGTTGATACGTAGGTTATCCAAGTTTCTTTCTGATTTTCACACTTCACTTTTCTTAGCATTCGCTTTGACTCTTTTGAAAGTCAGAAGATCGGACAGTTTTGGTTATCGGGGGGGGGGGATACTCCAAGTCATGCTTTCTATGATTTATTTAACATTCATTGTTCCACCAAGGCTTTGGGTATCGGAGTTGAGCAGAAGATTTCGGAAGAAAGACTTCAGCAGCTAGAACAATTGTCTTTGGACAGTTCTATATCTCCCGTTCTATTGGGACGTTTGACGAAATTCAATTGCGTTTTTCTTGCCTCGAAAGCGCGACTTAGGATATGTATTAGATTTATATATATCATTGTTCAAATATAGGTATTTTGACACAAAATCGGACTTTTGCTGAAATGGCATGCCCATTTTTTTCCATATTTCGATTCTAAGACTCAAATTATGCCAAACTGATAAGTTTTGTAAAAATCGCACGCATAGTTTTTCAAAAATTAGCTCTCAAAATTTTAGCTCCTCAATGTTAATTGAATTTGATATATATTTATTAATATCTCTTTTTTATGAAACTTATTTGATTCCTTCCTATACAGTTCGAAATTTAGGTTCATTCCAAACGAAATTCGCCCATTTTTTATGATTTATTTTTAAAATTTGTATTTTTAAATAATTTTTAGAAATTTTCGGAACAAAATTTTGAATTATAAGCTATAACATTTTTACAATCATCTTAAAGTAGATTTATTTCTGAGCATACCTACAAAACATTAGAGCTTTTTATTCCAAATTTTCGAAGATATACGTGAATTTATATATTGGAGAGTTTTGAAATTTGGCATATTTTTTGAAAGCCATAATAACGAAAATGGGGTTTACGTACTTTGTTAAAATTATTTCAAAGTAGAACGATGGTGACTTTTTTCCTCTCATCCACAATGTAAAAAGGGAGGAACGATGTGACTTTTTTTTCTCCTCTGCAGAATGGAAGGGAAGGAAAATAGGTTGCCACATATTAAGAAGTTCGCTGAGTGAATTATTCTTTGCTCAAACTGAAAAAAATTACCCTAATTAAATATATGAATTTCTCCGTAAATTTCGCACCAAATGTTTTATATTTAGGCATAATTGGAGTCGTAAACTCGAAATATGGAAAAAATGGGTATGTTATTTCAGAAAAAGACCCTTTTGTGTCAAAATAACTATGTTAGAATGATGTTATATATAAATCTAATATATATCCCAAGTCGGGCTTTCAAGCCATGAAAAACGCAATTTGAATTTCGTCAATCGGTCCAGTAGAACGGGAGATATAGAACTGTCCGATTTTTCTTCGCAGTGTGCCTAAACTCTTTATTTATACTAATCACAGATAAATACTCCGATATATTAACTTTCTCAAGGGTACAGGGTTTGTCAAATTAGAGAGTAACTACGAGAGGGTTGTCAAAATACGAAATATAGACTATGAGAGGGTTCTCAAGATAAGAAATATAGACTACGAGAGGGTTCTCAAGATAAGAAATATAGACTTATATATAACATGCAATCAGCGTTGGATAAAACTGCATTGTGAACATATGAGCTATGCTTGAAGACATGAATTGCAAAGAGTCCCATATATGGGTAAAATTTGCAGGAGTATGTATAATTATCATTTTGATGGGATCAGTTTCAAATCTAATAACAAAAGCTCTTTTATCTAATATGGAATTATTATTGATCAGAATGAACAACTTCTGATTCAACTGAAATATGTTCCTTAAATTTAGTTGCAATATCTTAAATTTGATCTCTTTTAGGCATGAAGATATGATTAATATAATTTAAATCCGTAAATTCGTTTCTTTGATATTTCCTCAAATTTTGCAACTTACAAGAGTAATATTTTAGCAGCTGGGAATATTTCCCTAGTGGAGATCGCAGAGAAAGTAGAACTATGTATTTGCAAAGCCCTCCCATCTACAATGCCGAGGTGCATTAGCAGCCGAGCGGTAAAAGCGCTGAACACTGGCAGTTCCGACCTGGGCTGGAATCCAGGCGAACGGGCTGGCTGCATGGACGTTTTCGTAGTTTTCTCCATGTGTAACGTGTATACGAGCCAATTCCATTGAAATAAAGCTCGTAGTTGCCTTTTCCGAACATACTATTTAGATCTTCGTTATTCTTTCTTGAGTTTCGTATGTTGACGCATTTTGGATTCTCTTTTTTGCTTTGTGCATACACGTTTGTTCTGCCGCTGTTGCCTCTTAATTTTCGCAAAGAACAGCTTGAAGTGTTCAAAATTCGAGACCCTTAACCTTCCGTTATAGTGAGCATATTTTCAGAATTGATTTTCGTCTTAACTTTTTCAAGAAGAACATATTGTTACGAATTTCACATTTATTTGACTATTTATTTAGAATTGTAATTAGATTTGCTTCATGTTGCCTTAGCAACGCAGACGATTTTTGAAGAGAAAGCTACGCCAAAAAAAAATAGCAATAAAAATAAAAGAGCGCGTGCATTTAATGCTTAATAAATAAATATCTCGTAATTACTGCTGCCATCCAGAAAAATCTAGAAACATCGTGATTGTTCTACTGATAATTAAAAAGCTTATAAAAGCCGAGGTGAAACACCTCATCTCAGTTAGTAGTTAGTTGTTGTTGTTGCTGTTATACTTGTAGCTGTAAAAAGCGAACTGCCGTTTGTTTACTTAATGCTGTATTGATTGTAGCGATTTCGCTGTGAGATAGAACTATTTTATCTGTTTTGAACTGAGTTTTTGCTAAACGTTTGAGATATTGTGTTATTGTGCGAAGATTTGTGAAGAAATATTTCAGCATTTTAATTTATTTCTTGTGGAAAGAATAAATTTTTGTTAACTTTTTACGACTTGTGCATTCAATATATAACGAACCCGTACGCACGTAACAATATTTGGTGTCAGAAGTGGGATTTGAATGCCATTCACGAGAGCAATGGAAGAACAATTGAGACAGCTTGTCACTGCTTTTGCTGCATTCCAAGAAAAGATGGAAGGGGCCGTCAACTCCGTTAAAGAGGAGATGAAAGCTGGTCAAGAATCAGTTAAAGAGGAGATGAAAGGTGGTCAAGAATCAGTTAAAGAGGAGATGAAAGCTGTTCAAGAATCTGTTAAAGATGAAATGAATTCTGTTCAAGAAAAGATGGAAAAATCTGTTAAGGAAGAAATGAAGGCTGTTCAGGAATCTGTTAAAGATCAGATGAAACTGGGTCAAGAATCCGTTAAGGAAGAGATGAGAGCCGTTAAAGCAAGTCAAGAAGAAATGAAAAAGGAAATTACTTGCATAATAGAAAATAAATTTGAGGCTATGGAAGGCAGAATAGATGCGGTTGAAACTAAAGTTTCTTCTGTCAAAGAACAAATAGAAGAGAGAGTTTCTGCCGTAGAACAACAAATCGATTACAGAGTTTCTGCTGTGAAAGAACAAATTCAAGAAAGAGTTTCTGCTATGAAAGAACAAATTCAAGAAAGAGTTTCTGCAGTGGAACAACAAATTGATGACAAAGTTTCCGCAGTTGCCAAAGAAGTTGATACTTTAAAGAAATTCGTAGCGACGGCAGGAAGCAATTCGGATACTTTTAAATTCCTAGCCATGCCTGCGCATCCTTCTCTGAAGCTATCGACATATGATGGGAAGACCTCCTGGCAAGTGTATAAGACACAATTTTCTATAGTTGCGGAAGCAAATGGATGGGATTCCCAAGCTAAGGCCTGTCACCTTGCGGCTTCCCTGAGAGCAGACGCAGCGGACATCCTTCAGACTCTTCCCGAAAACAAAAGGCTAGATTTCGAAGCTCTGTCCGGCGCATTGGAGCTGCGTTTTGGAGAGAAGTGTTTAAAAGATTACAGCAGGCTTCAGTTAAAATCCCGTCAACAGAAGCCTACGGAAACACTCCAGGAGCTCGCCACGGATGTTGAAAGGCTGTCCCACCTCGCCTTTTCGGAGTGCCCGACAGAAACAAGAGAAATCCTGTCCCTGCAATACTTCATCGACGGCATCCGGGATCCTGAAATACAGAAAGCACTGCGAATGGCTGATGTGAAGGACTTAAAAAGTGCTCTGGTGTACGCCATGAAATTCGAGGCAGCACAGCAAGCCACTCGTAGAGACCGCCACCCAATCAGAGCTGCTCACATACAAGAACCAGTGGATCCAATGACTGCTCGCCTAGACGATTTAACCAGAAAGGTGAATGCTTTGACACGGAATACTGGTGACAAGAAACCGTTCGTAAAGTGCTGGAACTGCGGTGCTGAAGGGCACATTCGAAGAAACTGCAGAACACCCCAGGGCACGGATGTTAAGACCGCGCCTCTCAAGAAGGAGGGAAACTAATTCGTGGCCATCTCGCGGGGCGGAGGTTGCCAGATAATGAAAAGCCCCAGTTTAAAGCGCTTCAGATTTCTGCAGTGAGTGGCGGCAATAACGGAATTTTCATCATGGGACAAATCAATGGAATTCCTTGTAACATGACGATCGACACGGGAGCCAATGTTACCATCATTCGAAAAGATTTGGCTCAACAACTCGAAGGTAAACTTATCTGGACGCCGCCCTGCGTTACCCTCCAGACTGTGTCCGGCGAGAAGATCAATATAGAAGGGAAATTAAACGTTAACATCACCTTTGGAAGTGCCGCTTACCATCACACGGCATATGTAGCAGAAATTACAGACCCTTGCATACTCGGATTGGACTTTTTAAGGAAATACAATTTTTCCTTGGACTTTAAAAATAACGAACTGCATTCTGCCTCTGAGGACATAACTTTATTCGGGATTAATGATGAAGGAGTGAAATCTATCCACAAAATCATAGCTCAAGACGATATCACAATACCGGCAAGAACAGAAATTTTACTTCCTGGATCCATAGCCGAAAATAGAAATTTCCGCTACGGCGTCATGGAATATCCCAAGAATTGTAATAGCCCTAAAGGAGTATTAATAGCCTCAGCACTCGTCGACCTATCGGGGACCGTTATCCCGGTGAGAGTTGCCAATGTAACTGATAAGGCGAGAGTTATTAAGAAAGGTGAAGTGGTTGCAGAATGTACTCCAGTAACCAGCGTTGAAAGAAAAAGTAACATCTCAAAAACCGTGTCTTCAGACAACATTATATCGGAGTTATTGCAGAATGCGCAATTAAACGATGAGGAAAAGAATGCTGCCGAGCGTGTCATTAAAGATCTTCAAGATGTTTTCTCCCGCTCGTCTTCTGACGTGGGTCGAACCAGTTTAACTCAGCATAGAATCGATACTGGTGATCATCCACCAATCAAGCAACATCCAAGACGTCTGCCGATTTCGAAACAGGAAGAGGTGCGAACACTTTTAACGGACATGCAAGAAAGCAATGTCATCGAGCCTTCAGCAAGTCCCTGGGCATCTCCCATCGTCCTGGTGAAGAAGAAAGACGGGTCAACTAGATTTTGCGTTGATTATCGCCGGTTGAATGAGGTTACGAAGAAAGACAGTTACCCTCTTCCTAGAATTGACGACATTCTGGATACTCTTTCTGGAAGCAAGTGGTTCTCGACACTTGATTTAAAGAGTGGATATTGGCAGGTAGAAATACATCCTGATGACCGAGAAAAGACGGCATTTACTACAGGACAAGGACTTTGGCAGTTCAAGGTGATGCCGTTTGGACTATGTAATGCGCCGGCTACATTCGAACGTCTAATGGAGACTGTTTTAAAAGGTCTTTCATACGAAGCCTGTCTGATATACCTGGATGACATCATCATCGTCGGGAAGAGTTTCGAAGAACATTTGGAAAATCTTAGAAAGGTGCTTCAGAAACTGAAAGAAGCCAATCTGAAGTTGAGTCCCGCTAAATGCAAATTATTCAGACAGGAAGTGACTTACCTCGGACATGTCATCTCTGCTGAAGGTGTGCGCACGGATCCTGAAAAAGTGTCAGCAGTTAAAGACTGGAGACGTCCCGAAAATGTCCACCAGCTGAGAAGCTTTCTAGGGCTTTGTACCTACTATAGGAGATTCATGAAGGATTTTTCATCCATTGCGAGACCCCTTCACAAGCTGACAGAGAGCAAGCAAAAGTTCGTGTGGACAAAAGAATGTGAGGATGCATTTAAGAATCTGAAGGAAGCCTTAACATCTGCTCCAATCCTGACGTATCCTCAGCTCGACAGACCATTTATTCTCGACACGGATGCGAGTAATGAAAGTGTCGGCGCTGTTCTGTCCCAAGAAATAGAGGGCCAAGAACGTGTAGTGGCTTACTGGAGCAAGTGCCTATCTAAACCGGAGAGGAATTACTGTGTCACCAGGAAAGAGTTGCTCGCCATAGTCAAAGCCGTAGAACATTTCCATCATTATCTATACGGCAGAAAATTCCTGCTCCGCACAGATCATGCATCATTGGCCTGGCTTTTAAATTTCAAGAATCCTGAGGGTCAGATAGCCAGGTGGATACAGAGACTCCAGGAATATGACATCACTATCCGTCATCGCAAGGGACAGTCGCACGGAAACGCTGACGCCTTGTCTAGAAGACCTTGCCCAGAAAACTGCCGATATTGTTCCAGGGTCGAAGCTAAATACCAACTGGTTAATCCAGTCGCACGGCAAATTACAGCATCAACATCGGCTGATCCAGACCCATGGAGTGACAAGGAAATCAGGAAAGACCAGCTGGAAGACCGTGATATTAAACCCATAATTGAGTTAATGGAGACCTCAAACAGAAAACCTACCTGGCAGGATATTTCGAGCTATAGTCCCACGACAAAACAATATTGGGCTCTCTGGGACTCACTCCATATTCGAAACGGCGTCTTGTACCGAAAATTCGAATCGGATGATGGAAAAACATTCCGATGGCAGCTGGTACTCCCAAGATCCCGAATCCCGGACGTCCTTAAAGAACTACATAGCAGCCCTGCAGGAGGTCACTTCGGAATAATGAAGACCTTGCAGAGAGTTCGGGAGCGTTTCTACTGGAATAATGCAAAGGATGACGTGCAAAAGTGGTGCCGAACTTGCGATGCCTGTGCAAGTCGGAAAGGACCGAAGAAACGCAGCCGGGGGAAGCTGCAACGTTACAATGTAGGAGCACCTTTTGAACGTATCGCCTTTGACATCTTAGGACCTCTGCCACGAACTGCTGATGGCAACAAATACATCCTCGTTGCCATTGATTACTTCACCAAGTGGCCTGAAGCGTATCCTATTCCTGATCAAGAGGCTGTCACAGTAGCAGAGATGATGATACAGCACTGGATTTCCAGATTCGGAGTGCCTCTTCAGTTACATTCCGATCAGGGAAGGAATTTTACCTCGGCTGTAGTCAAGGAACTCTGCAAGCTACTCGGCATTGACAAAACCCAAACGACGCCTTTACATCCCCAGTCGGACGGTATGGTAGAGAGGTTTAATCGAACCATCCTCAATAACCTCTCATTAGTGGTTTCCAGAAACCAACAGGACTGGGACAAGAAGTTGCCACTATTTTTACTGGCTTACCGCAGTGCTGTCCACGAGACTACCGGCTATTCCCCATCTCAGATGCTCTTCGGTCGTGACCTTCGTCTGCCATGTGATCTTTTGTTTGGTCGCCCTCCGGATGCGCCTTCATCGCCTGAGGAATACATTCAAGACCTCCAGGCCCGGTTTGAAGTGATGCACAACTTTGCACGAGAGCGAGTCAACTTGGCGACGGAGAAGATGAAGACCCGCTACGACACGAGAGCTACTGGACATCGTTTCAACGAAGGAGACAAGGTGTGGTTATGGAATCCGACTCGTCGAAAAGGACTTTCTCCGAAACTACAATCACCTTGGGATGGTCCTTACACAGTCCTAAACAGGCTGAACGACGTCGTGGTTCGGATCCGTAAGTCATCGAACTCTAAACCTAAAGTCGTTCATTACGACAGGTTAGTTCATTACTATGGCCATAGTACGTAGTGTATATAGTTGTAAATAATAATGTACATAGTATAAGACCATGGTCCTATTTGTATTTAGTATTTGATTTGTATTTGTTAAGTATTAGTATTTGATAAGTATTTGTATTTAATAGCATTTGTATTTGATAGTATTTGTACTTAGTATTTGAATTGTATTTCGCGTTGGATAGAATTTAATTTGCTGAAAGTCACTTATTTTAATTATTGTTTATTTTGTTATTATAAAGTAATGTTTATTATAGCACTGATGCTTTAGTTGTAAGTTTGGCTTCCTGTCCAGGGATTGTACTGCCCGGGACGTGCAGTCCTTGGGAAGGGGGCAATGTTACGAATTTCACATTTATTTGGCTATTTATTTAGAATTGTAATTAGATTTGCTTCATGTTGCCTTAGCAACGCAGACGATTTTTGAAGAGAAAGCTACGCCAAAAAAAAATAGCAATAAAAATAAAAGAGCGCGTGCATTTAATGCTTAATAAATAAATATCTCGTAATTACTGCTGCCATCCAGAAAAATCTAGAAACATCGTGATTGTTCTACTGATAATTAAAAAGCTTATAAAAGCCGAGGTGAAACACCTCATCTCAGTTAGTAGTTAGTTGTTGTTGTTGCTGTTATACTTGTAGCTGTAAAAAGCGAACTGCCGTTTGTTTACTTAATGCTGTATTGATTGTAGCGATTTCGCTGTGAGATAGAACTATTTTATCTGTTTTGAACTGAGTTTTTGCTAAACGTTTGAGATATTGTGTTAATAAACAATCATCAATATCGTCTCGCATCAGTAAACAATATTGTTACGTTTTCCTTCCCTCTTCTTACTTACGTACGTTAAAGGGTTCGTGGATTTGGAGTGAATAACGACGACACTCGATGAAGTATCAAAACAAACTTTGTTGACCAGTATTTTTCAAGAGAGCTCCAAAATCACGTTTACAGTCGTCGAAGAACTACTGTAAACATGCTGAGACAATCAGCGACACACCCTTCAGACTCTCAGGCTATAACGGTGAAGACGGCTTCACGGCAAAGCACCAGAGTACAGTTCCCGACTCTGCTCGGTCGTTCTCGGAACTCCACGTACTCTCCAGACTCTACGCCACAACTCGCGATGCACTCGACGATAGGCTAGAGTACAGCTCCCGACTCGGTTCAGTCGTTCCCGGAGTTCAACACACTCTCCGGGATGCACTAACTCGCCATACACTAAGAGATTCTCTCGATGCACTCGACGACAACTCGGCATTAGACTACGAGACGCTCGCACTGACCCGCCTGACTCCTTCTCCGCGTACCAGCAGGGTTTATATAGCTTTTGTCTTGTGTTCGAGAACGTTCTGGGCTAAACCAGGAAGAATTCGTTCTAGAAGGTTCTCCATGCGTCTATAGCATATCGCCAATTTTGTCGCCAAATGTGGCAACCCTGCCTTCCCTTGGCATTTTATGGCAACCCTAAGCCTGCTTTGCGGGGTAGCTATCTTACTGCGCCTGGACGTTTCGTAACAATATCAATCATCAATAAACAATATGCTTTACTCAATAAGGCCAAAAATTAGCCTGGTGTTATTAGACAGAAAAGGCGGGAAGTATTTGATGATCTGAAGGAAATAACGAAAACTAGTCCGAGGATTATTCCAGTATGGAACGCAAATTTATGTAACACCATAAAAAATGCTAATTTGAAAAAAAGACTTAGCCTCCAAAAAAAAAGGTGACTACAGATTTAACTCAAAATTTGTTGCCACTTTTTTTACATTATTTATTCGTTCATTAGGTTGAGAGTTCATAATTTCATGAAATAAATTTTTAGTCCAAAGGGGCTTTGTCCCCGAAGGACTATTGTTTTCGTTTCGCGATTTTGCGTCGGAAGCATTAGAAGTCTGTATCACTTTTCAAACTGTTACCACAAAATATTGCAACTCTGTATTATATTTAAAGAAATTAAATAATGAAGAATGTGCATAAAATGTATCTATGTTTCTCGCATTGTGATAAAACGACGGTACCTAGAGCCATCCAATTTTGAATAACGTAATCCTCCACCGAATATGGGCATCTGGAGACCTAATTTGGTATTTGTTTTACTCGTATTATCTATTTCATATTTTGTAAGGCACTAAAGAATTTTTATTAACAAAATCAAGCATTTCAAAGCGAGCAATGGCAACACAGTAGGAAAAAAAGAAAAATATTTTTATTTCCAGTGCGCGAGACTACGTATCGGAAATTCTAAAGATATGCTCATTTTAAAATTATTTTGCGATATTGCTGTTGAATTTAATTGAATTTTATGGTTTAAGTGCGAAGAACGGGATAAGGATAAATAGAGGTAACACGTAAAACGTCAAAAAAAAACGTAACTTAACTTTGGGCGTGCGTAATGTAAAATCTGGAAGTTTCAGATTTTTTTTTAAATATTGTTTGTTGACAAACAAATGCTTGTAATGCATAATTGTAATGTCCAGATGCGCCTATTCGGGTAGAAACGTACGTGGTTCAAAATTGGATGGCTCTAGGTACCGTCGTTTTAACACATTTAGAGAAATATACATACATTTATGCAGATTCTTTATTATTTAATTTCTTTATGTTTAATACAGGGCTGCAATATGGGTGGCAACAGTTTGAAAAGGGATTCAGGCTTTTAATTTTTCCGACGGAAAATCGCAAAACGAAAACAATAGTCCTTCAAGGGCAAAGCTCCTTTGGACTAATAATTAAAAAATTTAAATAAAACCTTATAAAATGTAGCAGAAAAGTGTGTATAATTTAATAGGGCGTACAGGGAAGTCATATGTGTCCACATCTGATATTTTAATTTTATTTAAAACTATCATTTTCAACTTCTACTAGAACCCGTAAAAAAGAAAAATCTGTGGATACCAAAGTAGCATCCCTGTTGATGTACGAACTCCCATTGCATCTCTCAATGTGTCAGCTGAATATTTAATGGCAGTTTTTAGAACGCTTAAGCGCTGGATATGCGGCACTTTGAATTTTAAAAATAGCTAAATATTTTCACGCGTTTAAAAATAGGTTGTTTACTTTCCAGCGTTTCTCGGAAGTGTCCTCGATATTTCCTTTAACAGAAAATTATCTTACGTTTACGTATGAATTTGAGTTCGCTAGATAAGCTTGTGATTAGTTAAAAACAAAAAAATTAAAAAATGTAATCATATAATAAAGACATTCTCACGCTGAAGGTAAACTGTACTATTTAGTTGTTACCTCTTTTATCTTATTAAATGCAAAATTGCATAAAATCCCGAAGATTTCCACACTGTATTTTCTATTCATAGCAAAATTATGATTTTCTTTTAAAAATCTTTTTTCAGATACGAAATCGTGAATCTTTTGCCACTGCGGTTTGTAAACTTGCTTAAAAATTAAAGCTACAAAATTTCATATATAAAATGACGGCATGAAGCTTCCAGGAAAGAAAATTTCTAAATCCTCTTATTGCTTAACACTTTTGGCATCTCAATCATTCATCTTTGGTAAATTTCCTCATTCAAATTATAAAACTTCTCTTCGGCTTCTGAATTAGAATTTTACTGAAGCTTCTGAGAGGACATATCCATTTTAGAAAGAAGTATATGTTCCAGTATTTGCAAACATCTGAATTTTTAACTATTTATTCCGTATTTCGTATTATTTAAAATTAAGTTTTATTGTTTCATTATTTAAATTTCATACATCGCGATTTTTTACTTATGTACTACTCGCTGTTTAAAAAAAAAAAAAGACTTCTAAAATGTATCCAATATTTTTTTTACTCAAAATAGATCCAGTCTTCTCAGATTTTTTTTTTCAATTTATAATTATGTACAAAATTTATAAAAAAAATTTTTGCGACTTGCAATTATTTTAAATGTTCTTATTATTTATAATATATGTTAATGACTGGGTTTCAAGTTTTCTTTCATTCAGGAAGAAAACTGAGGTTTGAAGGAATTATACAATGACACTTACGCTATGTGTCATAAAACATTTAAGGTTGTTATAAAAAAAGGCTCTCATCTTTTTTTGGTAAGAGATGTAAATTTTGAAGATGCAAATTTCAGGCACATCGTGCAAAATTTTTATTTTGTTTAGAGCACAAATTTGAATTCTTTTGACATCAGCAATGGAATGGCAGAGCTACACTTGGCAAGTACACTGGTGAAATAAATTAAGAGAATTTGCATATTTTATCAAATTGCATGAAAAGAACTCAACTGAAGGAAAAACCACTGCTTCTAGATAAAAGTGCAAATCTTGTACGGCAAATACGTAAGCGCACACGTGTGTAAGCGAAGCCAGTAGAAAAACAGGCTTTACAAGAGCGTGGAGGTTAAGACGAATTCCGTTCGCTAGCACACCTCGGCGAATTTCTTGCTGTTATCTTGCAACAATCGGTTAAGTTCACATCAGAACAGTAAAACCTGTGTAACCACCAAGGTTTAGATGATGGACTGAGGTGGGAAATTGTGGGGAGGCTAGAGGCAGGCCAATCATAAGTTCAGATATGCAGAGAATTCAATTTAACGCCCAGCGTCGCGTGTAACCTATGGAACCATTTCCAGGATACTGGATCCATCGAGAGAAAGCCTGGGCAAGGTGGTCCAAGAGCCGCGACGCCCAGAGAAGATCGCCATTTGTACATTTTAGCGAGGCGTAACAGGGGGGCTACAGCTTCTCAGCTCTCTCGAGACCTGTGTGCAGCCACAAGAACCTTTGTAACAAGGGTGACTGTTTCCAAAAGACAACGAGAGAGGTTTGTTTGCTGGAAGACCGGCTGTTTGCGTCCCGCTTCCGTCTACGGACAGGAGAGTCCGATTAGCATGCTGCAGGCAGCATAGTGATTGAAGTACGGAGCAATGGGCGACCGTTCTGTTCACTGATGACTCCCATTTTAGCCTAAACACTGATTCTCGCCGTACTTTCATATGGAGAGAACCAGGGACCCCCTACCTATTCTCTATTGTTCTCGAAATGAACAATTATGACGGTGGCGGTGTAATGGTCTGGGCAGGCATCATGTTGGATGGCCGCATGATGCCTGCCCAGACCATCTCCACGTCTTTGACAGAGGCTCCGTGATTGGTGTGAGTTATAGGGATGAGGTCTTGGAGCCCTATGTTGGCCTTTTCCGGGGTGCTTTCATAATTGACAAATATGAAACGTAAATATTTTTATACCAAAAATATCCAAGCAATAATCAATAGTAAGTGATTAAAAATTAATGATTTAAATTAAGATCAAGATTAAAAATATAATGCTTATTAAGATGATGATGATATGATTAAGATTAAAAGTATAATGTTTTATCATTTTTAAATTAATAATCAACAAATTAAACAATACCATCAATTAAATTGCTAATAAAAATTTCCGACTAGAAAATAAGTTTGAAAACTGAGTATCTTGCTTATTATCTTCGCTTCTTTTAGTTGTTCTTTTAGATGGATTTTGGCAACCTTTATATTAAAGCCGAAAATCATGTTGAAGTCCAGAATAGTATACACAATTAAACTTTGTAAAACAATGTAACTTACATTGAATAAAGAAAAGTACAATCTGAAGACTTAAGATTACAGATTAACGTTCTAAAGGATTTAAAGCTTCGAAATTTAAAAAAAAATATTAAAAAATTGAAGTTGCAATATCTCCTTCTCTTCTAAGTATAAAAGTCATAAGATTTAGGAGAAATCTCATTTTGACCTTGACATATTATCAGTTTAACATCTAAAAGAATTTTAAGATAAAGAATCACGACAGGCCTACTAACGCAAAAATTAAATGCCCAGAAATTAATGATACAAAACTTTAAACTTCATATTTAAAGTAAGATTTGCAAAACGGCAAAATGAAATGGTAAAGGAAGTATTGTAATCCTCAAAAATTTCGAGTATTAAATTTCAACGAAAATATCCATTTTGACCATTCTCGAATTCATTTGAAGGACCTATTTGTACATACGGACAGAATAAAGGACTTTTTGTTTTTCCGAAACTTAAAAATAGAAAAGGAAAATTCAATGATATTATATTGATGAAAATAGGAAAATTCGATGATACTTTATTAATGAAAATAGGAAAATTTAATGATATTATATTAATGGAAATAGGAAAATTCAATGATATTATATTAATGGAAGTAGGAAAATTCAATGATATTATAATAATGAAAATTCAATTATATTATTTCGTGGTAAATTAACTCCAAGTAAAAAAAAAGTTATTGTTTTAAAATTATGTTCTAAAATTATTAATTAAAAATATTATTCTCAAGTAAAGCCATTGTGTCTTTGTTCAATAAAATACACACTTAATTATTCAAGGCGTAGCTACGCATTATTTCAAGGAATCTTTTGAGCATGCAAATATTTATTTGAAATAGCAATACTTTCTGTTTTGCCAGGATAAGAAATCTACGAAAAAAAATATTAAACACCTCAAAAACGTTCTTTAAAGTTACTTTTTCTTTCTAACTGGTATGAGCCAGACTGAAAACTTTATTTTAGAAAGTTACTTGCTTTACCATGAATAAGAATTTATGGACTATATTACTCTCAAAATATTTCACCTTCATATTTGTTCACGTATTTAACGTAACTTCGCAAGCAAATATCTTCTGCACACGTGTAAGTAAAATGCAAACTAAACAATTCCGGAGCAAAACGAATTTCATCTCTTAAAAGCAAACCCCTTTTTTTTTCAATAAATAATACTGGATATTATTTCCTAGATTTACGACAGTTTCAGAAATTAGCGATCAAACTACGTTAGCGAATCATTCAACTCTTGAGCAGACGATGTTAACTTTTTAATTAATTGTAAAGACCTTGTTTTATTCTAATCGATTATTTTTTAATTCCAGAAACTTTCCTTTCCTTTCTGATTTCAGTTTCCTGCCAGAATGTAAATTTTAATGACGTAATATGAAAATCTAAGTGAGTTCGGAATCGGTATTTAAGCACAATTGGGATTGTGAGTACCAAGCGAGTGCATTTTCTGTTAAGTTCAAATAAAAAGGTTATTTAAACCTTCTTTTGCAATCATCTGTTCTTTTAAGACCTAAACTAAACATGTAAACTATATCGCCAATACTTGCAAACCGGTAAAACTAAGAATCAAATAAACAATCAAAGAACCAAATATAAACTAATTAACCAAATAATAAAAAAACTGGGCAGCTCGTCCTCCGAGGAAGATTCTCTAGCCTCGTAAGCAGGGTCTATTATTCTGAATAGCTAGAATAGCTTAATAGCTAGAATAAAATATAATGCAATTAAAAATATTGTTTTAACGATTTTGTAATTCAAGATTTTCCATCTTTCTAAAACATTGAATCCCTTAGTCATTTAAATTAATCAATTTGACATAATTTTTAACATAAATTCACAGTTGCGAAACCCATTATTGCTTATTACATAATCTTTCTAACTAAATTACATAAGTTGTCAGGACTGAGTGTTCTGTGCGTACTTTTGGCGAACATAGTCCTGATCTTGAACAGGGAGCTGAATCCAGCTATGTTCAGTGGAAGTGGTAGAATAACTGCACGCAATGAGGGTTTAAAAATGACCCTCTTATTAAACTACTATTTACAGCCACTTCCCAACTCGGAAGGGATAACAGAAAATAATGACCGCACTTGGGTCTAAACTGAACAATCAAATAATTTAAAATAAGGTTAAGTATAAAATTAAGAAGTCGTTGCTCTCAGAGATATAAACGCAAGGTTGGAATCTATGCAATGGTGCGTAGCAAGACTTATTTTAATACTAACGCACTTAGATTACTTCAATAAGTATTAGCGTAACAGCGCTAGAGCTTAGAACTTAAATGCTAGCTAGTCAGGCGAACGTCGAACAGAGCCGCAGTGATCCGAGACTAAAAGCTCTCTCACACCGAGAAGTTCCTCGCTAAGCTTTAAATACAACTTGGCTCCACTTCAAATTAGCATAAAGCTGAAACGCGCGCTCATTCTAACGGGAAGTTGAAATAAGAGATCACAGGAAAGAGAAATTAACATAAACTTTGTTAGTTTAAACTAAAACCTTACAAAGTAATCACAAATATACAACTTACTATTTTAGAAATTTACTACGTAATCGATCTACTACTACAAAATATTCATATCCAATTAGATTATTTACAATTTTCATAATTCCTAACCTGTATTTTCTTTCATAAATTAATATTTTATATTTTCTTTTGAGATATTTTAAAAATATTGTTCTCTCATAGACACTGTCTGTATGCATTCACGCAAACAGTGCGTAAAGTCTGCATTTTTGCTTCACAACCACACTTACATTTTACTTTCTTTCTGTGAAATCTCTTCTTTTGAAATCTGTGAAATTCCAATACGTAGCGGAAATCCGCTACTCGTTCTTTTCAGCTAGGGTCTACAGTGTATGATTCCAAAACATACTAGAAGACTCTACATGATTGCAACGCAATTTCAAATTTAAAAAATTTTACTTTTGAGAGTTTAATAATGTTTTTTTTCTGTACCTCACTTTATTGTAAAAACAAAGCACGATCGTTTGCATTTTAAATAAAAGTTTTTCGGTCGACAGAAGGTTATCAATTGTTACATTTCTAGGAAATTAAATGTTTCTATGAATAATACAAAGGAATAGTATAATGAATTATTACAGAGGCCGTTCGCACATTTTTAGACGATGTATATTGTATTCACAAAACTAAATTACAAAAAATTCTTGTGTTATAAATGTTCTATTCGACATCCCTTATTCTGAACTATCTTTCGACACCGCAATTTCCAGGACAATAATGCCTTTTGAAGGGTCAGAAGAGGTATTCTATCCCATTCCTCCCGAACAGCTTTCCAGAGTCCCGTTAGGGTTTTCGGACAACGTTTGGATAATGCAGTTTTTAAGTCCGAAAGCCCAAAAATGTATAGGTGACACATCGGGAGATTTAGTAGGGATATCGGTGAAGAGTATGGCCTCGATACCAGTTTTTTGCTCCATTTCTTTTAGGAAATTTACAGTGGATTTTGATGTGTGACAGCTAGCTTTGTCCCGATGGAGTCTCACAGACGGATGGCAGTGTGTGTAAAGCGATGGTATTTCATTCGGAAAAATTGGTAATAACATATGTTCCTCATAGTATTTGGAGTTAATCTTGACATTTTTTTGCACTCTCTTTATTTTTAACTTGCATTTTAAGAAAAACCAGCAACAATCGTGAATCCCTTAGTAAAACTTTCTTTCGACTTTTTGAACCGTGTACTTAAATTTTTCTCCCCTTTTATGATAATAAATCATTTTTTTGTTACAATCACCTAAATACACCATTGCTTCATCTTTCGTGACAATTGTTTTCCATTCTTCTTTGGATAAGTGTTTCTCGTATAGAATTCTGCAGCGTGTCCCGCGTCGAGCGATTGCTTTGGAAGAAGACGATGCACATTGCGTTTTTTCGCTTTCTTGAGATTTAAATCAACGTTTATCATTTTGTTTACGGTGGACACCGAGCATTTTAATGATTTTGCAACTGTCCTTTGACTAGAGGGATTTTCTTTTAAATATTAAAGAACGTACCTTTGCAATAGTCGAGGGTGTCCGTTTTTTCCTCGGATACTTGTTTGGAATTTTTGTCCCCCTTGAGGCTCCAATTGGACGTTTTTTCCCTTTCTTGTGGATGATATTACCTATCGACGCTTTAGATATCACAAAACCATGACTCTCACATCGTTTTTGGATAACGGAGTATGCATATTTCTCTTCGGAAAGAGCGTCAATGTAGCCTTGTAACCACTGCTTTATTCAATTCGCCATTTTGAATAAAAACAAAACTTTCGAGCCACAGACGATCATTTTGACTTTTAAAAACATAGTACAATTGCAATTACTTCTTTTGCAGCAAACGATTTTTTATTACCGCTTACCAAATTCGTCTAAAAAATGTGCGAACAGCCTCTGTATTAATTATTATTACTAATTAACTAAATATCATTATTAATTAATTATACATTAATTATAATATAACCATTAATTATTGATTAATTACTTAATAATGAATTCTTAATTAATTACAGTAGTTTTGAAGAAGACGTCTCAATACTTTTGCATCTCCTCCCCCCTTTCGAGTCGAGCCATTTGATAAAAACTTGAATTAAAAAAATTTTCCGTAACAAAAAGAGGAAAAAAAAATTCAACAGTGTCAAAATATAAGATGGTCTCTAAAACTAAAACTAAACTCAACGGCACAACAGCCCTAGTGGGCCACGGCCCGCAGTGTTCTTTTTCTGCTTTCTTGAACTTTGGGCCCCGGAGTATGCACTCAGATAAACGAGTGGTCAGCTTGTCGCAGCTCCCCTCCCCCCGATGTTTACTTCGCAAGCGAACTTGGTACTCATTTTATCGACCCACTTGAGGAATGAAAGGGTGTGTCAACCTTGCCCAGTCCGGGGATCGAACCCCGGACCTGTATATGATCTCAAGTTTATAAAAAGAAAAAAAATCTGAAATGTTTAAAATTTTTAATTACGTCCAAAGGGGAGTTTTTTTTAACATTTTGTGTGTTACCTTTATTTATTAAATATCATGTTCTTCGATAAAATTCAGTTAAAGAACAATATCGCAAAATAATTTTAAACTGAGGACATCTTTAGAATTTCCTATACACAGTCTCATGCCCTGCAGATAAAAATGTTTTTTCTGTACAATGTTGCCATGGATCGCATTAAAATCCTGGAGTGTGTTCCTCAAAAATTCGTTTAAAAGTTTTACAAAATATGAAATCGATTATAAAAACGAATTCCAAATTTCAAATTTGGGCTTCCAGATACCCCTATTCGGGTAGAAAAGTTCAGTATTTAAAATTGGATAGCTCTAGGTACCGTTGTTTTATCACAATGCCAGAAACATACATACATTTATGCAGATTCCTCATTACTTACCTATTTATGCATATTCTTTAAATATAATACAGGGCAATAATATTTGGTGGCCACAATTTGAAGAGTGAAACAACGCTTTTAGTGAATCGGCGCAAAATGGCAAAACGAAATTAATAGTCCTTCTGGACAAATTGCCCCTTTGGGCTAAAAATCGTTAGAAAATATTTTTAAAAAATTGGACTTAAAAAGACTCGAACCTGAAAAATGATTTTCACTTAAAATACGTAATGAAAAGGTCGGTGTCTTTTATTGATTGCAATAATGGTGCAAATGTTTCGAAAATTACGTGTTAGATGTGTTACAAATCGCATCAGTTAGAAACATAATTACAAATAAAATGTTTAACATAAGTTATTAATTAAGAAGTATGTAATTCGCTTTTAAATCGCTTGGTTAAACAATAAGCACATAGTTAATTCGAAAGTTATCTGATATCACATACTTTTCTGCATTGGAAGTTTGACAGGCTGTGTGAATGATAAATATTCTTGATACATTCAAATAACGGCAAGTTAAAAACTAAAATGAATAAACTGTAGACTAATGACAAACTGTGCTTCAATACTCGATAAACTAATTACACTTTCTCCCAGTCAACCCAATCACCCGAACAAGTAGATTCCTAAAATGAATGTTTCTCAGAATGTATGAAATACCATTTATTATTTATGAGAATCTTACTATTGCATGCTGATTCTACTGAAAGATAAGAAACTCCGCTTTAGAATTTTGCAATAAAGCTACTGCTTTTCCAAGTCCATTTGTGAATTCTGTTTTTGAAGTAAGAAAAATTTATATCTTTTATTTATGAATTTATTTTGTGCCGTTACTTTAATCGTTACGTTTTACTCTCAGGCTATTCGACCTGGCTTAACATCTTTGACTAATCTTGCAAATAATAACTTCAGTCGCTCAACAATTAGGCAGTTTAAAAGCAAAAAAGAAAATTTCTTAAACAATTGTCTTCTTTTTTTTAATAATACAGAGGCTGTTCGCACATTTTTTAGACGATGTATATTCTATTCACAAAACTAAAATTACATAAAATTCTTGTGTTCTTAATGTTTTTTTGACATCCCTTATTCTGAACTATCTTTCCACACCGCAGTTTCCAGGATAATAATGCCTTTTGAAGTGTCAGAAGACGTATTCTATCCCATTCCTCCCGAACAGCTTTCCAGAGTCCTGTTAGGGTTTGGGAACGACGTTTGAATAATGCAGTTTTTAAAAGTCCCAAAGCACAAAAATCCATAGGTGACACATCAGAAGATTTAGTAGGGATGTCAGTGAAGGGTATGACCTCGATACCAGTTTTGGGTTCCATTTATTTTAGGAAATTTACAGTGGATTTTGATGTGTGACTGCTGGCTTTGTCCCGATGGAGTCTCACAGATGGATGGCACGGTGGGTAAAGCGGTGGTATTTCATTCAGAAAAAATGGCGATAAAATATGTTCCTGATAGTATTTGGAGTTAGACATTTTTTTGTACTCCCTGTAACTTGCCATTATAAGAAAAACCAGCAACAATCATGAATCCCTTAGAAAAACTTTCTTTCGATTCTTTGAACCGTGCACTTAATTTTTTTCTCCCCTTTTATGATAATAAATGGCTCTTTTTTTGTTCCAGTCATTTAAATACATCCATGCTTCAAGTATTGTGACAATTGTTTTCCATTTTCCTTCGGATAAATTTTTCTCATGTAGAATTCTGTAGCGTTTGCCGCGTCGAGGGACATGCTTCGGAAGAAGACCATGCACATTGCGTTTTTTCGCTTTCTTAAGATTTCAATCACCGTTTATCATTTTGTTTACAGTGGACACCCAGCATTTGAATGATTTTGTAACTGCCCTTTGACTAGGGGGATTTTCTTTTAACATTAAACAACGTACCTTTGCAATAGTCGAAGATGTCCGTGTTTTCCTTGGATACTCGTTTGGAATTTTTGTCCCACTGGAGGCTCCAATTGGACGTTTTTTTCCTTTCTTGTGGATGATATTACCTATCGACGCTTTAGATATCACAAAACCATGACTCTGACATCGTTTTTGGATAACGGAATATGCATATTTCTGTTCGGAAAGAGCGTCAATGTAGCCTTCGAACCACTGCTTTGTTAAATTCGCCATTTTGAATAAAAACAAAACTTTCGAGGAACAGACGATAATTTTGGCTTTTAAATACCATAGTACAATTGCAATTACTTCTTTTGCAGCAAACGAGTTTTTATTACCGCTTACCAAAATCGTCTAAAAAATGTGCGAACAGCCTCTGAATATCTAATAGATGCACTTTATTATATATTTAGGTAATATAACTAAGATATTCAGTCAAAATTGTTGTAAAGTATTGTTAAAAACATTTCTTGATTTTTCTAAACCATTTGTATCTATACTAAAATTTTGCATACAATATTCTTATTGTTAGTCCAAAGGGGCTTTCTCCCTGAAGGACTATTGTTTTCGTTTTGCGATTTTGCGTCGAATCACTAAAAGCATTGCATCACTTCTCAAACTGTTGCCACCAAATACTGCAACTCTTTATTACATTTAAAGAAATTAAACAATGAAGAATCTGCATAAATGCATGTATATTTCTCCAAATGAGATAAACAACGGTACCTAGAGCCATCCAATTTTGAATAACGTACGTTTCCACCCAAATAGGCGCATCTGGAAGTCCGAATTTGGAATTCGTTTTATTATCTACTTCATATTTCGTAAAACTTTAACGAATTGTTGATGAGCAAACTCAAACAATTTAAAAACGAGCCATGTCAACACTCTACAAGGGGGGGGGACCTTTTTATTTCCAACACGCGGAACTGTGAATCGGAAATTCTACAGATGAGCTATTAAATTATTTTGCGATATTGCCTTGACTTGAATTTTATGGTTTAAGTGCGAAGAACATGATATTTAATAAATAAAGGTTACACACAAAATGTTTAAAATACGCCCCTTTGGACGTAATTTAAAATCTGAAAGCTTTCAAATTTTTCTTTTACTTTAGCATAGGCAGTTCGTTATCTGTTTCTTATTTCAAAGCTACACACGATCGTATTACGTAACACTTACGAAAATAGGCACTGAAATTGGTTAATTAATGATTATCAGCATGAAAACTATTTAAATCAGAACTATTTAAATTAGAACCATTCGATCACTCAAAGCAAATTACATCGCTAAAACGTTTCTTGAGTAAAAAATGCAAAGAACTTTGTAACATTTAGATATGTTTTTGTTTCATTTTCCGTCTACTATTAGCTTTCAGAATAAAATTTAAAAAGTGCTAATAGTTTCAAATAATTTTTTACACTTTACTACACTTTTTTATCTAATTTTAAGCTCTGAAGTAATGTCGGCAATTTAAAATTTTATTCTGAAAATACTTTATTGGGCATTGTAATTAAAATTCGAAGATAACTGAGATAATTGCAGTAAAACAGATTTATTCACAGTTACAGAAATCATTTCCCACGCACCAAATAGAATAAAAGAAGGCAAAAATCTAAAGCCTTTAAAAACGTATTCCGATGACGAAAATCATGAAAACCTTTCTAAGAAGATCGCTTGGTTTTGGAGCTGCCGTGCTTCTGTTCGTTTTCCATCCTGAGGCTGGATACATCACGAATTTCCTGTTATGGCCATTTCAGCACTCACGAAAATTATTATTTCAAGCAATCAAAACGATTACAAACAGCCTAAAAGTTTATATTTCTCTCTGTATAAACATATCTCCTTATTACAATAAAAAATTCATTAATTTTTATATGAACTAAAGAGACACGTTATAACATTATTCGTAGCTTCGGGTCTTCAATCGAAAAATAAAACTGCTAACAAAATAACATATTTTTTTCTTTAACGAAATAATTACGATGACGTAATACTGCGTTTATAATATTACGTCATAATTATGGTAGTTTAACGATGACGTAATACTTACGTAAATGATAAAGTTTGTAATAAATTCGGCGATTCAAAGCACTAGTAATTATGGATTGTTTAGAAAATTCTCAAGAAATGTTATGCAAATTGTGAATGAGAATAAGAAGAGTATTGGTATCGAAGATACTTGAAAACAAATAGAATTGAACTTATAAATTTAAGACGAATTTTGATAATGTGAAAAAAATTTGAATAATGATAATTGAAAGTAAAATTTATAAAGGATTAAAATTTATTAAAGACCACAGAAATGAAAACGATGCCTCTATATACTGGTTTCACCGAGAGTGTTTGGGATGTATGTATTTGCTTTACGTGTTGTGATTTTATTTCTTTTATAAACCGTTTTTACTTCCTTGTACGAAGTAAAGGAAGTATTGTAATCACGAAAAATTCTGAGTTTCATATTTCAACAAAAATAAACCATAAAATTCAATTCAACAGCAATATCGCAAAATAATTTTAAAATGAGCATATCTTTAGAATATGGGATACACAATCTAGCGCGCTGGAGATAATTTTTTTTCGTACAGTGTTGTCATTGCTCACTTTGAAATCATAGAATTTGTTAATTAAACTTCTTTAATGTCTGACAAAATATAAAATAGATAATAAAACAAACTCCAAATTCCAAATTAGGGTTTCCAGATCCCCATACACGGTGGAGGATTACATTATTCAAAATTTTATGGCTCTATGTACCTTTGTTTTATCCAGAAACATAAATGCATTTATGCAGATTTTTTTATTATTTAATTTCTTTAAATATAATACAGGGCTGTAATATTTGGTGACAACAGTTTGAAAAGTGAATCAACGCAGAAAGTGAATCGACGCAAAATGCCAAAACGAAATTAATGGTCCTTCTGGACTAACGCCCTTTGGGCTAAAAAGATTAAAAAATTTGAAATCCTTGATATCTTATTTAAAACTTTTTTTCAAAAACTGTTTAAAACGATGTAATGAAGTAGCAGTTCTTAAAATCTTTGAATATTAACATGGGGCTTCGACTAAAGCTCACCACTCTTGGTAAAATTAGAAAAAGAGGGGTAAAGAGAAAAAACAAACAGAGAAGAATAGAAGTAAAATGACTGCTGTGCTCTAAATTGAGCATTTCTTCGAATACTCACGTACAAATGTGTTTAGAAATTTACTTGTAAACACTGCACTTTAAAATGAAGAAAGGGTTGCGAATTCAGCTACCAATCCGTAAGCTTTCTGGAACTTTGTACATACAATTCTGAATTTTTGGTATAGTAGAAGCGCAAAAACCTTAGGTTTGCTATAAATTTGTATTAAGTACTCTGAGTGCAAAAGAATTTTTATTTCCGAAATTTTTCGTACAAACGAAGTAAGAAGGAAGTATCGTAATCGTGAAAAATTTCGGGTATCATATTTCAACGAAAAATTCCTATTTTGACTGCTATCGAATGCAATTTAACAATGTTTTTGAGTGACATTCGTATGTAAGAACAGAATAACGGAATCGTTTCCCCCCCCCAAAAAAAAAAATTATAAAACTGATTTAAAATGGATTCTGAAGAGATTTTTTTCCTGGCGTCTGTGCGTACGTACGTATGTATGTATGTATCTCGCATAACTCAAAAACGAGTAGCCTCAGAACTTTGAAACTTTGTATATAGGACTGCTATAACATGTAGATGTGCCCTTCCTATTCTCGTTGCAATCGGCCTCACCAAAAGTATATAAATATATGTATATACCCTCAATTCCAAAAGTTAAGCACGAAGATATAAAATGCAAAAAATCAACAAATACTGCTTTGATTGACACAAAATTCGGCAGGAAAGTAGCATATATATTTATGCATAAAACAAAATCCATAATTATATACGGAAATGAAAACAATATTAAATTTTTGTAAGTTATCAGGTAATGACATACTGGAGACTTAAACAGAATTATGTATAAAGTGAAAATAAACAGCAGTAAATGAAAAAAAGGACATTAATAGGGTATGTGATCCCCCCCTTATCTGTATACGAAGTTTACACCTTGTGACCATGCTTTCAATTAGATGGTCAACCACCGCAGAATTAAGAAATCGCCATTCTTCTTGTAGAGCAGTTTCCAGCTCAATAAGAGTGGCTGGAGGTGGGAAACGTGAAGATACGGCACGGCCGAGAGCATCCCAAAGATATGGGATTAAGGACGGGCGAATATGCCGGCTATGCCATATGCGCAATCCCTTCACTCTCCAGGTAGTCATCGACGATGTCAGCTCTATGGGGACGTGTGTTCTCGTCCATTAAAACAAAAGTAGGGCCAACTGCTGCAGCATACAATCTCACAATGGGTTCTAGGACTTCATCTCGATGCCGGACAGCCGTCAAAGAACCCCGCTTAAAGATATGCAGTTCGATGCGGTATGCTAATGAAATCCCTGCCCACACCATAATGTTTCCGCCTTGGAATGCGTGATGTTCAGTGATGTTTTGGGATTGACTGCGTGTTCGTTGTTCACGTCATATCCTTATACGCTTGTCATCTGGCTCCAGAGCCAATCTTGACTCATCAGTAAACATGACATTGCCCCAGTCAGACACATTCCAGTTGACATGTTCCCGACACCACTGTAATCGTGCCCCTCTTGATTGGACGGATAGAGTAACACAAATTAGAGGTAGCCGGTCGTACAGTCCACTCATATGTAATCTTCAGCGTACAGTAGCTGCAGATATCGCCTCACCAATGGACGCTGTAACCATAGATGCCCACGTGTGGAGGTCGCTCTGCGATTCCGCTTGCGTACAATAGCAATATATCGATCTTCCGCAGGGGTTATAACCCTTGGGCGACCGGCTACGGGACTTCGGACAACTGTCTGTGTGGTTTGGAATTGTTTCCATATACGTGAAATTACAGAATGAGGAACGCCGAAGAAAAGAGGAGCATCTGTGATCGACTGTCCTGCTTCAATGCGCCCCAGAGCACGCCATTGCTCAGAATCTTCCATGCGTCTTCTGAAAGTCATAGAAACACGTATGTCTTGAAAACAAGTTGTACGAAAGCTTTTAACACCTTCTATCAGCCCTTACAATCAACTTCTGTAACCTTTCATAAAGCTGGCTTCTTAATAAGATTGCCTTTTTTGAATATTTCTTGACATGATAGCGCTATTGGCTGTTACCTATCATATTTGCATACTTCCATCTACCTCTGCAGCGAATTGCATCCTCTTCAATTCTGATTGGCTTCCGGAAATTAGCATTTTCCTCTCCGTGCTTAACTTTTGAAAGTGAGTGTATATATCCACTCTGTTACTCGGCTCAGTGAGCTCAGTTTTTTGTTCTTATATGCTGGTAAATTTTGCCTTTTTTGCTTTAAAAATGATTGAATTATGTTTTTCTTATCTTCCGGTTAAGGATTTTATGTCTTTAGTAAATCTACATGCAAGATTTGTAGAATTATTAACAATTTAAAAGTTGTTTAAGGACGGCTAAGCCTAATCATTTTTCTCATGGCCGACATATTTGTTTACATTTAAAAACTAGAGAGAATGTTGGATTTGTTGCCAATCTAGAGAAACTAAGCTTCGCAACAACAAAGATAACGCCTTCTTTGCGAATTAATTATGCTTAATCCATTTTGGAGTTTATTCGAAGAATAAGTGTTTAAGATTTACTTCGTAATTTTTTATATAGAAATTTTGAGTTTGTATGTATTTTTGGCTTGGCGCGAAATGATATCTGAATTAACTGAATGAAAAATACTGAATTGTCTGCGAAAAACTTTTTTTTTGTTTGTTTGTTTGCTTGTTTAATTTCTTTTGTAGATCGTTTTAGATTTATTATGGTATTTGAATAGAACGTGTGGCAACGATTAGGTAATTCTCCAGATGATATACATAATTTTTGTGCATTCTGATGAGTAAAGTTTAAATGAAATGCAAAATGCGTATAATTTAATATTTCTTACAAGGAAGTCATGTGGTGTATACATCAGATTTTTTAATTTAAAATAAAACTTTTTTATAAAGTTTATCACTTGTTTATTTATAAACTGTTTCAAATTCTATCAACTTTCTGATTTTTAATTTTGACGGCGCTTTAATAGGATTAAAAATTACGTCAGCAAAAACACTACTTTCAGAATTATTTAAAAGCCATTTAAGAATATAACTGTTGTGAGCAAGATGTAAACTTCAACCTAATCTTGCGAGGCTTCTGGAACCTAATTTAATTTCCGCTTTTTTCCATTCTGCTTAAAACAAATATCGCGCATTGCAAATTCTAATTGCGTTGGATATTAATCAAACATCAATAAAACAATGCATAAAATAGTCAAGATTTGCAAAGTTGCTGGAGCGAAAAAAACTTTTTCCAAGTTATCCTCACAAATACTGATAATCAAAAGCAGTATTAAGTTATGAAAATTCACTCACATTGCTGCTAAATACTGCATGAATATTTTGTCATGGAAGAGAAGGTAAACGTTTTTACTCAATAAGTCACTAACATTTCATATTACTTGAGTTTCCCAGATAACACTGTTGATAAATAACTAAAAGTCTTTCGATTATTATTAGCCCAAAATCTGCATAAATGTTATGTGTGTTTCTCGCATTGTGATAAAACAACGGTACCTAGAGCCTTCAAATTTTGAATAACGTAATCCTCCTCCGAATATGGGTATCTGGAAGCCCAAATTTGGAATCTATTTCCTTATCGATTTCATGCCTTGTAACACTTTAACGAATTTTTAATTAACAAACTCAACGATTTCAAAGCGAGCAACGGCAGCACTGTATGGGGGGGAAAATCATTTTCATATCCAGCCCGCGAGACTGTGTATCGGAAATTCTAAATATATGCTCTTTTAATTATTTTGTGATGCTGCTGTTGAATTGAATTTTATGGTTTAATTGCAAAGAATATGATATTTAATTTAACACGCAAACCGCTAAAAAAACTGAAATAAATATCTGAATATAAAATCTGAAAACTTTCAGATTTTTTTTATTTCTCTGTTTAGTTTTTTCATACATGTTCTTGACTATTAGGGGGTTTGGTTTACCTATGTGATTGCGGCAAAGCCTCGAGGGCTATATGTCTAAGAGGAGGGTTCCTTCGTGGAGGACTTCCTAATGGAAACTGGTGGTATACACCTTACACATGGAGAAAACGACGAAAACGCCTGTGCAGCCAGCCCGTTCGCGGGATTCGAACCTCGGACCGAACTATTAGTGTTCAGCGATTTTTACCGCTCGGCTGTTGGTGGGCCAACCATTAGAGACTGACTGAAAATATTTTCAAACTCTCGTATAATTTGAGTAGTAGAAACGAAATATGGAAAAAAATTGGTATGATGTTTAAGAAAATGTCTGATTTTGTATCAAATTACCTATATTAGAACAAAGCTATATATAAATCTAATATATATCCTAAGTCGCGCTGTGGAGAGATGAAAAACGCAATTTGAATTTCGTCAATCGGCCCAGTAGAACGGGAGATATAGAACTGTCCCCCTCCCTCTTTTTTTTCGCAGTGTACTTAAAGTACTGGCAGGCCGAATGTCTAGTGACAGGGGATGAGGATCGGAGACCTCGAGACCGTTCCCAGAGTGCTGTCGATGGGGCAAAGCGGGGCAGACCTCTACGACCAACGGGAAATTCTCACATACTTCTCGATGGTAAAACCAATAAAACATCTGATTTACGGCTAGCGATAGAAAATAAAATTCGCTTTCACACTTGATCCAGAAACAAAACAAGAAAGGATTGTGTTGAGACAGCTGAAAAATTCAGAACCCTGTCAGAGAGATTTTAGAGAATACTATTTGGTCAGAAGGGGGTCCCTTATTTATTGGTTATACGCTGTATGATGCCATGGTAACACATTTTAATTATGCTAACCTGTTGACTTAACTCCGAGAAGTCTTATAGGTAAAATATCATGGCAAGCTCAGTAGAAAAGTCTCTTATGCACTCAAGACTCAGGTTTTCGAGACTTTTTTTGAATGCGGAAAAAAACTTTTTCCAACTTTAACTTCTCCCCCCTCGTCCATCGTACCTAGTTCCAGGTGGTTTCTTTCCTGTTTCAAAAATTGGAGAAGAATTTACATGATTCACGTTATAGTGACAATGATGATTTGAAAGATGGCCGTGACAAAATATTCTTTTCCTGCTGGAATCTGAAGCATAATGGATCATTGTGCTAAATATACTGGCGTCAACAGAAACTGTTTGAAAAAACTGAGAAGTCATTTTAGACATTTGTCTTATGCATGTTCGTTAGGTTTAAAACTTATTTAACGCTCTCCCGCATAAATTCCAAATCGTATTTAAATCTGAAATGTTGATGCGGAATACTGATGATGATTATCATACAATGCTATAGTTTCATATGCTATAGATTGCTATAGTAATGCATATGCTATAGTTTGCTATAGTAATGCATATGCTATAGTTTCATATTCTATAGTTTGCTATAGTAATGCATATGCTACAGTTTGCTATAGTAATGCATATGCTATAGTTTCATATTCTATAGTTTGCTATAGTAATGCATATGCTACAGTTTGCTATAGTAATGCATATGCTATAGTTTCATATTCTATAGTTTGCTATAGTTTCAAACGCTGAATTTATTACATAAGGCTGCATTTCAAAAGGAAACATTATATACCCTCATATTATATACACTCATGTCCATAAATTAAGGATAACGCAAAACCAGATAAAGGAAGAGTTAGAAGCAAACCAAATTTGTCTTATTTGTAAAGCTTATTTATTAAACAAAAGGTAAAGAGCAAAAAAAGATGCTATATGTTTGATATTATTAAAAAAAATAGCGATTTTTTCTCCCTGGAGCAAATTACAAAAACAAACCTATTTACAAAAAACCAATATTACATGGTTGGTACGATTGTTAATACATTGTATGTCTCCCAGACGATGCAATACAGTCCGTGCAACGCCTAGGTATGCTGCGTATCAAATTATCGATCATCTTGGGGAATATTACACCACTCAAAAAGCAGTGCTCTCCGAAGTTCCGGTAGACATGTAGGAGTAGATTGACGGGCTGCAACTCGTCGACCAAGCATGTCCCACACGTGCTCTACTGGATTCCAGTCCGGTGAGAATGCCGACCAGTCCTTACGGGAGATATCCTCCGATGGAAGGCATTCACTTACGATGTTTGCACGGTGAGGACGGGCGTTGTCATCCATAAACACAAATTGTACGCCCGTGGCACCCCGAAACAAACGTACATCTTGTTCTAGAATGACGTCCCGATACATTTGGCTTGTCGTGGTTCCAATTTGAGTATGCAGGTCAGTTCTGGAACCCAAAATAATTCCACCCCAAAGGAGCACTCCTGCACCACCGTAACGGTGTCGTTCAATGATGTTTTCTTGGTCGTAACGGGTACCTGGAGCTCACCGTATGAAAGTCCGGCGAGAATCAGACTGCAAGCTAAACCTGGACTCGTCGGAAAACATCCCATAAGCCCACTGTTGCGGTGTCCACCATGCATGCTCTCTACTCCAGGCTAACCGCAGGCGACAGTGAGTTGCAGTGAGTGGAACACATCTGACAGGTCTACGAGCATATAGACCCATCTGCCCTAAGCGTCTGTACACGGTCTGCCTGGAAATTGTCGTACCAGTGGCCGAAGAGAGCCGACGAGACAGGTCTGAGGCTGTGCTCCGACTGTTTCTTTTGGCAGTAACTGCCAAAAACCGGTCCTCGTTCGGCGTTGTAACTCTGGGGCGACCTGTGCTGTAACGTCTACTCGCATTACCATCATCTTGGAATCGTTGCCAAAGCCTGGAGATGACACTCCGGGCATTTCCAAGTTCGTCTGATACTCCCAGTCGGGTACGCCCCCATTCCAGACGGCCGATCATTCTACCACGTAAAAAATCATCCAAATGCGTCCTTTGTGTCATAATTATTCGGTTATTGCACTGAAATGCTTATAAAGCGCCTGCGAACAATTTTACTTCTTTGCCTGTATTGCTTATATATCACTCTCCTACACTCTCGTCATTGTGACGTACCGTCGGTGTCATCTGGTTACTTCCTGAAATTCGCATATGATTCTTGAAGATGTGTGTAGTGATTTTGCAGGTGATATATTTATTTTAGAGTTCGATTTCTGCGTGACTCCGAATTATCCTTAATTTATGGACATGAGTGTAGTTTCAGCTTACAGTTTCCTACCAGAATGTAATTTCAGAAACACGGTGAATGCAAATGAGTAAACAGTGGTATTTAAGTCGATGTTTCAC
Source organism: Stegodyphus mimosarum (assembly GCA_000611955.2). Lineage (NCBI taxonomy): Eukaryota > Metazoa > Arthropoda > Arachnida > Araneae > Eresidae > Stegodyphus > Stegodyphus mimosarum. The sequence goes on along the minus strand of KK113548.1, from coordinate 389,353 downwards.
CGACTTCCAGAGAGAGAGTCTGATTTCCTGACTAGAGCGCGTTTGCCTTTTGTCTACGTCTCTCTTAGATATTACTACGCTCGGCCATATTTTAGGCCCTTGCTTGGCTTCGCCAATAATTAAGGGCCAACTGCTTAGAATCCTGATAGCTTCGACTATACTTCAGTTAGTTTTAGTTAAGCTTAGTTTACTTTAATTTCATAATTATTTAAGTTCAAGCCCAAGTGGAGGCTTTGCTGTATACTCCGAGTTAGGAGCTGATTGTATTTATTCTGAGAAAATAAAGGGTAGTTAATTCTTCTTGAGTTTTACGTGTTTGTTTACACATTTAAGCGATTATTCGCTTACTAGTGTTTTTGGGGGTTCAAGGTTTTGAACACTGAATTAAATAAGTCAAACTCCATATACTCAAACGGGACTGTTTTTGATGTATCTAGAAAAAACACAAGAAAATCCACTTCATCGGTTAAAGAATTTTTTAACAACAGCATAAATGAAAAATCTAAAAATATATTTAATACTAGTTCGATATTATAAAGGACAGAAGATTTAGACTTTTTTTCAGTTACCGCGGACGTTAAACTGCAGTGGAAATTTCTATGTTCTTCTCCAGAAATTCAAAATCCGCAATAACATCTTGAAGAACTTATAATAGGAGATTAAAATAATTTTTAATAGAAGAATAAAATAATTTGAAAATTAAGGAGAATATATGTAACTTTGTAGCTATTAGACCAGAAGATTTATTTTTCAGAAAACATTTGTCAACTGAAATGAATTTTAAAGTAAGATTTCCAATATATCGCTATAATACAAACGATCGTAATATTCAAAAGATTAGAGAAGTGTAAGTGACATGATTAGAATTGAAATTATTAGCAGTACTACCTGAATGCTTTAGTGTATTCATTTATTAATGATAACTAAGTGAAATCTGTAACATAATAACATACTCTTTATACCTTCTAAAATGACGTATATTGGTAGAGATGTAAGAAAAGTGTTGGCTATGCGATAATTTTTCTAACTTTCAAAGTTACAATATTTTTTAATTATTTTAATTTTTTGATTACGATAATATTTAATACAGAGGCTGTTCGCACATTTTTTAGACGATTTTGGTAAGCGGTAATAAAAAGTCGTTTGCTGCAAAAGACGTAATTGCAATTGTACTATGTTTTTAAAAGTCAAAATTATCGTCTGTGGCTCGAAAGTTTTGTTTTTATTCAAAATGGCGAATTTAACAAAGCAGTGGTTCGAAAGCTACGTTTACGCTCTTTCCGAAGAGAAATATACATACTCCGTTATCCTAAAACGATGCGAGAGTCATGGTTTTGCGATATCTAAAGCGTCGATAGGTAATATCATCGACAAGAAAGGAAAAAAACGTCAATTTGGAGCCTCCAGTGGAACAAAAATTCCAAACAAGTATCCCAGGAAAAAACGGACATCTTCGACTATTGCAAAGGTACGTTGTTTAACGTTAAAAGAAACTCCCCCTAGTCGAAGGATAGTTGCAAAATCATTAAAATGTTCGTTGTCCACCGTAAACAAAATGATAAACGCTGACTTGAATCTTAAGAAAGCGAAAAAACGCAATGTGCATCGTCTTCTTCCGAAGCATATCGCTCGACGCGGGACACGCTGCAGAATTCTATATGAGAAACACTTATCCAAAGAAAAATGGAAAACAATTGTCAGAATAGATGAAGCGGGGGTGTATTTAAATGATTGTAACAAAATATTAAATGATTTATTATGATGATGGGATGTATGGATGATATAATATGATTTTAGAGTTATAAAAATTTTAAACATTATTATTTTAAATTACAGAGGCTGTTCGCACATTTTTAGACGATGCATATTGTATTCACAAAACTAAATTACGTGAAATTCTTGTGTTTTAAATGTTCTATTTGACATCCCTTATTCTGAACTATCTTTCGACACCGCAATTTCCAGGATAATAATGCCTTTTGAAGTGTGAGAAGAGGTATTTTATCCCATTCCTCCCGAACAGCTTTCCAGATTCCTGTTAGGGTTTTGGGACAACGTTCGGAAAACGCAGTTTTTAAAAGTCCGAAAGCACGAAAATCCATAGGTCATAGATTTAGTAGGGATGTCAGTGAAGGGTATGGCCTCGATACCAGTTTTTTGTTCCATTTCGTTTAGGAAATTTGCAGTGGATTTTGATGTGTGAGTGCTAGCTTTGTCCCGATGGAATCTCACAGATGGATGGCACTGTGGGTAAAGCGATGGTATTTCATTCAGAAAAATGGGCGATAAAATATGTTCCTGTTAGTATTTGGAGTTAATCTTGACATTTTTTGCACTCTCTTTATTTTTAACTTTCTGGTATAAGAAAAACCAGCAACAATAATGAATCGCTTAAAACTTTCTTTCGATTCTTTGAACCATGTACTTAAATTTTTTCCTCCCCTTTTATGATAATAAATGGCTCTTTTTTTGTTACAATCATTTAAATACATCCATGCTTCATCTATTGTGAAATTGTTTTCCATTTTTCTTGGGATAAGTGTTTCTCATATAGAATTCCGGACATTGCGTTTTTTCTGCACATTGCGCTTTTTCGTCTTCTTAAGATTTAAATCAACGTTTATCATTTTGTTTACAGTGGACACCGAGCATTTTAATGATTTTGCAACTGTCCTTTGACTAGGGGGATTTTCTTTTAACATTAAACAACGTACCTTTGCAATAGTCGAAGATGTCCGTTTTTTCCTCGAATGCTTGTTCGGAATTTTTGTCCCACTGGAGGCTCCAATTTGAAGTTTTTTTCCTTTCTTGTGGATGATATTACCTATCGACGGTTTAGATATCACAAAACCTTGACTCTCGCATCTTTTTTGGATAACGGAGTATGCATATTTCTCTTCGGAAAGAGCGTTAATGTAGCCTTCGAACCACTCCTTTGTTAAATTCGCCATTTTGAATAAAAACAAAACTTTCGAGCCACAGACGATAATTTTGATTTTTAAAAACATAGTACAATTGCAATAACTTCTTTTGCAGCAATCGATTTTTTATTACCGCTTACCAAAATCGTCTAAAAAATGAAAGAAAAGACTCTGTATTCGAAAGCTTTTGGATGGCTTGAATTATAGAACTTTCAGGTGCAGTGTAAAACAACAAAAGCAGAAACCAGTTCTTTTTTTATCTTAATAAAACGGAGAATATAAGCGAGTACGCTTTTTTTTTTTAATTTATTCTATTTAACTACAGGGTGACCCAAAAGTCCGTTAACATTTGAAAACTCAATAATTCACTGAGTAAGGTAGGTATAGAGGTAAAAACTGAAACACATGTCATGGGGTTGAAATGTCATGGGGTTTTTATCAAAAGCAAAAAAATGCTTAAAATGGCCAATAGATGGCTCTTCACATGATAACAAAAGCAAAATTGATTTTTAGCAAAGTCTATGTTCTTTATAACAAATGTTTAACATGTCGGTCGTCATTCTACAACCATACCTGTAGTCGAGGGCCAGTGTTGTGAATAGCACTGTACTCATTTCTCAGCATATCTGTAGCTATGCTGAGAAACTGCCGTCCGATGTTGTCTTTTAACATCCTTCAAGAGGTCGGACGATCGCGATAGACTTGGGATTTCAGGAAAGCCCCCGACCAATGATCACACGGATTGACATCTGGGGACCTGAGAAGCCAAAGCATAATGGAAGTGGCGGCATGCGACCCTCACCAAACGATGTCTGCAAGAGATCTTTCACACTTTGTAACAATATGGAGTGGAGCGCCATTTTTTGCATTTTTTTTCCTTTCAATAAAACACCCTATCATTTGAATCATGTGTGTCAATTTGTACCTCTCTACCTACATTATTCTGCCAATTATTGAATTTTTAAACGTTAACGGATTTTTGGGTCACCTTGTATAAACACTTACTCTTGTTCCTTCTATTCTCTAATAGGCCAACAATTTTCGTCCTAATGCGTCAAAAGTTTTATGTACTACTAACTATTCTATAACAAAAAATAAACGTAAAAGTAGACTTTTTAATATATGAAATAGTGGGTTGGTAACTAAGTAATTGCTGATTTTTTTTAGAAAATCAAAGACAATTTTTTCATGGAACTAAATAACTTTATTCTGTAATGTATTGCCCATTTTGATCAATGACCTTTTGCCATCTTTCAGGCAGCATCAAAATCCCACGTTCATAAAACTTCTGGTTTTTATTAGCAAAAAACTGAATCAGGTACGATTTGACATCATCATCATCATTATTGAAATTTTTACCATTCAAGGAGTTTTGTAAAGATCGAAACAAACAGTAATCAGATGGTGCAAGGTCAGGACTATATGGTGGATGTGGCAAAACATCCCAACCGAGCTCCAATAATTTTTGCCGAGTGACCAAAGATGTGTGTGGCCTTACATTGTCAGGATGGAATACAACACCTTTTCGACCACCTTTTTTTACAACACCTTTTGTTCAATGTAGACATCAGAAAGGATCGTTCGGTCGGGTGGTAACAGTTCAAAGTAGACAATTCCTTTGTAATCCCACCAAACTGATAACAAAACCTTCTTTCGATGAATATCAGCTTTTGATGTTGTTTGAGTTGATTCACCTGGCCTGTTCTACGATCTTTTCTGCTCGATATTGTTGTAAACAACCCATTTTTCATCGCCAGTTAACAGTCGTTTTAAAAATGGATCATTTTCGTTACGTTTCTTTAGCAAATCGCAGCCGTTAATGCGTTGCGTTAAACGCGTTTCTTTCAGTTCGTGAGGAACCCATGTATCGAGTTTTTGAACATAGCCAAGTTGTTTTAAGTGATTTTCGATCCATGTATGTGATACATGAAGCTTCTCTGCAATCTCACGTGTTGTACTGTGACGATCCGAATCGATTATTGCTTCGATTAGGTCGTCATCAACTTCAACTGGACGACCAGAGCGTTTTTCATCTTCGAGTGAAAAATCACCAGAACGAAATTTGGCAAACCAATTTTAACACCGCCGTTCTTTTAAGGCTTCGACACCATAAACAGCACATAACTTTTTATGAGCTTGCTATGCGTTTTTCCCTTTGCGGAAATAAAATAGCAAAATGTGACGAAAATGTTCCTTTTGATTTTCCATTTTTCAACGAACGCCAAACGAAAACTACGCAACCGATCCAAAAACTTTTTTTACTGATTCACAGCTGAGTTACCAACTATCAAATAACAAAATGTGTTTTACAATTGTACTACGTCTGCAAACCTAAAAATTCAACCGAAGCCATCTATGAGTGAAATCCGCAATTACTTAGTTGCCAACCCAATAGTTAAGCAAGTTAGATTCACATTAGTAATGATACTGTGAGATGTATTCTCCTTCTCTTTTGATGCTTCCATGTCCTGTCTTTAGAAACGGTCTTCGTTTGTTGAAAATGGATTGAATGATTGAAGATTGAAAAATTGACTTTCTTTTAGTTATGGCGCCTGATTTCGAGTACGAAGATTTTATTGCGAACTCGTGATTCCAAAAAGTGAAAACTGGATGTATGAAAATTTAAAAAAAAAAAAGTGTGATAAAAAAAGAAACTGTAGAGAGAGGAAGAAGTTGATAAAATAAACAACTTCTAATTTTATAACAGAAACGTTCTTTCTCACGCTTTGTTTTGAGTTTCGATAATAACTGGAAAAAATCACATTGAGGCTGAAGCTCGTTATTTTCGTAATAAAGAAGCAATCTGGAAGATAATTTCGAAAGGTAACATCAAAACTGAGTTATAATTTTATAGTAGGCGTTGTTTCAGTTTTAACTTAGGGAGAGCAATAAATACGTTTACTGTTTCTTCATGCTGATAAAACTTTATTAGAATATAATTCTCATTTTTAAGTCGAGCTTTTAATTTTTCTCGTTCCCTTTTGGATTACATTGAATACACTAAATATGGTACACTGAATAAAATTCTTAATTTACGAATACTTCCATTTAAGCTTCTCTCCAGCAATTATTACTTCAAAAACTAAAGGTGTGAAGATA